>CM076575.1:1022054959-1022515549 GCA_034641835.2 Pinus albicaulis | reverse complement strand
GAGCAGATGACAATGGGATAGGACTTTCCTGGGTATTCTCATGATCTTTGTGTATCTAGCTCCTTAAAAATGGTGGTCTGATATTGTGTCTTGGGCCAAGGAAGAAAAAATGAGGGCTTAAAGCCATTTGGGATTTGGGATTCCAGTGAGAAAGTGCAAGTTTTTGTGAATGGTATTCTGTTGTTGTTAGACTAGAGTTGTGGTGTTTCTGTGCAAAAAACATGGAGTAACTACAGCTGGCTCACGATATGGTGACAGTCAAACTCAAAATTAAACAAAGAACACCTACCACAGCAGAAAAGTAGGATTAGGTAGTCTATTTATGATTTCAGTTAGTAAAATGTAGAGTCTACGCTCGAGTTTGTGCATCATTGGTCATTCAGGATTCTCAAATTTAGAATAATGTGCTTTTCTATCTTTCGGCCGAGATGGATGATCCTTTTCTATCTTCATGGCTTCGGTTGAAACAACGCCCTTGTTACAAGGTCGTCATTTTCTCCTAAAGAGAGTTTTATTTAATGTATTGAAAATCATTTGTAAGGGTTGAAAAAGTTTTGAAAAGTTGTGGGAGGAAATAACCCGGCACTATCATGTACGGTTGTGAGAGTAATTAAGTGGTGCGGCTACGTTTCTTCAGTTCTTGTGGCGTAAAGTTTAGCATATGTTTCTTCTCTTGTTTCATATGTAATCTCGTAATGTTTACATTTCATTCATAATCAGTTCACTGGATGCTTTTGCAGTAAGATAGGTAGAATCCAATTTATTTGCTCTGCCTTGAAGGAGCGTTCAAGATTTGTGTATTTTCTTCTGTCTGAAAGGGATTCATTGTTAAATGCCCTTTTCATCTTTCTTAAGCAGTCTTTACATTCCATTTAATTTCAAATTAATTGTTAAACTTAACTCCTACCTCGCCTTATGGAATAATTTGTGCCTTTGATTAAATCTCTGCTCACACTGTTCTTGATCCACGAGGCTGAGCTTGGTTTGATGTTGCCTCGAGTTTTGCCTTCATCAGCCTGAGGCAGATTCGAGCGCTAACAAGTTCAATCAACTCAAAACAAACAAAGCCAAACTCAAACCAATGTTGCAATCTCTCAAATCAAAGAAATATTTCGAAACAGACCCATACAAGCAGTGTGATCTATGCTTGGAGTGACAAGAAGCAAAACTAAATGAAAGAGGCAAGAATTATTCAACTTATGCAATCACTCAAATGGATCAAGGGAGCTGAATGAAATTAAACAAGGAATGAAGTTGATTGCGAAACAAAAGGGCTCCAACTCCTACAAGAGGCTCATCATACCAAAGCACTTAAAACCCTAAGGCCCTGACGCTGACAAGAAACAGACAAACAACTGAAGGAAGGAGGCTGTTCACAATCAAAAACAATCCCAAGGCACTCAAAACATGCCAAAAAATAACCCAGAAGCACAAGCACTAACCAAAAACTCCAAAACCAAGCAAACCCTAACACCTACAGGAATTGGCGCGACTGTTTGGTTGTAATCAGCGCCAAACAAGGGGTGGCGCAGGTGTTGAACTAGCAACAAGCACCAGTGGGCGCAACTGTCAGACCAGAAAACGCGCCAAGCCAGTTAACCCTGGTAAAAGGAAAATTTGGAAAGACAGAGGTCAGATCTGATCCTCTGGGGCTGAACAAGGGTCTTAAACTCAGCAAAAATAATCAAAAAAGGTAAAATAAGCAAGCAAATACCAAGAATAAGACCTAATGGATGAAAGACAAACTCGTACTGATCCCCAGCGGAGTCGCCAATTTGTTGGTGAGGTAAATCCCCTCTGCGGATAGAGGTGATCCCACTAGCCCTAGAGTGGGTCTATCCACAAACGAGACAAGCTATAATATTGATTCATAGTTAACGAATGGACAAAGATTCGATAGATGACTTACCAGAGGTCCTACACTGTTGTTGTCATCGGAAAGAGTGGCTGCCTCTCACTCCTAGTTTGATAGATCACGATCCGCTTGCTTTCATGGTCGGATACCTGCATACGTGACAAGAAACAATGAAGACATACAACATAGGATTTCACATTCGTAACTATCAGTCAGTCAAAGAAGACTAAATCAATTGCATCAATAATCAACATAACACAATGATTGAACCAACACCATATTTGAGTATATTAATGAAAGAAAGGAAGAGTACAACCAAGCTTCGACGTTGTGGTCTCCTGCAACAGGGTTCCAACAGAGCGCGTCTCACAAAGTCTCATCGGGAATTCGGACGGGGCTCTCTCTATGGAATTCTCCTTGGTTCTACCTTCTCAATGGCAATTACTCAGCTATAGTATCGCTTCTCCAAGTTCAAATTCTTGGATATATGTTCAGCTAGATTTCATAAAGGGAGAAGGCCTGTTTATATAGAGGGAGATGGAGAGGTTAGGATCCCTATAATCATGGAAGGGAGTCCTATCTTCAAGGAGTGCTCCATGGGAGGTAAAAACCACTACCTAAAGGGAGAGATCCGTGACTCGTCAACTTTAACCACTTCTAATGAGTCATCCCTAAGGTAGTTAGAAGGAAAATTCTGCCTCTATTTGTTAAAAAAAAATCCTAAAATAGCTGTCATGGGTACTACACAGAGACAGAGCACCAGGTGGTGCAGGCTTTAGTGCAAATTTACCACATTGGCACGATGGGTGAACTGGCTACCCGCGACAAGGCCAAAACATAGGTTTGTGTGTGCTTTTTGAGGAAATGTTCAACAAGAGAAATGATTTCCTTATGCAGAAGGATGCAAAGAAGGTGTTTGCAGAGTATGACACTGCTCACAGGTCACGGGAATGATCCTCCAATATGCGAGACGAGGGATTGCAGGGACGGTGACAAAATGATGTGTAACACCTAGCCCCTATGCCATAAGGCCCTAGGGATCCTTCTCATTCTCTAATGTTAGGATTATAGATCTTAGTAAACCATGCTCGAACCTCTCACCTCTAGCCATCCATGCTACACTTATGTCCCCTTGCCCTGTTCAATACACCAAAATATCCCCCTCCCCAAAAATTCGTGAGAATTGAACATTTGGATGTGATCATTTAACAACAACTTCACAACTAATCCATTTATAACGGTGTATTGGAGCTATTAGATGCCATTTCATTGAGCTACAGTGATAGGTGAGAGCTATGCATAACTCGCTAAAGGTGTATCAAGAGGCTATTAGTCTATTAGCTATAGAATTTGAGTCTTTTTATTTGTAACTTAGCGAAATGGAAAAGATGTGGAGACAATCTCCATTCTTCTTCTTTCACCAGGCCATGTAAAATAAATGAAGCAAATAGTCTCAACCCCTTGGAGAAGGAAAGTTGAGAATAATAATTAGCATGAACAAACAAATAATCCAATGAGTTAAGCTTAGAGGGGTCTCCAATTGTAAACAAGCATCCATAAACGTATTAGGGTTAGTATGAATTTTTACTAGAAGTTGAGTAGTCTTCACATCACTAACCACATGCAACATAAAGGTACCAACCCCTATAATAAAAATGATGTCTCCAAATAAGCTGTAGTTAATACCAATAATATCATCTTATGAATCTATTACAATATGATTTGGAAAGTACGTTTCCATACATGTGTGAAAGAAACAATCCATTTGGTTAGCAAAAGGAAGTCTTTTTGAACACCTCAAGAAACCCCATTGAAGGATACAAGAAGAGTTTGAAACCATAGAATACAAGTTGATCTCTGAACCCTATTTCTAATGTGTTCTATGCATGTGTTTTTTCACTCAATTTGACATGTGATAGACAATATATGAAGCCTTTTTTTCCACGTATCATATTCATTAGATATCATGTTTCTA
Source organism: Pinus albicaulis (assembly GCA_034641835.2). Lineage (NCBI taxonomy): Eukaryota > Viridiplantae > Streptophyta > Pinopsida > Pinales > Pinaceae > Pinus > Pinus albicaulis. Next base: position 1,022,511,719 of record CM076575.1, on the reverse strand, counting down.
AGAATGAAGTTTTTGGATTAGAGTTAAAGTTGTTATTTTAGTTTGTTGTCTTTTTTTGTCTTTTAGAGTATGAATCTTTCTGGTCTACTGTGCTAAGGCAGTTTGGCTTTCAAAATTCAAGGAATATGTGAGCTAATATAAGAACATATTGTAATATTTGAAATAACATGATGAACTATTTAGCACAATTTATGGTGTTGGATTGATTGATATGTTTATTTTTGGATGGATGGATTTACATCTCTTTAGCCAATAGACAAAACTCATTAAGCATTGTTGCAAGTATGTTATTGACATGTTGAAGTGTCATTGAGACTTAGAGGTATAAGATTTAGACTTGTAAGTTGTCACATATCCGGGTGTGATGATACCTTGTGGAGGTAGGAAAATTTTCCATTTTTTTAACTCTTGTATATATCCTATACGCTCTTGAGAGAATTTCAACCTTTTAAATAAAATTACGAACAAATTTAAATTCATGAGATAATTACTAATTTATTTTGGGGTGACTCAACAAATTGTAGCATGTTGGCTTGTTGAATTTGTTAGTAAGTTAGGGTTTGATAAATTTGTAAGCTTCAGTTAGATTTATTGTGGTTGTATGTGTTTTAGAGAAGCCAGTTTGGAGTGGTGGTTGTGCTTCCTTTATTGAATTTGATTTCTTTGGTTCTTCTTCTTGTGCATGCCCATTGTGGTATCTTCTCGTTTGCAAATATTTTCTTATTCTGTACAAATAAAGTTCTTGTTGCATCCTTGAAAAAGTTGCACAAATGTCCTGATTTATCTTTGCAATACCTTGAGTTGTCTCGCTTATTTCAATTGGGCTGGAATTTTCCACCTCAAGAGGGTTGTTAGTTTTTGTCTAACTAAATTTTTACAACATGTTTTCTTTTTTTATTTATTTAATTTTCTTCAAGGAGGTGTTTCCTTTAAACTCTAGAAGAAGCATTGCAAGTGGCCTCATTATAGCAGTCATCAAAAGATGTATGTGATCATGTGCAAGACAACCCTCAGAGGGTGAAAATTGGGTATGTTATACCTATGGAAAACTTTGGCTAGCATCCAATTAGATATGTTATATGTAGTTCACAATTAGGAGATTGCAGACCATACTGTTGCACATAAAAATTCACTACTCCTCAAATATCAGGGTAAGTGCAAGAGTATTTATTGAATATAGTTTAGTCATATGATACAACTATCCCATAACTCTATAGTAGAGAGACCAACATGGAACAAAAAACTCAAAATTGATTGATGCACTCACTTTCATGGGAAGTTCATGAACATTTTTATTTTCTTATATAATTCACTTTTACCCACATCTGGAGATCACATGAAAATGGTATCATAATAAAGTTTTATGGGTGAAGCAATTCATTTTTCCTACAAGACCAGGTTACGTAGCTATAATGTCTCATGTTTTATCGTATATCCGACCATAAACATATCTTGCAGGAATTTTGAAGGAAATCCCTTTCAAATTATCATAGAATCTCTAGGTGATCTCATTTTAAAAGTATGTTTCTCCTTATATGTTGATTATTCTTTCCCTTCACTATGTTCTATATATAAATTCATTGCATTTCATTCATCTCAGATATACTCTGGCTCCTGGTTCCTATTTAAAGGTCGAGTTCTCAACATTTTTTGTTTTTATTTATTTGGAAAGTGTGTGTGGTTTGAAGAGGTTGCAAGAGATGAGAATCTCAAATAGTTGTTGAACGGGCTAATGCAAGTTTTATAGGTAGAATGTGTGGCTTCAATCCCCAATGTCTTAAACTTGGCCATGCATTCAAGAGCTAGAATGGTCATCCTTCACCCACATTTATCATGAACTCAATCAACTAGAAGATAAGCTCTCTAAGGAGGAATTCAAGTATCTAGCTGATGATCTATTAGCAAGATCAAGGTTGTGGCACACCCAAAAAGAAGGTAACTCACAAAATTTAAGCTAACAACAACCCCTAATCCTGAAGCTGACAACTTGTCTCCCTCAAGGACCACTACCTTCTCCTTCATCAGGCAATAATTCCTCAACATCTCACTCAACTGCATCATTTCTATACCCCCAACAATCTATCTATGTTATTGTGCCCATAAATTTTTTGGAATAATCTGATGTTTCATATCGGTGAATGTCAAATGGAATTTTACTATTTGAAAACCAAATTTTCATCCCTTGTACCTAATGATCCTTCTTTGTTGAATATTTTCTTGAATGGAATTTTTTTAACTAATTTTTATCATTTAATGATTTCTTATATGTTAGGATTCTTCTCTATTTCATGCCTTATGGCATTTCCTTTGCAACAACTGGTGGAATTGCTAGTTTAAATTTTTTCACATATTTGTATAATGTTAAAACATGATATTCAAAGTTCAAATCCCCTTTAGCGGCCAACCAAAAAATAATTTTTTTTATCTATTTATTTATTATATTTTTAGAATGTGGTTTAATGAAAAGAAAAATATAATATAAAAGAAATAAATATGACATGATTAAATTTCATGTGGTTTGAATATCTATTTTCAAAAATAAAAAATTTGAATGCTAATGATTTTGTCTTAATTACTAACTGTCTTAAATGGTTTTTGTGGTAATTGGCATTGTCTTAAGTGGCCATTGTCTTAAATATAAATTTTTTTCTTAAATATTTTTGTCTCAAAGATCTTTTGTCTTAAATATAATTTTTTTTCTTAAAATATTTTTGTCTATCTTAAATATAAAGTTTGGGCTTAAAATGTTTTTGTCTCAAACTATTTTTGTCTTAAATATAAAGTTTTGTCTTAAAATACTTTTGTCTTTAATTTTTTTGTCTTAAATATTTTTGTCTCAAATTGTTTTTGTCTTAAATATAAAGTTTTGTCTCAAACTATTTTTATCTCACACTATTTTTGTCTTAAATTTTATATTTAAGACAATTCAATTGATATTAAATTTTAATATAAAATAACTAAAATAAAAAGTGACTTTTAAGACAAAAGATTTATTTTGTCTTAAAAATTCCCTTAGTGTAGTAGTGTTAAGTAATAGGAGTAAAAATGGAAATGTGCCAATTTTTAGTGGTTATTACCCACCAAAATTTATGCAAGTATTCTCTTAGCACCCAATTAATATTTTAGTTTCATATGTCAATTTACAATTTTCTTGAAAGCATGATTTCCTCTTAAAATGGCATAAAAAAATAAAATCTTATTAACCATTACTTAATTAAAATGTAATTTAATTATTTTATAATATTTAAATTACTCTTATAATAGATATTATTAATTAACAAGTTTAAAATTAATAAATATTGTTAGTTAACCGGTTTAAAATTTTATTAGTTGAATAAAATAGCGTTATTCATAAACAAATACAATGAGATAAACTCATGTGAATTTTTTTTGTCAAGTTGCTCGTGTCTTCAGAGATGACTACACATTTGACATTTGGATTGAGAAACAATGATCTAGGGGCATCTACTTCAGGCATCTAAGTGGTTATCTAAGTGGTTAAAATCATTGGGTGATGGCACCAGGCCTGGGCCACACCAACACTTAACATGTCTAGATTATTTCCCACAGAGTAACCAGTGACCTTCACATCAATAAATGACTTAGCAATACACCCTATGACTGAACCATTGACCTTCATATGAAGAAATGACTTAGCAGTGCACCCCTATGATAATCTATTCTATCCCATGTAGGCCAACTCAATTGAAAATTGATTCAAAACCCGTATCTATTCTACCCATTGTAGGCAAACTCAAACCCCTGAATCAATTTTCACATGAGTTGGCCTACACAGGTATAATAGATGGTCATAGGGTGCACTGCTAAGTCATTTCTTGATATGAATGTCACTGGTTCTATAATAGTTAAACACTTAAAAAAAATTAATATAGATTCATTTAATTATCATGTATTATTTTAAAAACACAAATCACTTATTTATATTACCAAAGTATTTATTGTTTATTATAAAATTTGGTTTGAGCTCATTAAAATGAAATGAATTACAAATAAATTAAAGTAAATGTGCGTGTGAGAAATTAATAATAAAATATTAATAATAAATTAAAATGATTATCTATTCAAACAAAAAATAACTAAGTAAATAAAACAATTTTATTTTTAATATTTATATATTTTTTAAGGAATATATTCAACTTATCTTTCACATATATGCAAGAATAAATACTCTTAAAAATATATCTATCTATAGAAAATACAAAACCTTCTTGTGGACAACCTTCTCGACAAAAACAGTATCACTAAGATAAGACATTATTATTGTGCTAGATAATATTGGATTCTCCATTTCTCCATAGCCACAAAACATAATTAAAATTGATAAGATACGTCAATTTACCAATCAATAAAACCTAAATTAACTGGATTCTAAACCTTAACACTAACTTTAATTCATTTATTTTAATTTAAATATATTTAAACTAAACTGAAGATACTAGCTACTATGTAGCACTTGTTTAAAAATGTTTTTAAAGTATATTTGACAGATTATCTTCAAACTGTTTTATTTTATTACTTTTAAGCTAATACAACAACAACAACAACAAAATCCATTGTTAAAGTTTCTTCATAATAAATAAATAAACTTATTTATCCATTTCAAAGTGGATTTTAAAAATATAATTTTAGTATTAAAAAATAAAATAAATAATATAATCAATATTGTTAAATAGTATGTTTTGAAGAGAACTTAGTAAAATTTTAGATGAGCATTTCTTGCTGCCATCCTTAATTTACAAAAAGGAGAGAGAAAAATTAGGGATAATATTTGGAAATGTTTTGTTGCTATTTTTTTATTATGATTATAATTTAAGTATTATATCACATTATAATATTAGTTTTGAGTAACTCATTAGTTTTCATATTTGTCTCCTTGCATACATGTTAAAGAGTAAGATGGTTAAAAAACACTCTCAAACTTTTGATCTCTTCAAAAAAAACTTATAAACAAGTTACAATATATTTGTCCATCTTTTACTCATTTGACAACCTCAAAATTATTAAACACATATAAATTATTAATTCCTTTTTCATTTATAACTACTCTATTAATTTTATTATCATCAATTTCGAACAATTATACAACTTATCTTACACACTTATTTTGCATTTTCTAATTATTCATAAAATTAACAAACCAAAATGACAAATAATATCAAAGTCGCATAGAATAATCTATGATACAAAGCATGAAGCATGTTAGAGTATGAGATATTCCTTTGTGATATGGGATTTTATACACTAATTTAATAAACCAAAATGACAAATAATACCAGAGTTGCATGAAATAATCTATGATACAAAGCATGTTAGAGTATGAGATATTCCTTTGTGATATGGGATTTTATACATTAATTTAATAAATGTATTATTATTACAAAGCATTTTATTTTATACACTAATTTAATAAATTTATTATTATTACAAAACATGTTAGAGTATAAGATATTCCTTTGTGATATGGGATTTTTTTGTTTTTGTTTAAAAAAAAAATTATATATATAATTAATATTCAATAATTTTAATAACTATTCAAATTCAAATGGAGCAAACTGAGTATATTCTGAATACAAAATTTTAATAACTAAAAATCTGTAAAATAATGTGAAAATATAATTTTTTTCATAATCGATAATATATAGATAAATCCATCACACATGACTTTTAAGAAGTCATACTTTTCTTTTAATGGTTTTTTTCTAAGTACGGGGACTTAGCCTGTCGCTTAAAGCACAAGAAGGGCGTGGATCGATGAGATTATGTTGAAGTCCATTATTATATGACTATTTCCTCAGCATGTGTGTTTCACATGGCCTTGCTTCTCAATGAGTGTGATTAGGTGAGGCTTGCACTTATGTATTGGGGGGAATTAAAATTTGGTGGGGCTTAACATCTCATATTTTTGGTGAAGTACAATTAATGTGATATTTAAATGTTAATATTATATTTATTTTTAATAAATTAGTATTATTAAAATTTTGGAAATATTATAATTATTATTTAATTTTAAAAATGATATGTGTTGATAAAATTTTCTAAATTGTGAATATTATATGTGTTTTATTAAATTGATTTTTATTTGTTTAATTTATTTAGCCATGGTTAGTGGAGAGCTTTTATGGCTTTTTTTTTCTTTTGAAAATGATGTTGTGATGTATAAAGAGGCCAATGTTGTAAGAAACAATGGCATTTCTAAAAACTCTCACAAATTCATGTTAAAGGTGTATAACTAGGTATATTGTCGAGCGTGGTTTTAGGATATTTTGTAGGGAAAATGTTCCCTTGCCAACAATTTGAATTGATAATCGACATCTAGACTCAAGATAACTAGGAGTGATATGGTTGGTGTTGTACCGATGCTCATAAACCATATCAAAGGTTTTTTCCTTTTCTAATTTGTAGATGCAGCCAATGTTAAAAATATGTTGCATACTAGTCCATGGATTTGCAAAACTACCTTCCTGGTTGTGGAAGTATGGACTTTGAACTCCTCAATCTATTATGAGATTAAAATAACTTATCCTATCTAGATTGAGTTCGTTAGTCTCTTGATGTAATTATGGAAAAAACTCGGTTGTATTGTTACCCCCTTATGGGAGGTTATGTGCCTAGAACTAGATAAGTTTAAACACTAGGTTGTAACCTCAATAACATGTTAGGGTTAACATATCCCCAATTAGGCAATAGAAGGATATATTGGCCTATTTGTTAAGTCAAATTGCCCAACGCCTACTTTTGTTTTCAAATCCCTTATCACCAAATTTGTGGGCCCTAAGGAAGGATCCATGACACTTCCTTATCAATTTATTTTGTGAAATTTTCCCTTAATTTCATTTAATAAAAAGTGTTCATTTATCCAATTGAATTGGACTAGCTTATATCCTATCCATGATTTTGCATCTCCAAGTTTCCTCTTATATAGGCAAGGAAAGTGTCTCTTCCACAAATACGCATACAAGTGATCCAATCCAAGAGGGATTTATTCCTACAAATATCATTGATGTTTGCATGCATTGAGTGATGACTACACATACACTATATCAGGTAGATGTAATTGGCTAATGTCATGGGCCACAAGCACCCTTTATTGTTTGACTACAAAAGGCCTAGGCTTACCTTCCACTTGCTACATTGTGTTCTTCCACTTCTTAGATCTTGAATAGCTTATTATCCTCCTTGGTTATATATTCACAAGACCCTTGAAAATTTTAATTTCTATGGTAGCTTATGGCCCCATTCAACGCTCCTATCACATTGACCCTAATGGACCCCAAGATAATAATGTTAGATGATTGTGCAAAGACCTAAGAGTAGAGAAAAAAAACAAGTCTTATATAGCTTCATTGATGATCATGACCCTTTTCCATTAGGCCTCAACCCCTTTAACCCAGCCCCCAAGGTTTTGGACCCAAGTATATTTTCAGAACCTAGAATTCCTAACTTGTCATAGTGAACAACAATTGGATTTAACAAGATCTTAATAATCCCCTCCTTATTAAGCATTGGATTTCAACGGTATTTTTATCCCCTTTCTATGTCACTATCATACTGAGATACTTTGATTGGGGAAAATAGCCTAATGAGGCCAAAAAGTACAATGCTTGGTGACTACTTTAATGGCATCAATACTTTTGGTGTGGTTTAGAGCCTCAAAGTAAATTACGTAAAGATGAAAGGTACCCTAGGTTTATGTGCAAGTGCCATCATGGAATTTATAGGGCTTAAATAGCAATGGAGAAAATATTTTGTCCACCAAATGTTGACCTCCCTTAACGGAATAGATGTGTTATGTTTGTAAGAATTCAAAGTCACAAGATTTATGCTATGCACAACCTTGTCTATTATTCGGCCAAGAGCCAAATATTTTTTCTAATCATTTTGAGGGAAAAAGAGGGATGGCTAATATAGTCTCTCCAAAACTTACTAGTGTAACTGTTGACTAGGTCGTTGACCTTGTGTAGAGACTTGTATAGTGTATGCTAAATCTAGGTTTCCATATCCTTATGTTGGCTAATCTCTTGCCTCTAATAAATTTGGAGAAAGCTAAACCTTCTTACATTGGATAACTGATAAAATTATTGTTGTGCCATGGATTTTATGTGGAGACTTTAACTTTGAAAATTTCCATTGTTGATATAATCTTTTGAGACAACCACTCTCCACACTTAGGCTTAACTTTAATACAAAAAAAAATAAATTATGTACTCTTAATAAACACTTACCTCTTAATGATGAACCCAGTTAGTTACTTGAAAATTTTGGAAGAAACAAATCTACTTGCATGTGGTGTTCCTATCTTTAAGTTGGTAGAATTTTCTCGATGTAAAGAGGGAGTGTTACAAGTTTTCTTCTCCTCTAGTGAAAAGGAATAATGGATGGTCCTTAAGACTCACCATGGGTTGTATGATCATAAACAAAACTATAGACATGATTCAACAAAACCTTGGTTACCTAGATCAACTTTCACAAATGTTTTAATAGTATTAATGACAAAAACTAAATAGAACTCTTCTCTCTTAGCAATATTTATTTCAGTTTGATGTGAATGGTCGCTGACCCATATGCATGGTTTCCATGGCTACCTCTCTAACAATTAGCAAATTTAGCCCTCTATTTCATAGGATGCATAGAAAAGGTGCGTACTATTGTTGCATCCTCCATATATCTCATCTCTAGAGCCTTGATTACCATATATAACGTTGTTGTGACTATAGTGGGAAATTTGTGAGATTTTTGTTATTACTATAGTAAGATTCCATTCAAAATGGAAAATATTGATGATTTTTTTGTCATGTGTTGTTTATATATATATATATATATAGATATATATATATTATCATATTTTAATATTTTCTTGTTAATGGTTCATTAAGAAATTGATCTTTTGGAACTTTCAAGTAACTTAAGAACTTTTATATAATTCAAGCCAAATTTTTTATACATCTTTATATATATAAATATAAGGATATAATATGGAAATAAATTCTTCAAATATTGAAATTTTTTTGAAATTGTAGATTAATTTAATCTAATAAAAAACAACTTATGATGGAAACAAATTTGACACCCCCTTCATGGTAAAATCTCCTCTCAAAAGTCTTGATGGAACTATTTTGATTACATCTACATCCTTTTACTTCCATACTCTTTCAAGGAAAAAATGGCATATACAATGAGAAATTATGAATATCAACTAAAGTTACATCAATTCCCCTCTTTATTTGTTTATGTTAGATTTAATCTCTCAACCTTTCCCCCATTTTGGGAAAATGGTATTTATAAAAATATATATGTCTCATGCTAACCATTAGAAAAGGAGTAAGTTAAAAAGTAGGCAAACAACATAGTAACCCACTTAAAAATAATTATGACGACATAAAGATAAATCTAGCTCTCAAAATGCATAGTTTTGCATGAAAAACATCAATATTAACTCTCAATTGAAAAAGTGGTGCTACTAGTAGCACCCTTTTTCTTTCGAGGTTAGAATATCTAGAATACTTCACCATGGATTGAATTCATCGTAAAAATACAAATAGAAACCTATAAATTAACTATTAAGAAAAAATTTGTGCTCATAACATTAACCCTATTATTTTTGGGGATAATATACAACCTAGTTGAAATCATGGTCTCGACATTCAGTGACATTTTAAACAAAAACTTAAAGATCTACCCTTAAAACCAAAACTGATTATACCAGTAGAAACTTTGTTTCTTCAATATTATCATTACAACTAGTTTGAGACGATGGCATTGAAAATTTCTATTTTTGTAAGCAAAAACCACAAAATAAACCTCTAAATTAAAACTTGATGTTATGGGTAACCCATTTGCTTTCTTTTCAGGCTTAAATTACAATGTTTCTAGACCATTGCCTAAAATAGGGGCACTATTGCACTAGTGAATTAGTAACCTCGGCTATAAATCTTACCCATTCATGATTTCTGGAGTTCATCACTTCATTCAACCTAGTCATATTTTATAATAGCCAAAAACACCACCAAGAATGCATAGTATTTTCTCAAAATATCACATAAAAGAAACTAGAATACTTGTTTACTTATAATCATGTTCACTATTGATTCACCTTACTTTTGATATCTAGACAAATAAGATAAAAATGAGAACCAAATATTAAGATTAGCTAGAGGTTCAAGATTCAAATTCCTTGCAAGTAAATGAAACACATGGATTATGCAATAAAGAACCAAAATAAAAGGCCAAAGGACACCTACATAACATAAAATAAATTAATGCAAAGAATAAAATAAAATGATTTGTAGTACATGCAACACTCCCCAGATGACCTATGCTTGTATTGTACATATCATGTTTAGGTTAGTGAGTCAATAAATATTTTGGGGCTTGTGTGCCCATTTACATATGTGTTCAAGCTAGCATGCCTATATGCATGTGTGTATGTGTGTGTTTTGAAGTTGGAGTTCCAGTGTGGCTTTAGGTCAGTCAACCTATGTCCTACAAGGCCAACAAGCCTAGCTTTGTAAATATGTAATCACATTATTAATACTGAAATATACCACTATTGTAGACCAATTTAGACAAACGATATGGGGTGTCAAGACATCATGAGTGTAAAGGGGGGTTAAGGGTTGAGTGATGAGGGGTTTAAGCCGATAGGGCTAGCCCATTATTAAAATGAGCCTAGAGTAAAAAAGTGCACATGTTTTTATCCTAAGTCCTTAAAGTGGCTTCTTTAAGTTTCACTTAATTTTCGCACATGCACATAAAAGTGAGAAGTTTAGTGTTATTCAATGTTTATTCCATCATTTTTACAATTTTGGCTACTACACTTCCTAAAGGGAGAGGGGTGTGACCCTATGATATTGTTACCCTACTAATCCTAGGTGGATCTGGGTATGAGTGAACTTCTCCTTAGGTTACCTTGGTTTAGGGTGGAGCCCTTAAGGGAGAAGTGCGGGGAAAACTTATGTGGGGATTAGAGGGTACCTGGAGACCGATGAGGGAATTTGGAGCTCTTGGAGCAATAAGGCCTTGAGACTTTTTGGTTTGACTATGTTGGATCCCTAGATGGGAAATGGTATAGGTTGAGGTATTGTAGAGGTATAGAAGGGGGAATACTGCCTTGGGTTGCATAGGTTGATGGGGAATGGGGGACTGTAGGTTGGAGTGGTGTTTGGGTTTGGTACATTGGCCTTGACCATGTTTGGTATATATTATGCACCATAGGTGGCTTTGGAAACATTTTCCCTAGTGGAGTCATTGCCCCAACTCAAGGGTGACTCATTGCTGAGGAATTATGAGTAGAAATGTGTTCTATGGTTGGGTGGAACATTTGAGGTCTATACCTAAATAGCGCTTCATTTAAAATATAAGTGTTATTTCTTATCTTTATATGTTTTTTTTATGAATATTTATTGTATCTACATTTGTGGTACAATGTTAATGAATTTATATATGTTTACCATGATTTTATGGTTATGTGCATGTGTGTTTTACGAATATGAATTTTAAATGTATGATAGAGTAGATAATTAGTGCTCTAGTTATTATTGGACCCTATGAGGAATTAATATTTATGATATCATAGCCATATGAATTGAGTTTAAAGGAAAAAATATAGAGCTTAGGGTTATAGAGGTAGTAATATGCACTAGTGGGTTTTTGGGGGTGTTATAGGGTATGATCAAAGTGAAGGTTATAGTACTTAGTCTAGGTTACTTAAAAATTCGCCATAGTACAAAATTATATATATGGTCTAAAATTCGCCTATAGGTTTCATGATATATACTTCAAAAAATGATTCAAGGAGAAAAAAAATGGAAAATATGAAATTCTACCACATATAGGAAAAGCTCAAATTGAATATCAGATTGAGTGCAAGAGGTGTTGGTTTCAAGAACCCAAAGCTATACATTGGTAATATTTGGGTTGGATTTCAAAGTGAATAATTGACCATGGAAGAATATTTTTTAAATGGGGAAAACAAACCCAATTCTAGGTGAAATTTCGAGGATGAAATTCATTCAAAATGATAAATTTTATGATACATACTAGTAAAATTGAAAACTACTCGATCAAATTCGGTGAATAAGTGGGTTTAATTTTAGAATTGGAGTTAAAAAATTTCTACAAGAAAAAAATTCTTGGGAATAATATTTAATTGAATAAATATAAAAAATATGAAAATTTAGAAAAACTTCGAGAATTTGAAAATTTGAAAATTATGACATTAATAGTGAGGTGGAAATGCCATGTGGTAGCAAAGTTGATAAATTGTAGAAAAGTGTTGCAATTGAATGTAATTGGAAACTAATGGTTTCTTAAAATCACCACAAATTTTGATCAAATATTGATTAGAGCTATCGGATTAGGATAATTTCTATCATTAGATCCATTAGATGCATAAGTAAAGAATAAACCTCTTGCATCTCCACACCCAATATGAGATATTGACTATTGTATCATGATTATCATACATGATATTGGGTGAGAACATGTGATCCTGATATCAATATGGAACATTAATCATAATCAATCTCATCCATTGGATCCATCAAGCACACATGTAAAAAATAAACATATCAAATATTCATTCCCAATATGCATTGATTGTCATGGATCAATATTTAATCTCAACCATTATATCCAATGAGTTCACATGTAGAAATTAAACTTATTATAATTTATGGAAAATACAGAATCATGACCATTGATCAAGGATCACATCAATCCATCTAATCCATTATACATGCATGTTTGGGTTAAACTACAATAAGGTCTGTTTCCAATATCATAGTTGGGTCATTGATCTAATTTGATTATAGGTATCAATTTTTTTGGGAATGTGAGTTACAATGAATATTCATGCACTTTTCAAACTAATATAGATTGTAGAACAATGATAAACACTAAATATCAATTATTAAATCTTGTAGGCATGCAATTCATGCACCTTGGGGAAAAGGTGGGGATTGGAGCTTGTTTGTTGTTGTATTATTGAAAGGTTTCTATATGAACTATTGTCAGAGGAAGTGGGACCCTATCATCTTAGTACAGTTTCATCATGGTTCCTAGATGGAGATGAAAGAGAGAGAAGGTGGCACAAAATAAGTGGCATGGATGCCAAGTGTCTATGGAAATAAATGAAAACACAGTTCTCATTGAATGAGAAATGAGGGTAATATATATACTTGTGTTTGCTATTTAATAGGGAGGAGTGCACAGAGATAGTATGTATACCTACTAGTAATTACTTAATAGAGTTTGTAGGGGATTTTAATGGATCCAGGGTGTTCTATCAATTGAAAAACTCAATGATTTCTTAGATTTTTAGGTAATCAATTTGTAGGGAATTTTTGAGGCCCTAAACAACATTTTTGGGTGGAAAAATTGTAGGGCACTATATTTTTCTTTGATAAAAAAATCTTCTCAACTTAAATGAAAGATATCAAAGAGATATTTCTAATGACATATCACAAATGAAAAACATAGTCAATGTGAGAGAGTTATGCTTGAAAGGGGAAAAATAAAACATCGAATTACTTCCTATGAGAATAACTTGCAACTTGTGGTTTAGAATAGGATGCAGTAGTAGTTCATAGAAATATCTTACATATTATAAAGAATCAAAATTATAAGCATGATTAGAAAAACTTTTGTTTACTTGGACCAACTTTCACAGAGGTGTTATAACAAAAACTAAATAGTTATATTCCCTCTTAGCAAAATTTGTTTTAGTTTGATGTGAATAGTAGTCGACCAACATGCATGTTTTTCATGACCACATCCTATCACCATTAGTTAATTTAGTTCTATATTTTGTAGGATGCATAGAAAAGGTGATTGTTGTGAACTTGTTACATCTTGCACATATTCCATCTCAAGAGTCTTGATTGCCCCACATATATAACATTGTTGCAACTATAGTGGGAAATGTGTGAGATTTTTGTTAATATTATCTTAAGATTCCCTTCAAAATGGAAAGAATGGATGATTTTTTTGGTCATGATTTGTTTTAAAATAGAATGTTTTTTTTTCAAATTTATCATTTTTTCTATATTTTCTTATTAATGGTTCATTAGGCAATTGAAATTTTGACAATTATATGCATTTTCCAAGACTGATTTTTTTTTCAATTAATTTAGGAACTTTTATAGAAGTGAGGCCCTATTTTATATACTTATATTTTTTATATGTCCTACAAAAAAAATAAGGATATGATAGGGAATAAGTTTTTCAAACAAAAATATTTTTTGGAAAATGTTAGATTGATTTAATCTAATAAAAATAATCCATTAAATAAAATAACTTATGATCAAAACTCTTTTAACATACCCTTCAAGGTAAAATCTCCTCCCAAAACCTTTGATGTACTAACTCTTTGATTACATATGCATCCTTTTACTTGCATGCTTGTCCAAGGAAAAAAATGGCATATATAATAGAAAATTATAAATACCAACTAAAGTTACATCAATTCTCCTCTTTATTTTTCTATTTTCTTTAATCTCCTAGTCCTTCTGCCATTTTGAGAAACTGGTATTTATCAAATGATAGATATTTCATACTAACTATTAGAAAATGAGTAAGTTAAAAAGTGGGAAAACAACATGGTTACCAACTTAACAAGAACTGTGACATCAGAAAGAGAACTATATCTCTCAAAACCTATATTTTTGCATGAAAAACATCAAAATAAATCCTAAAATGAAAAAAATGGTGCTAATGGTAGCACCATTGTCTTTTGAGGTTAGAATTATTGGAATTTTCAACCATAGATTTAAGTCCCTATAAATTTCATTAAATGCCTTAAAATCAACAATTGAAAATATATGTAGTGCTCATAACATCACCCCCATTTTTTTGGCATTAAAATTAAAATTTGTTTGAAATGGTAGTACCATTATTTTTCAAGGTTGAAATTATTGGAGTTTTCAACCATAGATTTAGGTCCCTGAAAAATTCAATAAAAAGCCTTAAAATCAATAATTTAAAATAAATGTGGTGCTCATAGCATCACCCCCATATTTTCAGCATTAAAATTACAAATTGGTTGAAATCGTGATCTCGATATCCAATTCCATTTCAACCAAAAACTTTAAAATTGACCCTTAAAACCAAAAATGATGCTGCCATTAGCACCCCTTTTCTTTGAGGTTATAATGACAACTTATTTAATATTATGGCCTTCAAATCAAAGCATGGAGTTGGGTTACACTTTTTGGTAAATGTGAGGCTATCAGTTGGAGTGCTTCTAATATTTGATACCTTGGCCTTCACCATGTTTGGTACAGATTACAAGTCATACCCAACTTAAGAATCATTTACCCTGGTAGAGTCATAGCCCCAACTTAACGGTGACCTATTGCTAAGATATTATGAGATGTGTGGTATATGGCTAGGTGGATAGTCTAAAATATGAAACTAGAGGGTTCTTAATTTTTAAATATAAGTGTTTATTCTTATTTTTATATGTTTTCTACTGTATATATTTCATGTATCTACATTTATGGCACGTGGTTAATGAATTTATATATGTTTTCCATGTTTTCATGGTTATGTACATGTGTGTATTACATGGTAGTATGCATTAGGCATGCATGAGAAGATTTTTATAGGTATCAATACTCCACATTGGATGGTTCAGGGGTGTCACTATAGAAATTATAAAACATGCATGTATATCATGGATTCACTTGATCTAAAAATGTGCTAAAGTTAAATATTGAATCGCTTCTACAAATATTTTGCAGAATTAAAAACACAATCGCTAATCACATGAAGTAAAGAAGAATCAATTAAGTCACAACACGGATAATTTCCCGGGGAAAGCTTGTTTCTCAAAACCCCACTATCTTCTAGTGTATATTCAGCACGTATCATGAAGAAATTACATACAAAACTCTTCTCACAAGAGCCCTCTAGTACTCATCTAATTGTCTCACACTGTCACACAAAAACTGACCAACACTTAGCCAATTTACTGCCTCCAGACAGTTTGCCTTGCTTGTGCAATCCCTGATGAATGCAATCCCTAAAAGATAGTAATTTTGGCCTTCCTTAACTACACAAGTATCATGGGCACTCTAATGGGTGTTTATTTTCATGTGTGCAACCCAATAATCCTACAATTGATAGTCAACTTTCCTTTCACCTAGATCTCAACTGGGTCTCCACTAGATCTGACATGCATGCAGCTAATAATAGTAAATCCTTAGTTTCATGTGATATCACTGATTGTGAATTAATTAATATTTAATTCACTTGATCTCTCACTAGTGTATCTTCGGTTACAACTAGCACAGCTGATTTTAACTCACTTAACTGAGTTAAACTAATTACAACCTGCATTAACTAATGCACCACTGCACTTCGAACTCTATTACAACCAGAATTACTCTGCATGCCTCACCAACTACCTCTAACTCGAAATACACTAGCTAACTGAGTTTATCACTCTTATTTAACTATTTCAAGTCATCATTGAGAATATATTATAGCTCATTGTCCATCTTAATTAAGGGATAACTAAAATAGACATGCACCCAAAAATAGCACTATGGGCCCCACCCTAGTGTAGGTGCTTAATGCACTAGGCGTGGGTGCTGAAATTTTCTTGTTGAATCTCAACACTCTCTCTCAACAAGAAAGGGATTATCATTCGCCCCGATCATGTCTCTATTGTATTCAATTTTTCTCCTGGTGAGCGCCTTCATCAAAATATCTACATCCTAATCTTCCGTAGGAATGTACTGAAGCAACATTATCCTTCTCTGCACACAATCTCTGATGATGGTACTAGATATCTATATTCTTGGACCTATCATGAAACATAGGATTAATCGAGAGTTTAATGCAACTCTGATTATCACAATGTATCGTTGTTGGATCCATCTGAGAACCAAAAAAACCAACCAAGATCTTTCTCATCTAGATAGCCTCACATGCATCTTGACTTTCTCCCATGTATTCCGCTTCCGCTGAACTGAGTGCCACAGATCGTTATTTCCTGCTATACCAGGAAAGTGTTGTCGATCCTATGCTAAAGATCCCTCCTAATGTGCTCTTTCTGTCTGATGGACTGCCCGCCCAATCTACATCCGTGAAGCCTTGAAGCTTCACTCCCTCTGTCTGTTTGTACCATAAATCATACTCTGATGTGCCCCTCAGGTATCTCAAGAAATGCTTCCCCACCTTCCAGAAGATATTGGTAGGCTTAACCATAGATTGACTCAACTGGTTAACTGCGTAGCAAATGTCTGTTCTGGTGTTCACTAGATACATCAATGAACCAACTAACTACTTGTAGATAGTAGCATCCACTACCTCTCTAGAAGTAGCATCCTCTTTCCTCCAATTTCCTGGAAGAGGAGTATCCATGGGTTTACAGCTCTCCATGTGGAACGTACCCAGTATCTCCATTGCATACTTTCCTTGAGACAAAAAAATTTCACCATCTCGCTGCCATACTTCCAATCCAGGGAAATAATGAAGGAGTCCCATGTCCTTTATTTCGAACTCCGTTGCAAGATCCTCCTTACATGAGTGTATCAGTTTCTCATGACCAATCAAAATTAGATCATCAACATAAAGAAAAATAATAAATATCTTACCCTCAACCATAATCTAGTATAGGTTTGCATCTGCTTCACTTTTGGTGAAGCCTTGTCTGGTGAAATAGTTGTCTATCGAAGTGTAACAAGCATGGGGTGCTTGCTTCAGCCCATACAGTCATATTTTGAGTTGGCACACATGTGACTCACTGTTGAAGATTTCGAAACCTTCAGGCTTCTCTATGTACACCTCTTCCTCAATGATCCCATTGAGAAACACAGTTTTCACATCCATCTAATGAATGCCCCAGCCCATCTACGCTAAGAGTGCAGATGAATCTTATGGAAGTGTACCTTGCAACAGGTGCAAAAGTATCATCATAATCTAAGCCATCGATCTGTGAGAATCCCTAGGCCACAAATCTAGCCTTGTATTTCTCCACACTCCCATTAGCAGCTTACTTTACCTTGTAGATCCATCTCGATCCAACCATTGATTTTTCGACTAGTCTTGGGACTATCTCCCATGCACTATTATTGACAATGGAGTCATACTCCTCCACCATTGGATCAACCCAAGTTGGTTGCTACACTGCTTCCTGAAAGGAAGATGGTTCAGTCACAATACATTTGCTCATAAGAGCTATGTATCCAGTAAATCGATCAAGAGACTGTCTTTGTCTGCGCTATGAAGTAGGGGCTCCTACATTCTTTGGAGCATCAAGTCTCAATCTATCAGCTTCCATGGTGCACCTTCTTCCATTTTTGATGGATGGATATGCATGAGTTTTTTCCTCCACTCCATGAAGCTCCTCATGTGGCTGATTCACATCTTAAGGCTCATCCTTGGGAACCAATAGTTCCTCCTCTGCATGCAAGTCCATATCCCTCTCAAGGTACAACCGCATGGCTTTCTCCTCATCAAATTTTATATCCCAACGCATAAGAGTCATTCTGTTTTTTGGAAAATACACATGATAATTATGGGGTGTTTCAGTGTACCCCACAAAAATTCCGATCTCAATTGTCAATTCCAGCTTCTTCCTAGCATCCTTGGTCACATGCACATAAACAGATGAGCAAAAAATCTGAAAGTGTGAAACATCAGGTTTCTTACCAGTGAAAGCCTCTTCAGGTTTACTCATGCCAAGTATCATATGAGGACAACGGTTTTGCAAAAATACTGCAGTGTTGCATGCTTCTGCCCACAGATGCATCGATAGGCCTTGATCATGCAACATCGCTCTTGCTGCACCCATAATCATTATGTTCTTTCTTTCCGTGACCCCATTCTGTTGTGGGTTATGAGGCGCTATCAATTCTCTTCGAATTCATTATTTGCTGCAGAATTTTTTGAATTCGTTAGAGATTTATTCACCACCATTATCGCTTCTAAGAGCCTTCAGTTGCTTCCCCGACTCTTTCTCCACCATTGCCTTAAACTCAAGAAACTTAGAGAATGTCTGATATTTCTTCTACATGAAGAATATCCAGCACTTATGAGAAAATTTATCAACAAATATCACATAGTACTTATGTTTTTTTGTCGAAGAAATAGAGAATGGTCCACACACATTTCTGTGAACTTTATCAAGGATCCTCAAAGCTCAGTTCTCCTTCTCATGAAAGGTGGCCTTTACATATTTTCCCATAGTACATCCCTTTCCCGTGTCTGACTGTGCAAGTGTACCCCTAGGAAGACCAGTAGAAAACTGTTGCATGACTTTCAAGGCACCATGGTGAAGATGGCCCAATCTTCTGTGCCATAATTCGCCCTCATCCCGGCTCACCACTTGATATGCCTTTCCCATCATTGTTGCGCAACCATCTACCTCTAGCTTGTAGATATTCTTAACTTGAATCCCTATCCTCTTGGCTTTTATAGTGGTTTTATGTCACAGGAAAGATTTTCCTTCACTAAAAACAACATCATAGCCTCTATCCTCCAACATTGCAACTGAGACTAAATTTTTCTTCAAACCTGGTACACACATTACACCTTTTAATTGAAAGGGTTTACTTGACTGCCTTTGGAAGGTAATGGTACCAATCCTGGTAGAACTGTACTTCTTTTCATCACCCATTTCAATATGCATTTGGATATCCTTCTGCTCCAAGTCATTGAAAAGTTCATTGTCTTTGATCATGTGAAAGGAAGCGCCACTATCCAAATACCACACAGATCTCAATGCACCTGAAACCATGCATGTGATTAATGAGAAGTCAAGCTCAAATTGCGATGAAAGAGCCTCACCAGCTGCAGATCCTCCAACCTTCTTATTCTTCTTCTTTTTTGGACAGTTAGTAGCAAAATGCCCATGCTCGTGACAATGAAAACACTTCACCTTGGACATGTCCTACTTCTTGTCATTCTTGGACTCGGATTTGGAATGTAATTTATTCCCCTTCCCTTTCTTCACCTTGGCAGCCAAATCATAATCCTCTTCATCTTCATTCTTAGATGATGATCCATCTCTGGTGTTCAGTCTAAACTCCTCCTACACCAAATCCAACCACAGTCGTTCCCAATCTAGAAATTTTTCCCTTCCATTGACAAAGTCTTGATAACTGTGCCAAATATTGGGAAGTAATAAGAGATCCAAGCTCACCAAGCTATCACGATCGTTATAGATCCATCAACGCCTTCCACATTACATATGGTGTGGCTTTCCCATGGAGGCTTGAGACAATGTGGTCTTGTACTCCCTCCAATAGGATGCTCCTCACCTTTGCCATGCATCAAGATTTGCAGCATTTGTCATAGCGGGTTTAGGAACATCATTGTCAATGAATTCCTTAAAGCCATTATCTTCAAGTACTGCCTCCATCCTATCCTTCCAATAAATATAGTTTGAGCAGCCCTCGAGTGCATACTCCAACCTCAAGCCATTGAAATCCATTTTGATCTTGAATCAGCTGTAGCACCAAGAAAGTATTTCTGCAAATTCTAATTCTATCCAGTCACAAACTTAGCTCCTGTTTCACTTCTGTAATTTCATGTGCTCTGATACCATGTATAAATTATATAACATGCATGTATATCATGGATTCACCTGATCTAACAATGTACTAAAGTCAAATACTGAATCGCTTCTACAAATATTTTGTGGAATTAAAAACACAATCACTAATCACATGAAGTAAAGAAGTATCAATCAAGTCACAACAGAGATAATTTCTCGGGGAAAGCTTGCTGCTCAAAACCCCACTGTCTTCTAGTGTATATTCAACACTGACCATGAAGCAATTACATACAAAAATATTCTCACAAGAGCCCTCCAGTACTCAGCTAATTTTCTCACATTGTCACATAAAAAATGACCAATACGTAGCCAATTTACTGCCTCCAGATAGCCTACCTTGCTTGCGCAATCCCTGATGAATGCAATCCCTAAAAGATAGTAATTTTGGCCTTCCTTGACAACTCAAGTATCATGGGCACTCTAATGGGTGTTTGGTTGCATGTGTGCAACCCAATAATCCTACAACTGATAGTTAATTTCTCTTTCACCTAGATCTCAACTGGGTCTCCATTGGATCTTACATGCATGCAACTAATAATAGTACATCCTCAGTTTCATGCGAAATCACTGATTCTGAATTAATTAATATTTAATTCACTTGATCTCTCACTAGTTTATCTTCAGTTACAACTAGCACAACTAAGTTTAACTCACTTAATTGAGTTAAACTGATTACAACCTGCATTAACTAATGCACCACTGCACTTCGAACTCTATTACAACTAGAATTACTCTGCATGCCTCACCAACTACCTCTAACTCGAAATCCACTAGCTAATTGAGTTTATCACTCTCAGTTAACTATTTCAAGTCATCATTAGGAATATATTATAGTTCATGTCCATCTTAATTAGGGGATAACTAAAGTAGACATGCACCCAAAAATAGCATTGTGGGCCCCACCCTGGTGTAGGTGCTTAATGCACTAGGCGTGGGTGCTGAAATCTTCTTGTTGAATCTCAACAGTCACAGTGTGTTCTCAAAGTCAAGGTTATAGAATTTGGACTATATGGGTCGAAAGTTCTCTTGTAGAGGAGAAGTTCCAAGTTTTAGTCCATCTATTTTACAAAATGCTTCAAGGATAAGAAATTAGGAAAATATGATATTTGAACACATGGGAAAAAATTGAATTGAATAAAAAAATTATATCTATACGGTTATCTTTGGGATCAACTTCTTCATCTGCAAAAACTCTTGTTTATAGCTAGCAATAGCGTGCCAACGTTCCTCTGCTCTGAAGCTCCAAACAAAGAGATATGTTCTCCCTTTTGGATAAACCATGAGAAAGTAAATATCTTCTAGCTCAAGTTCTAACTGGTGATCGCCAATGATAAAACATTGTTCTTGGACATCCCATTTGTTCACCAACCATGTCATTAGTTCCACTTGCTCCCTCATGCCTTGAATTGCCCATAATTTATACAATCCATAATCTCTCAACACATGCATTATGTTCAGATCATTCATAGCTACTTTGTCTACACCTTCATGTTCGCGTTCTCTACATTCTAACATTGTGAAATAGTCTGCAAATGGATGCATTTAAAGATTAGAAACTTTTAGAATGGGAAATTTTAACCATTTTTAAGAGAATTTAATAATTTTCCTTTTTACATGGCGCCTCTGCAGTTTTCGTGCAAAGACAGTGCGGACATCCGCACATGCTCTTCATGAAAATCACAGTAGCCTGATAATTTTCCTTTAGGAAAATTATCGAGGTCTGCAAGTAACACATGTATGACCCGCGGAAACCCGAGGGCGGAATTTTGAGCATATTTTCTCCTAAAAAAATGATTTTAAGGACTAAAAAGAGAACTTAATTGGATGAAAATGAAGAGAAGAGTGTTTTGGATTACCTGGTTCTGACAATTTTTTATTTGAGCGATCAGTTCTTCCTTTATCAGCTCCAAAAAAATTTCTGCCAAAAGCCCTCAAATTACAACTCTGAAGACAAAAGCTGAAAATGACTTTGTTGAACTGATTTTTATAATATTTTTTGAATGAATAAAATATTGTATTTGATTTATTTTCCACTTTAAAAAGTAAATTTTTGAATTTTTTTACTTTTTGGAAACAGGTATGTTTAATCCTTCGAGTTTTTATGCAGAGTACATATTTTTGTTGATACAAATTATTTTGGTGATTAGTATACTTTTATCACTTTTGCGGGCTCTTAAAAAAATTACGAAAAAGCGAAACCCTGGAGTTCTCTTTTAAGCCCCTTTCAGACTCTCTAAATATGAAAATATTGCCGATAAATTGATTATTCAAGCTCGTTAAAGGAAATGAACAATCGTCCTTTCAGTATAAGTTTACCTCTTTTCTAGACTGAAATGGACTATTTACGAAAAAGGTATACATTGACTAATCATGGTCAATAGAATTCTCTCTTGTATTATTTTATCCTTTTTCGGGCTTGAGAGACTAAATTTACGAAAAAGAACAACCAAAGAGTTTTCTTTAGTTTTTCTTTTGACTCCCTAAAATTGAAAAACACTGAGTTTCCCCTATACTGGACTCGTTAAAATTTAACAGTAAAGGACTTGTTGATTACAAACAGGAACGAACCACGCCTTCTTAGGATTCTATTTTAATACTAAGTTGGACTCATCCAAAGGATGAGCTTACACAACAAGAAAATGTTATCCTCCTCAAGCTTGTCAAAAATAAAGAGGTACTTGCCAGAAATGGTGGGGGAAAAAGAGAGAAAATGAATCCAGTTGTCATACTTTGTTTTGAAAAGCAGTATACCACTCTTGAACATGACACTTTTTGTTACACTCATGCCTGGGTTGGGAAAATCCTTTGTCTAAAAGTTAATAAAAGCATATTGAAAGTCTTCAGCCAGTTTTTGGGTATTATTTTTAGGTCAGTTGTCACCAAACCATCTGTAGTGTCCTTATGTGTTCAAGAGAACAGTTTAAATAAACCATTCATTGTAATCATTTGTCTCCATTCGCGTTGATCATCCCTGAGTCAGTCCTTGCAAATATTTCTTCAAAACTTGATCTAATGATTTTGTGTCGTAGGCTTTCCTATGACGGGTCACTTTCTATTGACGATAGCTCATTATCTAGAAAGTTGATCTAGAATCCTTTCAGTACCTTGGGATCTACATGCCCTAATGTCAGGTTTCTCACCTTCAATGACAGGTTGCATCATTGAGATTCGATCGAATGACTACATGAAGTGTTCGACTACAAATCATTCATTCACACTTCGTGGATTGTACTGAGTACTTTGAGAGCCATTGTCATTATTGGTGGTTTCTCTCACACTTGTTAACAGTTCACATCATTGACTGGTAATCAAGTGGTTTCTACCATGTTTGACTTCAGCACAATCAATCGCATGGATAGAATCGTACTAGTTCGGGAAGTAGAAATCAAGACCCTGGATCTAGTTTCCACCATCCAGGGTACGAGGAGTTTTATTTTTCATGATACAATAGACTACTTGTGATAGATGGCTGCGCCCATGCTGTGTCTACTATTGATGTAATTTAAAAATCCTTTTTGTACTATAACATGTAGTTAGTTTTGATCTAAGTATGGGAATGCCTACCTCAGCGATGATATACATATATATGTTTGTATTGAATGTTTTTAAAGGTTTCAACTGATATGTTTTCAATCCAATCCTTGGAAAGATAAAGCACTTTACCCTTTGAAACTACCTCAGACTTCGCACTTTAGGGGGCAATCTGTTACATGTTATTTTGTCACCATGACATTTAACTGTCTAATTGGGTTCATCATCACCTATATTATGCTTCCTTAGAAGTCAAAAACCTAAAATTTCCTAAACCAAGTCTTGGAATTGGAAAAAAGCTCATTTAAAACCCTAAAATCCCAACTCTGCACTTTTCCTAGTCCTTACCTGCGGACCCACAACTTTTTTCTCTATAATATACAGCACATCTCGCACTTTCTGCTTATTAAACCTGTACACGCCTACAAAAGGTAAAATAAAAGAAAAAGTAAGTTCTAGAAGCTCAGCTGGTCGAATATTCTCCCAACTGGAGGCTTCTAGAAGCGTAATCCGGTCGAGCTTCATCCCTTCACTTATGGACTTCTATCCCTTCATTAATGGATTTTATCCCTTGGTATTTGGAGCTCAAATCCCTTCATAAAAGGAATTTATTCCCCTCTTTATGGAACTAAAACCACTTCTATTTTCCTATAAATTGAACTGATGTTTCAGTCTCAAGGGTACTTACTTAGAAATTAGTAGTTTTTGAGGAGAATTGTTGAAGAAATCATACTTTTTATACTTGGCATCATTGGTATGAGAACGATCACATACTCATATCCATAGTTTCATGATAGTTCAGAGAGGATAAGGCTTGTCAAACCGAGACAGAATGATTATTCAGGACCCCAGAAGAACCTGTATGACATCAAGGCGACAAGGTTGTAAGGTTACTTCTTATTATACAAGATAATACAAATGGATTCTATTTTCTCATTAAATTTTTCGTCTATCTATTGAGTAATTTAATTCTTGGATTCCTTGATCATTGAGCGATAGATTAGTGTTTTCTCAATTATTATATCTTGCAGGTGCTTTTAATCCTTTTATCTGTCTTTGATCACAGGTTCCACATGTTGAAGTGTCCTCTTTTGGAGCGACTGGATAGAAAATTTCAGCAAGCGTTGGACTTCAGGTAGGGGCATGTCCTCATACTTTGTTATCTAATCATTTTGAATCACAAATGATGTAGAGAAAATGGTTTGCATTTGGATGTTTGTTTCTAGATATCCTTAGGATACTAGGGAGATCATTCTTGTCCACAAGAAGGATTTATCCGCATAACACAAGGCGATATGATTTGTCTAGGATTGGATACATGTTTCTTTCAGATGGATGGTTGTGACCATATCATGAGTCTACATGTGATCCTTCTCAGATGGATGGTTGCGACCATACCATGGAATTGTTTATGGATGGCTGCATCCATACCTTTATTCGTATATTTTCATCATATATTTCAGTTATGTATATGTATCTATGCTTGATTTGCAGGTCTCCCCACGGCAGTGTCTAGTTCCTTTCACGTACTTGTAAATCATTTCACCCCTCACTCATGTTCAGACTTCATACTTTGGGGGGCATCTGTTACACAAGAATTTGTCATTGTCCTTTTACTCCCCATTCCTTGATCTTGGAGGACCCATACAGTGACCCTTGTGTACTTTCCAAGCATGGAATACATACCCGTGAACCACACTTTTTCTGCCAATTCATCTTCCTTTATAAATTTTCTGGAAGATCCTTATAAAAACCTGGTTTTCAAGGTTGGCGCTTTGTCTCAGTGTCTGACCCACGCCAATAGCAAAGACTTTCACTGAGACACAAGCCATTCAGTGCTCTGTCTTAATGTTGGACCTTCCGATCCTCTTTTGAAATTTTTTTAAAATAAAAACGAATTTTCCATGACTAGAAGCTTCGCGAGGAGGTGAGTTGGAAGTTTTTTTTGAGGATATGGCCGAGGAATTCCCCTTTGAGCTTCTTGTTCCCAAGAAATAGGAACTACTCCAAAGGCTAAGATCTTTTCCCATTATTTTAGGGCCCATAGCCTCCTCCTCCATTGTTATATAAGGAGACCTCCTTCACCTCTGCTACCTTAGTTAGCATAGAGAGAAGAAGCAATTACAGTTTCGAGAGAATAGAGCAAAGTGTGATTGTTTTTGTGTGTTAAGAACATAGTGAGATCTTGGACCTTTATGTATGATTCTGTTGCAAACGTGTTTGGATATGGACCTGCTGAAGGAGAGCCTCAACATCAAGGCTTGGTTGTAAACTCCCCTTGTCTTTATCATAATAAAATTCATCTGATGTTTATCTTCCAATCTCATTTACATTTATAATGATATTTCTAGCATTCCTTGATCAGTTAGATAGGTCGTAATTGTTTTATGTTTTTCGTGATTTTACGCTTGTCGTGGTGTCTTGATTGTCTGTATAGGTAATCGGACGTTGGTAGAAGCGTGTATCAAGCTTGAGACGTGAAGGATCAAGAAGCTTTGACAGAAGACGAAAACATAGCATCAGAACAAGGTAGGTCATCTTCCTTTCTCTAAATTTCATTTATAATCTAGGAAGGTAGATGTTAGTATGTTCTTGTAGTTGCTAGACACACCCTAAGGCTAGAGGGATCGCCTTTGTCCGTGGAGAGGATTTACCTGGACAACATAAAGGTATAAAAAATAATTTTTGAATTACATATATGATCAAAAATACTACTATTATATCTCATAAATAAGAGGGAAATATTTTGAATAATCCTATATAAGTAATATACCAATTGGGGAAAAATGTTTGGGTAAGAGAATGAGTCAGCCTTATGGTAAGTGGTAAGTAGACATAAAGATGGACATTAAGAAACTTAATGGTACAAGAACCTTATAACTATTCTTTCATACAATATATGGTTCAAAGTAAATTTGTATATTACATTTACTAACATCAATTGGGATGCTTTCCAAGATATATATCAATGATTACACTCCAATTATAATATGAGAATGTAAGATCAAAAACTTAAATTATAAATCTAAAATACAAAATATTCTTAGAACAAAGAATCTCTAAATTGAGTTTGAGCACACATACTCTAGAGAGTCTTTGCATAAAATTTAAATACATGCAACCTTGTAATAAGAGTTGAACCCTAGAATTCATAGCATGATCTAAATTGAGCATTTAAAAAAAAAAAAAATCAATAGCTGAAAATGAAACCATGACTATGGCTATCCTCTCCCTACCTATAAAATCATGTAATCTCAAATGAGATTTTAATTTAACAAAATCATCCATAATACGATATTAAGAAACTCTCGGGGAAATATCTTTTAAATTGAAAAAAAAAATCCATAATACCATATTGAGAAACTCGAGGAAAGTCTCATGTTCAAACCTAATTTGATAATACTTTGATAATCGATTATTGCTATTACCCTTATAAATATATAGGAAACCAAAAAATTATTATTAATGCCTTTACATATATATATATGAAATAAGTTTGTAACCAAGAGAATTAGTTGAGAAGAGGATAAACTAAGAATAAATGGACAGTGTCTTATGTAAGATGCCTACTATAATAGATGATATATTTGTAAATTAAAATGAAATATTATAATAACTTGTGATTCGGAGAAAATTAATCATAAAAATAACAAAGAAAATAAATACATCAAACACCATCAAATTGGAAATAATCATTGAAATAAAAAAGCAAATAAAGACACCCTCAAATTGGAAATGACAATAATAATCACTCTTTGAACGAGGCAAACACGAAAGCTCCTAGAATTGTGTGAAAGAATGCACAAAATGTCATATTTACGAATAAATCGATAATTATGGTAATTTTCAAGAAAAAAATAAAGAGTTTGGAAATAATCATTGAAATAAAAAAGCAAATAAAGACACCCTCAAATTGGAAATGACAATAATAATCACTCTTTGAACGAGGCAAACACGAAAGCTCCTAGAATTGTGTGAAAGAATGCACAAAATGTCATATTTACGAATAAATCGATAATTATGGTAATTTTCAAGAAAAAAATAAAGAGTTTATTTGTCTTTTTGTTAGTATATATAGATGATTTTATTTATTAATATTTAAAATATTAATGTGAATTATATATTAAAATTCTAATACATAATTTAATTTGCAAGTAAAAAACACATATTTATAAAACTTTTTTTTCTATATATAATTTGATTAAATGGTAGTATATTTAGACAAATGCACTAATATTGTATTTAGTTTCTGCAACTATGGCTCTATATATATTTATACTTTTATTCAATTAGTGGTGGCTCTTTTGTTTTTCTCTACCCACAACATGTCAAGTAGAGTCTATTGGTTAGGCATTGACCAAATACATGGAGTTTCTATGGTAAAAATTTTGTGTAATTTCTCAAAAAAAAAATGTTACATCTCAATTTCATGTAAAATATTACATGGAATTACAAATTAATTTTTATATTAATTTCATTAATTATATGTCAAAACTATATTTAAAAAATGAATGAATTATAAATATCTTTATATATTCTATATTAAATAATTTTAGCTAATTAAAATATGGGTCATCTAAATTTGGATAAAGAAAATATATATTTATGAGACTTAAAAAAATATTATAAATATTTTTTAAAGTTAGATGTTTATTTCTCATCATGTATGCATATATATAACTTTTGTTATTAATATTAAAAATATTAAATGTCAACTACATATTAAAATGTTAAGAGGTGGACCAATCATATTGTAAGTAGAAATTTTTTTTAATGTTAATATGATGATGATGATGATGATGATGATGGTTAACATCTACTGAGACCAAGCTCTGGTATATTAGACCTAAAAAAACAAATTATTTAGTTTGTTTAAAATTGTACTCATATGCTCAAAGAGTTTGGAGAGAAGTGTCCCGAGCTCACTATAATTTTGACATGTTAAAAGGCTAGAAAGGTCGGTATTGCAAAAAAGATTATGAAACTGAGATCTAATATGGGTGTATGCAGGGCACTCTAAGAGGAAGCGATTTTCATCCTCAATGTTCATATTCTCAAAGAGATGGTAGATCCTTTCCACCCATGGTGTTTTAGGAACTGCCCAACGACCTATTTCACTATGGAGCTCATGAGAGTTCGTTATTATCTTGGCTATATTAATTTTTTTCTTTGAGCTAGTTAAAACAAAGAGATACTTTTGATCTTCTAGAGTAGGGTTGATGACCTCCTTATAATATCTTAATTTTCTTTTAGCCTCTATATCTCTCTCACACCACATTTTCTTTTTAAACTTAGAAGTAACAATATTTTTAATGTTATTAATATTCAAAATAAAACATTTTCGTCGATCTCCCAATGGTTTAACCAGGTCTTGGTATCCATTAGGGTATTTTTGAGGTCTAAAATGGGTCTCCTAACGACATTATAAAATAATAGTGGAAATAATAAAATAAGATTTGATGACATCATCAAATTTTAGAGGGAAAAAAGAAAAAAACTACTTTTTCAACTCATATTTTGAACTTATCTCTCATTTTACTCAAATTTCGAGTGGAGTTCGATGAAAAATTTAATTCCTCACCTAAGGAGTACCCATGTTTATACTTTTCGATGGACCCTTCTGTTTAAAAAATGAGAAAATACATGAAAAAACAAAATAGATTGCAATTATTGCAATCATGTTTTTTCATGTATTTCTCATTTTTCGCATAGAAGGGTCCATCAAAAATATGCAACATAGGTACTCCTTGGATGAAGAATTAAAATTTTCATCTAATAAGTACTTCTGCTCAAAATTTGAGTAAAAACTTTGGGAGATAAGTTGAAAATACGAGTTTAAAAAGTTGTTTTATTATTTTATTATTTTTTAGTCTTTTTACCCTTTTACTTAAAAAATGGTGAATCATCTCCCATGGTTGACATCATCATCTTGAATCCTATTGGTTCTTATAAAGTTTATTTTGGTTGTACATTTTTCTTAGGAGGCCCATTTTAGACCTCAAAATTCCCCTAATGTTTATACCAACCTCGTTTGAGCCTCAGGTGGTTTTGGCTCAAATTTAAAGCTAGCTTAGGAAGTCTATGGTCTCCCATGTTATTGATTTTGTTCTTATAAAATAGGAGCCTAGTCATAGCTAGGCTCTCAATAGGGGAAATACCCACTTCTATAAGGAAAATATGATAGGGTGTATTGTTTTTAATTTTGAGGTTACACATTATAAAATTCTTCTGGATTTTCTCAATATTTCTCCAAGATTCTCTAGAGATGCTGCAACCCCAAACCTCACATCCATACAAGATAACAGGAGTGACCAAATTTTAAAGAGGAGCTTCTTTTTATCCCACATCATAAGGTTTGCTGCTTTAAAATTATTTTCAAGACCAAAATAAGTTTTCCACACTCCATTAATCTTTTTCTCATTTCTATAGTTCTAGTTGAGCTTGTGATGAATATCAATTCCAAGGTACTTGTAAGAAGACACTTACTCCAAGTTTCTATTGTCATACACAAAATTAGCATAAGTGTCCTTCTTGGATTTGATAATCATAACTTTAGTTTTGTCAGTGTTAACAGTCATAACCATGGTAGAGCATAAATCCTTAAGAAGTCTTAGATGCTTATCAATATCAGATGGGAACATTTCCAAAAGAAAAATATCGTCAGCATGGAGAACAAGGATGATGACTATTCCAACTAAGATCATGCCAGCATCGACTAGGGTTTTCAATGTAAATGCCAAATAGGGTAGGGGAGAGGGGAAAACCTTTTTTAACTCCGATATTACACTTATATCTTTCGACCACCCCTCATTTCTCTTAAACTTGGCAATTACATTCTTGTATAACCTTATAGCGGAAACTCTCAACTCAAAAGGAAACCTTAGCTCTTCTAATCTATTCCATAGGTTATTTCTAGGCACCATATTGAAAGCCTTTCTAAAGTCCACAAAGCAACAAAAGAGATTGGATTTATCATTACGACATTCCTCCACAATGATCCTAAGTGTAACGAGGTGGTTCGTTGTTGAGTGCTTCCTTCTAGAACCTGTTTGGCCTTTAGCCCGCTTACCTTCATTTTCAAGCCATATGCTCATCTTCTTTTCCAAAATAATACCATATAACTTGGCTAAGAGAGGGCTAATCATAATTCTTCGATAATTAGAGGGCTTATTTGTATCCCCATTTTTAAAAATAAGAATAATGAGGCTATGAGTCCATGGTTTAGAGAACCCATAGAAATAGAAAACATATATCTATAATATGCTATATACTTTAGACTCCAACTATGTATCTCTTTATACTTTCAGCAAATCACGGATGGCTCTTTTTCTTTTCTCTAGCCACAATATGCAAATTAGAGTTTATTAATGAAACAATATTCAAATCTTGGAGTTTCTCAGTTAGAGTAAAATTATTATGCAATATTTCTAAAAATGTTATATGGAATTACATATTAATATTTGTATTAATCTGAGTTATATAATAATAATAATAAAATTACAAATATATATAAAATAAATTTTAAAGAAACATGAATGGTCTCTTTTTATATATATAAAATCTATATTAAATTTTTTTAACTAATTAATACATGAGCCACCTAGAATTATATGTAGGAAACATAAATTCATAGGATTCTATCTCTATAAAATTATTTTTATTATAAATATTTATTAATATTACATTTATGTTTCTATTTTTTTATTTATATATAACTTGTGTTATTAATAATTAAAATATTAAATGTCAATTAAATATTAAAATTTTAATATAATCTCTAATTAGAAAATATATATCTTTAGAAATTTTTCCACATATAATTATTTATGAGTCATGTTAATTCATGTCTTAATCATATTAAGAAATAGACAACATATATGTACAAGATTTTATATATAATTTTTTATTATAAATATAAATATATATTTATATATAAAAAATTATTAGATAGAAGCAGATTTGGACTCTTTTCTCTCCCCCCAATATGTCTAATAAAATCTATTGGTTAAGAAATGTTCAAAAGCTTGGAGTTGCTCTCTTATGGTAAAATTGTTTTGTAATTTCTGTGAAAATGTTGTTAGTCAATTCCACATTAAAAATTGGTTTAGTTACAAATCTAAAAAAAATAAAACTATTAATGGAATAGGAATTATCTCTAGTTACATATATAAAATCCATAAAATCTATATTTATCTTTTTCAACTAATTAATGATGTGGCATCCATATTTAGATGTAGAAAAAATATATTCATAGAACTCTTTCTCTAAACTTTTTTTATTAAAAAAAAATTAATATTTCATGTTTATTTGTCTTTGTTTATGAACATATGATTTTTGTTATTTATATTTAAAATATTAAATGTCGACTACATATTATAATCTTAACACATGCCTCAATTCTATTGGAAATAGAAAACATATATCAAGAAACTTTTTCTATATATATTTATTTATGATTCATATTCTACAAATTAAAGTGTTAATAAATGTTACAATCGTATTTAAAAATAGAAATCCGATATCTATGGGACTCTATATAAATATTCTATTTTATATAAATAGAAAAAGACTAATTCAAGAGAATTAATTATGATTAATATTTTACACATTAAAGTGATAGTACATGTTACAATCATATTTAAAAATAGAAATTATATATCTATAAGACTCTATATATAAATATTCTATTTTATATAAACAGAAAAAAAAATCATATATCTATAAAACTCTATATATAACTATTATATTTTATATATATAGAAAAAGATTACTACAAGAGAGAAATTATATATAATAAGACAAATAAACATGTAACTTTAAAAAAATTTATAATAAAAATAATTCTATAGAAAAAGTTCTAAGTATTTTTAATAAAAATAATTATATATATAACTATAACATTAAAAAAAAAAAAAATCAATCATAGAGAATTATTATAAAAAAAATATATATATTTTTATATATTTTTTTAATAAAAACAATTCTATAGAAAGAATCCTAGGTGTATATTTTTTCTACATTGCAATATGAATGATACATGTCTTTATTAGTTAAAATTTTAATATGTATTTTATATATAAAGAGAGAATTCTTACTCCATGACTATGCATTAGCTATTTGTAATTTAGTAATTGGAGAGAGTATTTTTTGGATGAAACTACATGGAGACTATGTATTTATTTATAGAAAAATGTTTTAGAATTAGATATTAAATAATAATATTAAAATAATAAATTGGGAGACACTCTTTTAATTCAAAATATATAATTTTCTTTAATCACACCAAAATTCTAGAAAAAATGGATATAAATTAAGTTATTCTTTATATCAAGTTATCCACAATCTAAATCATTAGTTATAACTCCATCTCCTCCTACCCCTTCTTCCCCTCGTTATCTCTTTATCATCTTCTCCTTCCCTGTGCCTATTATTCCCTTTCATTTATTTTATAATATTTATTTAAAATTATTTAACCATTACTCAAAGTGCCCTCTTAATTTTCTAATGCTTTTCTTTCCCAACAAACATTGTAGAAAAACTGCGTCCCACCTCAAGACGACTCTGTGCTGAATTTTTTGCGCTACTCCCTCTACCACTCACAAATCAAGAACTGGAAAATATTCGTCTATGTCAACTCACTAAAAGAGATATTTTTCCTCGAATAACTTTCCTGCCTAGCACTAGACTGCGCTGCCCCTATGAGGTTTCGATTTGTTTCCTATGCAGCTCTTCGATCTCCCTCTTCTGATCAATATTGGGATCTTCCGGCTCTACTCTCTTGCTTTACCTGCACTATAATACCATGTGAAAATTTGGTGACCCAAATCCCTACTACAACAATTTGATATTACTTCTCCTACTTGTTAATTCCACCCAGGTGATTTATTGTGTTACATTATAAACATTGAAGTAAATACAACTGCAACCTTCACTAATTAAATTATATGAAGAAACAAGAACTGAACAAGAAGAAATAAACACACATATGACACCATTATTTTTTTACGATGTCCACGGAAAAACCCAATATGGGAAAATCGATGCAACAGTTGAGGGTTTCTATATCAAGCAGTAGTTTCTGAATACAATTTAGGATGCCTGAAATTGGTTATCCAACAGAGGATCTAACTAGCAAAAAACAGTGAGAAAATCCTCACATTGTTATTGGCGATCTGGGACAGATGCAACCACTGAATGGCTAGCCCCATGCTGCCTTTGCGTAGGCCCTGCATCATAGCTTCTAGGAATTGCGTCACTCACTTAGTTGATCAGTATGTCAACTAGGATCTCAGATCTTCGGCCTTCCAGTCTCACACCACGACTCCCTGCTCTGGATCTTGTTGGACATTGTGTTCAATGCTCCCTGTTTGTTTCGTGACATGGACTAACTGCCTCTCGTGGATCCTAACTCTGGAAATTGTAGGGAATACTAACGCCTGCAGGTTTTGGTCTAACGCCAATCGTGAGTTCCAACAAGTGGTATCAAAGCGACAGGTCTCGAGTTCGAAACTCACTCGGCTCGCGTTGAGGGGGATATTGTTGGACATTGTGTTCAACGCTCCCAGTGTGTTTCGTGACATGGACTAACTACCTCTCGTGGATCCTAACTCTATAAATTGTAACTTGGAGACTAATGCCTACAGGTTTTCATCTAACGACAATCGTGAGTTCCAATAGATCTAAGATGCTCCTTAACAAATCTGCAAATCTCGTCAGAGGCTCTGTGCAACCTCTCTGAACTGATCTCTACCTCCTATGAAATGTATTCCCAGATCAGAAAACTCCAACTGAAAAACTATCCCTACCCCTCACTGCAAGAAATATCCTCGATGATCTCTCCGACAACTACTGCATTGCTCACTTGAGAAATCGATCTCTTGATGTCACTTGATGTATTTTCAAAATCCTCATCAATCATCTTCTTATAATCTTCGCATTGAAGAATCAACAACCAAGATTAAAACACAATAAAGGGCTAAGATTAACTTGACTTGATCCTCGCCAGAAAAAGATTCACACCCAGTCTAATTAATTCACTTTAATTATTGTAAAATTCTTTCGGTAATAATCACATACAATGGAACATGGGCGACGCGTTTCGAACCAACCGTGTGGTTCATCATTAGGACTAGGTGAGCAATCAGTTCAGGACATTAAATTTAAATAGATATAGAAATGGCTCAACTTGTCGTTAGGAAAATGGCCACTTTCACTTTGAATTTTTTTTATTTTTATTTTTAATAGATTATATTATATAAGCAATTAATATTGAGTCATTATATTTTATTTTTAGATTAAAATGTTTATTTATTTATTTTTATTTGTTTTTATTTTTTTATTTTTTTTCTTCTCAACTAATTAATTAATTAATTATTTATTTATTTAATCTATAGTGATAATAATATGTAAATATGTATATATATTTCTTAGTTTATTTAATTATTTTTTTATTATTATTGCTTTTAATTATATACTTAGTTATTTTATTTATTTATTTATTTTTCTTCTTAGCTAATTAATTAATTTTTTAATCTATAGTGATAATACTATGTAAACATGTATATATATATTTCTTAGTTTATTTAATTGATTTAATTAATTAATTATTATTATTATTTTTAATTATATATTTGGTTATTTATTTTTAATGAGTGAGGTCCAAAGAGAAAAGAAAACGGTGACAAAAATAAAAACAAGGCAGAAACAAAAGACAATCAAGAATATAAGGCAAGTATCCAACATTGGTTGATATTCTAGCCGTCATCTCTATTGAGATTAATAGGTCTTTTTTCAATTTCTAAGGCCTCTCTTAACTTATGATAATGGAAATGGTCGATACTAGCAATGACCTTAGCCTCTTTGATGCAAACATGATGGTTAGTATTTTCTGCATGCTCAGCTAGGGCGGACGAGCGAGATCTTCTATGTTTAATGTCAGCATCATGCTCACAGATCCTCTAATTAATAGACCGACCAATTTCACCAATGTAAGGAGCCCCATAGGAACAAGGAATGATGTAGACACATTTTCCATCCCTAGGGTCGATCGGATCTTTAACCAATTTTAGAGAGTCGAGAATTGTGTTAAGGGGCCTGAAAGACGAAGATACCTTATGCTTCTTAAGGATCCTTTCAATCTTATCAGTGGTACCCTGAATGAATGGTAGGCGCACACTGCTGGACCATTCACTGGGCACTTTTTTATTACTAACTAAAGGACCTTTTTCTGCTTTAAGGAAAGCTTTAAGGCCTTGCAGCTTACTATAACCATTTTTACAAAAGATATTGAACGGATGGGTCTTTTCCCCCTCAAGGTGAGACTCATCAGGGATTCTCAATGCCCTAGTGGCTAAGGTGTTTAGGATGCCTAATTTTTTAGTAGGGAAATGATGAGAACTAGCATGAAGATATTGCTCAGTATGATTTTTCTTTCAAAAAAATTGATGGGAAAAAGAACCATCATCCTTTCTAGAGAAAAGAACATCAAGGAAAGGAAGGCTATCATCCACCTCATATTCCATGGTGAATTTTATGGAGCGATATTGACTATTAAGATTAATGAAAAAGAGATCTAACTTTTCTTTGCCATGAGGCTAGATGACACAAGTATCATCTACAAACATTTTCCAAAGCTTTGGTTGGAAAAGAGTTGAGGAAAGAGCCCTGGATTCAAAGTCCTCCATAAACAGATTCGCAACTATCGGGGAAAGGGGAGAACCCATGGAAACACCACATGTTTTCTTGTAGAATTCACCTTCAAAACTGAAGAAAGTGGAGGTTAAACAGATCCCCACTAAATGGGTCGTATCTGGATCAGTAATGCAATTAATGACATTAATAGCCTTGTTGATGGGGATATTGATGTAAAGAGAAACAACATCAAAACTGAAAATTCTATTATCAAGATCCATTCTAAGGTCCTTCAATTCATTAACGAAAGAGGAAGAATCTTTAACAAAGGAGCTTGTATGACCTACGAGAGGCTTTAGCTTAAGGACTAAATACTTGGCTAGAAGATAAGTCGGACCACCAATGGTATTAACAATGGGCCGAAGGGGGGCACCATCCTTATGGATTTTAAGAAGACCATAGATTCTTGGAGTAAGAGGGTTGCTTTCAATCAACTTCTTACTCAGAGAGCTCACCAAGCTGCTTGATTTAATGGCATCAGCTACCGCTCTTGACACCTTTTTTAAGGGATTTTTAGCAAGTTTCTTGTAGTTCCCACTATTCTCCAAATGATCTAACATTTTCCTCCTGTAATCCTCTTTATTAAGGATGACAGTTGCGCCACCTTTGTTAGCCTTAAGAACAAAAATATCCTTTTTATTATTTAAAGATTTTAAAGCTTCAAACTCAGGCTTACTCAGGTTGCTCCTGGGGCTTGGCTTTCCTCAAGATGACCACACAATCTTGTCTAATAATGTCTTTGGAGGAGTCCGGAAAATCTCTAATACCAAACTCTATGTCAAATAATATTTTGGATGGGGATTTTCCTAGGGGCTAAGGCAAAATTAAAGCGTTTCTCTAAGAGACTATAAACTGACAGATACTATTAATATTATTAATCATGGTATTATTTTTATTATTAATAGTCACTTTAATTATTTTAATTCCATAAGTTTAAACTTAGGAATCTATTAAAAAAAAATTAACTCTTTTAACTAAACCTCCTCTTGTAGTGAAATTTTCCAAAACTCTTTCTCGGTATTTTGTCAAATAAAAAATAACAACAAAAGACTATGGAGATTTTGGAAAACAATAAAAGATTTTAGTTACATGGATTTTTTTATGGTGTTGAATCCATTTCCACCATAAAAACAAACTTCAAACACTCCTACTGTAAAATTTAAACAATTTGATCATTAACACTTCAATAGACAATCCAATTAAAAAAAACACTGAACGGGGTTGATACAAGTTCAATCAGGACAAGCTCTATATTGCAGAGGGATTCATATGAGCTAGCTGCAAGGAACCGAAGAATCTGATAATATACATAACCTCCTATTACCGTTATAGCTTTCATAACATTTCATCAATGAATTCTGCTGGCATATCGAAGCTACATAATTAACTGCAATGCCAACAAGACGAGGAATGGCATGACGAGCCTTGGCCTCGAATCCTGCGTCGCGACAGAATATGATCGTATTCGTTAAAGTCGTCCGTGGCAGAGCGATTAACTACGTTGGATTCGCTCACACTCATTTGCACCCATGAAAAGTTCAGAGACTTCAAAGAGAGATACAGAAACACTGCGACAGTACTTCCATAGAGCAGAGCAGTGGCTACGGCAAGAACCAGAGTATTCATCTTGAATCTTGAATCTTCTATCTGCTGAAATGGGTGTCTGGGCATCCACATCTTGAATCTTGAACCTTGAATCTTGAATCTGCTGAAATGGGTGTCTGCGCATCCACATCTTGAATCTTCTACTGCTGCGTTACAAACATTGGGAAGAAAAGCACAAGTAGAAGAGCGGAGGTTATATTGAAATAACTGGTTTTTTCTGCCATTTTTGTGACAGGCAGGCTAATGACCTTCAGCTGCAGCAGCTCAGCTCAGAACTATTGAATAAAAGATATGTTGCAAATGCAATATCTAGGTGGGCACCTTTATTTTACAAGGGAACATGACTCTTATTTATTCTTTAATTGGTCCAGCCGCCGCGGGCCATGGCCGTTGAGTCAAAAAAGATGACAGAAATTCAAAGCCCCATTATTTTGAATAAGATTTTCCATCTCTGCTTACAGTTTTCTGTTTGAATGGTTGAGTTCGTTGAAAGCAAAACATCAAAACGTGCATTCTGATTTGTGAGGGAAGAAACAAGACTTCTGGATGCCTCATAACTGTAGTACGTCATATTATAAAAGTAGAATGACCGGTTCTTACGCTTTGGTAACATGAATCAATAGAGTGATGGGAGAGTAATCCATATTAGCGGTCAAGTCAATTTCAGTGGGCTTAGAGGAAGAGGCGAGAGTGCACGTGAGCGATATTGTGGTTGTAACTTGTGTCTATGCTGCTTGCTTTTATTACGCAGCAGAATCTAACGAGGTAACATTTTCGTCCTTATTTTGTGGGTGGTATAACGTTCATATTGGAAATGGTTTCAATTTTGATGTTCTATATTCTTCCTTCGTAGAAATATTATTTCTCAGTAGGAAAATTTCGATGGTGAGATTAAAGAAAAAAGAGGTATTTTCAAGTTTAGTATAAAGATGTTGTAAGGTTATTTTATGTTATTTAAATATTTTGACTCGGTCAAATTAAATAATAATAATAAAATAAAATACATCTTATATGTTAATGTATAAATCTCTATCATGTCTTCTTATATATTATATAAACATTTTATTTGGTTAAATAAAATAAAAATAACTCCAACTTAAACATTTTTATTTGGTTAAAAATAAGATAAAGAAAAATTAGAATAACTTTATTTTTTTTAAAATAACTTTAAGATAAAATAATAAGGTAAACTTGATTTGGTCAAGTTATTAGTAATTTTTGAGTTCTAGGAATATAGTATATTTAAAGGAGGAATTAAACCAACAAAGGTTCATCTTAACTCCAGATCTACTAGGGACCTAGAGAGATTCGATCCAACTTGGTAGATTCTCAGTGAAGATGGATCTATGCTAGTTTAATCCTCTTGAAGAATTGGAAAATTTATTTTAAAAACCTTTATGAATCTCAAAAACAAAAAATTGCACCATTTCTTGATTTGTGGGGTTATGTTAATATTTTCTATAACATTCCAATTTTATAGGATGTCTCACAAGAGAATAAAAAAAAAAAAACTTTATGAATCTCTTAACATCATAAAAACTATTTTGAATGCCTAGATAGAGGATAGTATCTTTACTTTGGAAGATATTGAGTTAGGGGTTAAGAAGCTAGTTAATGGGAAATCTAAGGACATTGAAAGCTACCAAACTAAAATTTTCAAAATTGGAGAATTTATCATCATCATGGATAAACATAGTTCTTTAATTTAGTAGTGAAGCAAGGCTTCCTTGTGCCTTCAATGCAAAGTCTTAGTGCGTCTATCTTTAGAAATGGGGATTAAAGTCATTTTTTTAATTACATGACCATAATTTATGATTGACCACATTTTAGCAAATCCATAGGGGTTATTAACCATTGGCTTGAAAGCCATGGTAAAAGATCTAAAGGCTTGATCCAAGTTCCTCTAGACACCCTCAAGAGATCAAGAGGGCTAAGAAATGGTCAAAATTCAAACTGGTCAGATTGTTATTGAACCAGGTTCAGGTTGAAGTGCTCGTCGTCTAGATTCCAACGGTGGGAACTGATCTCCAATCTGAGCCTGTATGGAGAAGTTAGAGAGAGTCAATGTTTTGGTCAAAGTTGGGTAGTGGGCCAGGTTTAAGTGTCCCACAAATTCACCGTCAACCGACAGGGAACCCAACACTTGAAATATAGAGAAATTGTGGCCTATTTAACTTGCCCAATAACCCTTATTTTTGTTAAAATAAAAAATGACCATTATTTGTTATAAAAACAAAAAAATATTAAAAAAATGGGGTGCGAGGCCATGACCCCCGCCACCCCCGTCAGATTCATATACCATATTAAAAATATCACATTAAATGTTTTGCGTCGGCGAGCCATGACCCCTGCCAAACCCCATGGCCTAAGCACAACCATGCACCATATATATCAATACATAACGAAAACTGAATGGGTTGGGTCAGGGCCTAGTTGACTGAGGACCCCACCCACAAAAACATGACATGGCACAAGGTAGGTGGGGTTTGAACCCACAGCCAGCGGGACTGCTGGCCCCGCCCAATGCGGCAGCCTTATATGGCATGACCGCCATCCAACACAGCTCAACGGTCCAATAACAAACATATCGAACCAACGGTTATGTGCCAAATAAAACGTGCCCACCTCATTATTATATATTTGTTAAAACAACATTCAAACATGCCATAAAAAGAATTTAAAACACGCGCATTTCGATTGCAGTGGGATTCGAACTTGGCTCTCCACCCAACCAACCCTCCGCCCTAACCAACAGCGAACAGGTTCAATATTGAAACCTCCACTCGAAATTTAATATATAACCTCGACCTACACATTCAAAGTAGCAGAAGGAGGATGGACCAACGAACCAGCAGAGCGGAACCATGACCCCATAGCAAGGCAGAACCATGTCCAGGCATGCTTTTCGGGGTAGAGAATTTTTGCACAGAAGATTCCTTAATTCCTGAAAGATTCCATGGGAAGGTAAATTTCCATTTTGTCAAAATGATATGAAGTTTACAGCCATTTTAACCAGATTTTTGTAGGGAACGTGATGGTAAAGCCAAAATGGCCACCTGAGCAGCAAATTTACAGATTCCCTACAGAACATAATCTTAGGGAATCTTGAGGGCATCAAAAAGATTCCTTAAGGCCCAAAACTTGTTGGAGTCATAATTCGACAACCTTTATGTCGATTTTACACCTCTCAATGACAAGAATCTGATGGCGATGTTCGTTTCAACAACAGAGCTTCAAATTTCTTATCCATTTTCCATATTGGAGTGACGGTGTCTAATTCTCAAGTGTGGACAGTCAATTCTATGCCCCTCGACACCACGAATTCCACGATGCAACCAGATACAACAATTGAGCATCCACTTCTTCAGCCAGTTTCCGGAGTTGAGGTATATGCAGTTTGATCGTGTGCCTATTTTTGCTATGAGATGTATTATGTGTCTAGATCCCTGCTTAATGCATGCTGCAGGATCTTGTTTTTTCTTCATGTGAGATTATGTCATGCTGATAGGAGGTCCATTGTGAGTGAGAGTTCTTGTAATGGAACGTCTGGTGGAGAGAAAATCCACTCATGTTGAGGGCACATAATTGTATCAACATCATCCATGTACATCTCCCCATATCTAGCACTATATGAAGCGGCGTACCCCATTTTGATATCGGGCCTAGAGACGTAGCCCACACTAGGTGAACTCCATTATTAACATCTCATGGTTTTATGTTGTTGATGGTTGTCTTGTTCCCATTCTTTACAACATGCACATGTGTTATTTTATGCTCTTTTAAAATAAAATTCTAAAAAAATCACAGAAGTAAAAGATCATGGGTAAATTTGGTAAATGACGGACCCGGATTAAGTGGTATCAGAGCGGTCTTCCTGCTGATGTGAATTTTGAGCATGAACAACGATTGAATGTGAAGCACTAGAGTATGGAAAAGACATGTACAAGGCCATGCTCAGGATGTCCAAAACGGTGGACATGATGTATGAAGCTTATGAAAGAAGGGAGAAGAAGAAGCAGAAAGTGATGCTTCATCCACATCTTCCAGTGAATATTCATCGCCCTCATCGTCTTCTCATCATTCAAATGTGGATATCAACCATAGCCTTCAAGCAGATAATGCTTAATTGAAAGTGCTTCTACGAGAGGAGAAAGAGGATACGAAGAGAGTGCAGTTTCAGTTGCAAGTCACATAGTCAGCCTTGGAAGAACTGAAGTGCAACAAC
The DNA here is from genome assembly GCA_034641835.2 of Pinus albicaulis. Taxonomy (NCBI): domain Eukaryota; kingdom Viridiplantae; phylum Streptophyta; class Pinopsida; order Pinales; family Pinaceae; genus Pinus; species Pinus albicaulis. Next base: position 1,022,469,087 of record CM076575.1, on the reverse strand, counting down.
TAGAGCCTTCAAGCAAGGGATGTTGAATTAAGGAGGCTTCAACAAGAAGAGAAGAGGATAAGTAGAGACTGCAGCTTTAGCTATGAGCCGTGAAAGATTCCTTGGAGGAGTTGAAGTGCAACAAAGGCTTGAAGAAGCCATCATCACCTATTTCTGAATGATTCAACATCTTAGGTAAAAAATTTTGATGTTTCTTCAGTTCATCTTCACATGCTATCATTTCTCTGGGAAATGTGGAGATACCTCTTACAGGAACTGGCATAAGACTCCTCACCAAGATGGGATACAAAGGAGGAGGATTTGGTGTTAATGACCAAGGCATAACTCAACCACTGGAGGTTTTGCAGAGACCTCGATTAGCAGGTTTGGGATACACTAAAGTATAGAACACGAAGGTGTCAGAAGCTTCCAATGCATGGTTGAAACCATTGGGGAAAGAGATTGATGGGAACACTTCACCATCATTCTATGACAACGCATATTGTAGAGAAAGAGTTGAGGCAAGATCTTGTCACCGTGATTTCACCAAAGACCAACAAGAAAGGTATAACAAGTCTTGGTATTCTAGTGTTCATTTTGATTACAAGCATGTCGCTAATAATGAACATAAATCATGGCATCAGAAAACATGTAGTTTTTGTGAATTGCATAACCATGTCTTTTCTAAGTGTTGGAAAAGAATGGAAGCACAAAAAAGGATGAGCATGAAAGGCCTTCTCCATCGTTGGAAAATAATAAGGTAAAGCATGCCTAAAGGATGAAGACTCATTGAAGTCATTGCAATAGAAGTGCCATCAAAGAGCCACCTATTGGAGGCTCTATCCAGAGCAGTGCCTTAAGGACAAAGTGTCCATGCATGAACCAGTTGAAACAATTGTTTGACAAGAAAATGTGCCACAGAGAGATGACCCATTCACTTTGATAAGTGAGAGATGGTTTTTCTAGGTTTGGTAGCATGTTTGGCCTTACTTTGTAAATCATATGTTGATATTTAAAATGTAAAATTGATGATGTGTTTTCCATCACTTATGAAGCAACAATGATATTTTTGCCTTGTAATGATAGCTGGGGTATTGATTCCATTTGATGTAAACTTGACCACAGAGTATGGTTATAAACTTGAGGCAAGTGTGGGGAATGCTTGGGTCATAGATTGGTCACTTAGTTAAGCATGTAATTTGCAAAATATTGTACTACAGGTTTGCAAAGGATGTAGACGTTGGCTCATCGCTTATGGCTCCAAAGGAAAAAGGTGAAGGAGACTAAAGGGTGACCTTTCAGGACACTTGTGGTGCAAACAAGGTACAAAGAAACTGCAGATTATTTTCATGATTTTGGTATACCAAAAGCTCCTCAGTGGAAATGATTAATCTAAGTGGCTCCAGACACCCTCAGGAGATGCGGAGGGCTAAGAAATAGTCAATATTCAAAGTGTTCGAATTGCTCTCGAACCAAGTTCAAGTTGAAGTGCTTGTCATCCTAATTCCAACGGTGTGAACAGATCTCCAATCCGAGCATGTATGGAGAAGTTAGAGCGAGAAAAATTTTTGGTCAAAGTTGGGCAGTGGGCCAGGTTTAAGTGTCCCAAAAATTCACCATCAACTGGCAGGGAACCTAGGACCCGAAAATAGGCGAAATTGTGGCCTCTTTAATTTTCCCAATAACCCTTATTTCCATTAAAATAAAAAATGACCGTTATTTGTTATAAAAGAAAAAAAATATTCAAAAAATGGGGTGGCGGGCCATGACTCCCACCACCCCCGTCGGATCCATATACCATATTATAAATATCACATTAAATTTTTTGAGTCAGCAGGCCATGACCTCCGCCAAACCCCATGGCCTAAGCCTAACCATGCACCATATATATCTCAATACATAACAAAAATTGAAAGGGTTGCGTCAGGGTGTGGTTGACTGAGGACCCTGCCCACAAAAACGTGACATGGAACAAGGCCGGTCAAGTTTGAACCCACGGTCGGCGGTACCGCTAGCCTTGCCCAATGTAGCATCCTTATATGGAAAGACCGCCATCGAACATGGCTCAATGGTCCAACAACAAACATATCCAACAAACGGTTATTTGCCAAATAAAATGCACCAACATCATTATTATATATTCATTAAAACAAAATTCAAATGTACCATAACAAGACTTTAAAATATGTACGTTTCGGTTGTGGCGGGATATGAACTCGGATCTCCGCCCAACCAACCCTCCACCTTAACCAACAGCTCAACTGGCTCAATATTGAAACCTCCGACTGGAATTTAATAACCCTGATCTCTACATTCGAACCAGAAGATGGAGGATGGACTAGCAGAGCGGAACCATGACCCCAAAGGAAGGAAAAATTATGTGCGGGCATGCTTTTCGAGGTAGAAAATTTTTGCAAAGAAGATTCCTTGATGCCTAAAAGATTCCATGGCCAGGTAAATTTCCATTTTGCCAAAACGATATGAATTTTACAGTCATTTTTACCAGAATTTCACAAGGAACGCGATGGTAAACCCAAAATGGCCATCTGAGCAGCAAATTTGCAGATTCCCTATAGATTAGAATCTTAGGGAATCTTGAGGGCATCAAAAAGATTCCTTGAGGCCTAAAGCTTGTCGAAGTCAGAATTTTACAAACTTTATGTCGATTTTACACCTCTTGGTGATAGGAATCCGATGGTGATGTCCATTTCAATAGTATAGATTCCCATTTCTCGGCCATTTTCCAGATTGGAGTGACGATGTTCGATTCCCAAGTGTGGACAGTCAATTCTATGCCCCTCGACACCACGAATTCGATGGTGCAGCCAGATACAAAAACTGAGCATCTGCTTCTTCAGCCAGCTTCATGGGTTGAGGTATATGCAGTTTCATCATGTGTCTTTTTTTGTTGTGATATGTATTATGTGTCTAGATCACTGCTTAATGCATAATGTGGAATCTTGTTTTTTCCTCATGTGAGATTATGTCATGATGACAGGAGGTCCATTTTGAGTGAGTTATGTTATCCACCTATAAAAATTTGTCATATCAAATGGTGGCTAAAATCTTTTTTAGCCTTTAAGAAACAATTCATGACCAAACTTTTAGTTCTTAAAGTCTTATGATGATCTCTATCCTTGAGTTAATCGTCACTTTTGTTTCCCTCATAATCCTAAAAATATGTTGTTTGCCAATAGAAGACTGTTTAAAACCCCATTTTTCATCATTTTTACCCCTCCTTTCATTCATAAAACAACTCCATTTTCCTCCCCTTTTCCTCCATAAAATCCCTCCATAAGCCTCATTTAACCTTCAAAATCATTCACAAATCCCTTTAAAACCTTTTATCTCCCCTTTGTCTGGTTTTAAAATGCCTTCATTTACCTACCGGAACCCTGCTTTAGTCCTGAAAAAACCTGTTTTTTGGTATAAAAAACCCTTTTTATATTATATAGGACTTGAGCCCCCGAGGGATTATTTTCTTTAAACCTCCACCTCATAAGTCCTTAAGCCTTGTAATCGGGCGTTGAACGGCTTAAAACCTTTTCCCGAACACCTTTTCCTTTGTATTCTCATAAAACCCGACTTTCCTTTGTAATTTAATAAAACCCGACAGTTCAAAGTTTCAATGAATATCGACCATCAATCTAAACCGATCAATGGTCATTGGCTCATCGCATCGCAAGTCTGCATGGGTCCTTCTTTTCTTCGTGTCCTTCAAAAAATTTCTAATGCGATCCCTCAGAGAAAATCTCAGTTGTCGATCATCCTTCTGATCAGACGATCAGTAAATCATCGCATCATAAATTTCCCTTTATTCTCTCCCTTTTCCTCCTCTGATGTCGATCTCCCCGATTGAATCTTAGCTATCGAATCCACAGGAACCTACGACTAAGATCTTGTCGCACTCTACCCATAGCCTTTCTCCATTAACCCTCCGATTGAGTATTGACCGTCGATCTTACTCCCAGATCCGACGGACAGCACTCAGTCGCATCGTGCAAATCTCAAAGTTCCATCCCCTTGTCTCCTCTGATTTTCGATCCCTGATTCAAATCTAACTGTCCATTCAGAAAAATCTAACAGCTAGTGCTTAATCGCGTCGCGCTCACCCCTCACGCAATTATCCACCATCCCGATCCTGCGATTAGATCTCCGCCGTTCATTCTCTCAAATCCAACGGCCCACAAACACTTCCACTTTCAAACCTCATTCTTCTCATTCTCCCCCTTCGACAGATCTCCTCCTCCATTCCTACAAATCTGATGGTCAAGATCTATCCCGAGCAACTTTCTCCATCGCAATCTTTTCGCACCGTCATATCTCGGCCCTCCGATCCAACGACTGAGATTTCATTTTGCAAAAATTTTGCGACAGAATGTTAACACCAAAAAAAAGTCCGAAACTGGTGGTATTGAAAAAGACACACGTCGACAAGTGTATCGTATCACATTTTTTTTTGGGCAAACCACTAAAAAAAATTTTGCCCAATTTTGCCCAATTTTGCCCAAGTGTATCGTATCACATTTTGCCCAATTTTTTTTGCAAAAACCACTAATGGTTTTCTGCCAAACCACCTACCCTATGTAGTGTTATTTCACTTTTAATCTTGACCATTCATTGTTTTGATCCAAAGACTCAGATTACTCTATGACCCCAAGTCATTCGCCCTTCCCCTTTTCTCCCTAATGCTCCATTAGAAGATCTTAACTGTCCATCGTTCTAATCCTACGGTCCTGATTAAATTTCCTCCATTCTGTTATACCTTTTCCCCCTCCGCATTATAGATTCCCGATCAATCTCTACCATTCATCGTCATGATCGAACAACCCGGACTTAATCTTAACTTCATTCACCCAACTCCCTCCCGATTTATCCCATCAAGTGATCTCGGTCGTTGGTTGTTTTCATCCAACGACCACGATTTAATCTCGCACCCGAGATCTCCAAATCATCCTTTAACCCATTTTGCACAGATTTTATTAATTTTTTTTCATTTTTTGCAGGTTATTAAGGTTTTGTTCGCAGTTTTAAAATGAAACAAAAGCCAGGGATGATGATCCCCAGGACATTTATTCATGAAGAAGGTAAATCCACAGGATTCAAATTATGATTCCACCTGTGCCTCATGAGAATTTTTGAAGTCACAAAACCTCTACGCACCTGCAAAACACAACAAAACACAGTGAATATCAAACAGCCGAAGAGTATCAGTGTCAAAGGATAAAATCAAAGAAAAAGGTGAATATTAATGATTTTAAATAGAGTTTAAAGGGATTAAGGCACCAATTCGAGAATCAAATACCTAATCCATATTAAGCAGAGGATAAAGGCCCGAAGATGAATATTAAGGCTAATTAGGCCTAAAACACAGAGCGAATACAGATTAAAGGTGTTTTAGGATAAAACAAAGAAATATTTCAGTCCGAAAATCCTCCACTGCCACATCAAAGGCTAATTGAATCCTCTCCAACTACGAAAGTGCCACCTGAATGTTTCAATAAATCAAAAGAAGGCAGAGTTATTGCCTCAGTTAGTGATATTTTTCCTCAAGATAGCTAGAGTTATTGCTAACTCGCTCAAGAGTTTCTAAGTCAACAAAATCTGCCCAACTTTCTTAATACTTAATAAAAATCAATTAATACTGAGGAAATATTATAAATCTTCTCTGTTGAGCCCCTCAAAGGCCGAGAAGCATTAAACTGTATTAATTGAGCCTGGAGATCTTTTCTCTCATCCCACCTCCTCAATTCTTCTATAAATACTTCTGTAGAATATGAGATAAAGGTTGGTCTCTGGATATCCGTTACATGTAAATAGTTTACTAAAGTTGTTGTAGCCCTGTTTGTAATTGAAGATACATAAGCTGAGATGAGAAGTTTGAAGCTCTAGAGACCCACTGGACTCGATGATTGTAACTGGTTTGAACATCAAATACAAGCTAATTTATGGGATCCTGGTCTATGTCAATGGTGATGTGTTTCTTATTGTAAATTGTTATTTTCTTTTTGTTTCCATTCTGTCCACTTTCTTTGATAAAGAACAACAAATATAGAGCTAGGATTTACTCTTACAAGTACCCTACTCTCACTGATAAGATTTATCTTTATTTTTTCCTTATTTGTGTATTTAAGAATGATTTGATACCGTCCAAGCAGTTAAGGAATGTTGGTGTTCCCACGTCTTGCTGTCTAAACTTTAAACGTTGTTCTTGAATGTTATTTTCATTACTAGCTAGGTAGAGTTGGACTAGGAAAGTTTATGGTTTTCCCTGCCTTCTATTTATTCCTCCAAAGGTTTTTAGAAAGTTTCCTTGAGAGTATGTTGAAATCAGGATAGGTTCAAAGTCCTTACCTGATCTTAGACTACTTTTTATGTTCATCTTTAATGTTTTCCTTTTGAATATGCTAAAAGCAGGATAGGTTCAAAGTCCTTACTTGATCTTAAGCTATTCTAAGTGTTTAAATGTTTTCTATTGAAAGTGCATCAAAAGCAGGATAGTTTCAAAGTACTTACCTGATCTTAGATTACTTTTATGTCTTTCTTTAAGATCATGCCAAAATCAGGATATTTTCAAAGTAATTACTTTATCTAAGGCTGCTCTTTGTTCCTTCATCTGTTTGATTTCCCTTCTTATTGTTTCATTCCATAAAATCAACTTAAACAGATCCTTTGACATAGATGACTTGCCCCATGGACCACTCTTGAACCTTTCTATTTCAATTAAATCCTCTAACGACTCCATAGCCCTATGGATTGAAGCTTCTCCCTACCTATCTTATTAGCTGAATCATTCCTTCACGTTCATACACTTTCACCCTTCATTTAGACTTCCTTCACCTTCATTACATCCTTGCCCAACCAAAATTAAACAAAAACTTTGTTCTTCATAACTAGCCTAATATCACATTCCAAGACCTTAAAAGATAAATCAATATTTGCACTTATTGAGAGATCCCTCTCTGGATTCAGGAGGGCTAGATCCTAGAATCCCAAAGTGGTTCATATGTAGGATTTGTAGTTTGTATTTTTCAATCTTTCAAATTACAGAGACCTAACATTCTGGCGACTCCACTGGGGATCGAAGACCAATTAGCCTAGATTGGCTTCATAATAAACATGTTGGTGGAACACTAGCGACTCCACACTCTACAACTCCCAAAATACCAAATGACTCCACTGGTAGAAGACTCTGAACTAGTTGACAAGATACAGTGACTCTTTTCTGATTTACAAACATGGATTTAGATATAGACCTAGAAGACAAACATATGGTCATGATGGAAAAATTAATGTACATTCTTGGAAAGAGAATAGAAAGATATGAGGCTAATTTAAATATTGATGATCTAAAGCAGCTCATGCTTGTTTCAGATCAAGAAAAAACTCTACCACTACAATACATCTATGATGAGCAATATTATAGAGAAAACAATGAAGAAAAATTACTAATGATGATGGAAAAGATGATGTACATGCTTGGAAAGAGAATATAAAGGTGTGAAGCTAATTTAAATATTGTTGATCTAGAGCAACCTATGCCTTTCCCTAATCAAACACAATCTCAATCACCTCAAGATCTAGACAATGAGCAAGATATGTATGATGATCAAGACTTTATAGAAAATGATGAGCAAGGTTACAAAGAAATTAATGAAGAAGGTTGTTAGGAAATTCTTGATTTCTTGCCTATATCTTGTACTATGCTGATAAGAGTACTTCATGACCAAATTGCAAAAACTTATAGTGAGCAGTGCTTTGAGGAAACAAGTAGCCACTTAGAAAACGCAAAATATGATATGGAAGGAGAACCACCACATATAGGAACTCCCCCTCTAGATTATAACCCATCTCAGATTACACAAGAAGAGTGGCATCCTGATAATGTAAAAGAAACAACTCATGAACCTAATATGCAAACTGAGTGTCATAATAATCATGAGGAATTGTTTGAAACAAAAAAAGATCAGTAAACAATAGAAAATCCTCAAATTTTCCCTGCAAGCACAAGAGAAGATCCCCTAGAAGAGGCTCAAGAAGACATCAAGCCTCAAAATCAGCCAACACAAGAGAAAGAGGTCTATTGTACATTTGTCCTAAGCAAAAATAAAATTCCTTCTCTCTTGGCAGAGGAAGAGATTGATCTAATATTGAACAGACAACCAGCCCTCAAATCTTCATTAGAACAGAATAACTATGCTCATCTACCTACTGAAATTTGTTGTCTTGAAGCAGAAAACAAACTTGTAGATCAGCTCAAAGAAAAGCCAACTGATAACCAATATACTTGATTGGTGAAATTGTTTTTTCTAATGATTTTCCAAATTTTGATCAGTCTGATGATGATGATGAGCTTCAAGCAGAAACTAATCATGCAGGGAAACCAGCAGTTGATTGGTGTTATGAGTTTCACTATCATCATCTTGAAAGCAGCAATCAACCAATCCAATCCATTGGAAATAGCTTTCACATAATTGGGAATCAACAATCCCTCAGTTGTAATATTGGGATTGTAAAGGAAGAGGAATTTCTTGAGCAGGATGTAGATAAGGAGCCTTCTCCTGATAGGATTGAGGTAATAAAGGACGCCCCTACTCAAAAACATGATGATCTCTTCACAGAGTACAGTCCACTGAATTAGAGCATACCAAGACTACAAGAGGACAACAATGCAATATATGATGAGTCCTCCAGTTCAGATAATAATGAGGATGAGGAAGTTTTTCTTTCTCAAGAGAATCTTTACCTTGATCCAGTGAAGAAATAACAGATAATCCTGGTTGAAACATATCTTCCAAATACTCACAACCGGTTATTATTTCAAGATCCCTATGCTCATTTCCTGAAGACATTTGAAGAAGGGATAAAGGTTATTAGGAGCAGTGTATTACCAAAAGCAAGAAGATCATTTAGCATTGTTGCTAAAAAACAAAGAGAATGGGAGTGTCCCTATTTGTCTTACATGCTCAAAGAGATGAGAAAAGACCAGTCATGGAATCATCTGATTGACTGGATGTATTGGAAAAGAGATTTTGTAAGTTAAAAATTTAAATATTCCAAGATTAGAGTAGGATAGATAGGAAAGAAATAAAGCTCAACCTTTGAGAATTTATTTAGTTGGTGATTTTTGCTTTAAAGAAAAAAGAAAAATACAAAAACAATAGAAGATAGAAAAGAGGGCAGAATGAAAATAAGAAAGGTATAGCCCCATGCCAAAAAAGAGAAACAAAGTCTGAAAGTGTGCAAGCTCAAATTCCACTCCTAAAAACACACTTCTAGTTAGTCATACATACTAATCATGACTAATTAGTTTTCAATTTACTGCTAATAGGTTAGTGAATTAGATTTTCCAAACAACTCAATCTTGGCTTATCAGTAAGGTAGATTAGGATAGAAAGACAAAGGTTCAAACAAACTCAAAACCTGAACCTATGATATTGATGAAGAACTAGTTCCGATAAGGTCAAAACTTGAACCAGATGAGAAGGAAAAAGGGGCTCAAACAAATCCAAAACAGAGCTAAAGAAACAATGAAGGATGTTTTGAAATTTTCAAATCTTAAGCCTTCACATTTTTGCTTTACTTTTCTACAATTTTAGTCTATGTGCAGCTTTTTTTTATGCCATAGATCTGCAGCAAGTCAAACTGCTTAATCTTGGCTTGACTGTTTTTAAATTTCCTATTTTAGAAATTAGAGAATAAAGTCTGTCAGACCATCTAATCCTGATAGATAGTAGTTAGGTAGAGAAATTTATGAACTCAACTGTTTAATTTGAGTTCATGGAGAAATAATGGTAGACTTAGATATTTTTATGTTTCCAATAAAAAAATAAAATGCTAATGTTTAAGGTTTGCAAGTCCAAATGCACCTTCAGAAGAAAAAATGCTAGGAAGTAGCTTGTGTAGGTAGTTGTTTGGGGGAGAATCTTTCTACTGATATCAAATGCTCTAATCATCTTACAAGCAGCTGATCAAAGAAGATGAAAAGGTTTTCAAGGTACAAATCCACTGATCTACATCCAGAGAATGCTTTTCTATGGTTCTTGACACCTCTAAGGAGCTGCCATCCCAAGTTGGAGCTGCTGTTAGCCACCTATAAAAAATTTTCATATCAAATGGTGGCTAAAATATTCCTTAGCCTTTAAGAAACCATTCATGACCAGATTTTTAGTTCTTAAAGTCTTATGATTATCTCTATCCTTGAGTTAATCTTCACTGGTGTTTCCCTCATAATCCTAAAAATTTGTTGTTTGCCAAGAGAAGACTACTTAAAACCCCATTTTCCATCATTTTCACCCCTCCTTTCATTCATAAAACAACTCCATTTTCCCCCCTTTTTCCTCCATAAAATCCCTCCATAAGCCTCATTTAACCTTCAAAATCATTCAAAAATCCCTTTAAAACCTTTTATCTCCCCTTTGTCTGGTTTTAAAATGCCTTCATTTACCTATCAAAACCCTGTTTTAGTCCTGAAAAGCCCTGTTTTTTGGTATAAAACACCCTTTTTATATTATATAGGACTTGAGCCCCTGAGGGCTTATTTTCTTTAAACCTATACCTCATAAGACCTTAAGCCCCGCAACCGGGTGCTAAAGGGCTTAAAACCTTTTCCTAAACCCCTTTTCCTTTGTATTTTCATAAACCCGGCTTTCCTTTGTATTTTAATAAAACCTGACAGTTCAAAGTTTCAATGAATATCGACCGTCGATCTAAACCGATCAACGATCATCGGCTCATTGCATCGCAAGTCCACATGGGTCCTTCTTTTCTTCGTGTCCTTCAAAAAATTTCTGGTGCGATCCCTCAAAGCAAACCTCAACCATCGATCATCCTTCTGATCCGACGATCAATACATCATCGCATCGCAAATTTCCCTTTATTCTTTCCCTTTTCCTCCTTCGATGCCGATCTCCCCGATTGAATCTTAGCCACCAAATCCACAAGAACCGACGGCTAAGATCTCGTCACACTCTGCCCATAGCCTTTCTCCATTACCCCTCTGATTGAGTATTGATCGTCGATCTTACTCCCAGATCCGAAAGACAACGATTAGTCGCATCGCGCAAATCTCAAAGTGCCATCCCCTTGTCTCCTCCGATTTGCGATCCTCGATTCAAATCTAACTGTCCATTCAAAAAAATCTAACAGCCAACGCTTAATCATGTCGCACTCACCCCTCACGCAATTCTCCACCATCCCGATCCTGTGATTAGATCTCCACCGTTGATTCTCTCAAATCCAACAGCCCACAAACACTTCTACTTTCAAACCTCGCTCTTCTCATTTTCCCCCTTTGATAGATCTCCGTCGTCCATTCCTACAGATCCGACGGTCAAGATCTATCCCATGCAACTTCCTCCATCGCAATCTTTCTTCATCGTCAGATCTCGGCCCTAAGATCCAACGGCTGAGATCGCATTTCGCAAAACTTTTGCAATAGAATGTTAACACCAGAAAAAAGTCTGAAACTGGTGGTATTGAAAAAGACATGCGTCGACAAGTGTATTGCATCACATTTTTTTTGGGCAAGCCACTTACCCCCCAAAAAAAATTTCGAAAACCATTAATGGTTTTCTACCAAATCAACTACCCTCTGCAGTGTTCTTTCACTTTTAATCTTGGCCATTCATTGTTTTGATCCAACGGATCAGATTACTCTGCAACCCCAAGTCATTCGCCCTTCCCCTTTGCTCCCTAACACTCCATCAGAAGATCTTAACTATCCATCGTTCTAATCCAACGGTCCTGATTAAATTTCCTCCATTCTGTTATACCTTTTCCCCTTCCGTATTATAAATTCCCGATCAATCTCTACCGTTCGTCGTCACTATCGAATGGCCCAGACTTAATCTTAACTTCATTCACCCAACTGCCTCCCGATTTACCCATCAATTGATCTTGACCGTTGGTTTTTTTCATCCAACGGCCATGATTTAATCTCACACCCGAGATCTCCAAAGTAGCCTTTAACCCATTTTTCACGGATTTTCTTAATTTTTGTTCATTTTTTGCAGGTTATTAAGGTTTTGTTCGTAGTTTTAAAATGAAACAAAAGCTAGGAATGACGATCCCCAGGTCATTTTTTCATGAATAAGGTGAATCCATAGGATTCAAATTATGATTCCACCTATGCCTCATGAGCATTTGTGAAGTCACAAAACCTCTGCGCGCCTGCAAAAAACAGCTAAACACAGTGAATATCAAACAACCGAAGAGTATAAGTGTCAAAGGATAAAATCAGAGCAAAAGTGAAGATTAATGATTTTAAATAGAGTTTAAAGGGATTAAGGCACCAATTCGAGAATCAAATACCTAATCCACAGTCAGTAGAGGATAAAACCCTGAAGATGAATATTAAGGCTAATTGGGCCTAAAACACAGAGCAAAGACAGATTAAAGGTGTTTTAGGATAAAACAATGAAATCTATCAGTCCGAAAAGCCTCCACTGCCACATCAGAGGCTAATTGAATTCTCTCCAGCTACCAAAGTGCCACCCGCATCTTTCAATAAATTAGTAGAAGGCGGAGTTATTGCCTTAGTCAGTGATATTTTTCCTAAAGACAGCTAGAGTTATTGCTAACCTACTCAAGAGTTTTTAAGTCAACAAAATATGCCCAACATGCTTAATACTTAATAAATATCAATTAATATAGAGGAAATATTAGAAATATTCTTTGTTGAGCCCCTCAAAGGCCGAGAAGCATTAAACTATATTAATTGAGCCTAGAGATCTTTTCTCTCATCCCACCTCCTCATTTCTTCTATGAATACTTTTGTAGAAGATGAGATAAAGGTTGGTCTCTGGATATCTGTTGCATGTAAATAGTTTACTGAAGTTGTTGTAGCCCTGTTTGTAATTGAAGATACATAAGCTGAGATGAGAAGTTTGAAGTTGTATAGACCCACTGGACTTGATGATTGTAACTGGTTTGAACATCAAATACAAGCTGATTTATGGGATCCTGGTCTATGTCAATGGTGATGTGTTTCTTATCGTAAATTGTTATTTTCTTTATGTTTCCATTCTGTCCACTTTCTCTGATAAAGAACAACAAATATAGAGCTAGGATTTACTCTTATAAGTACCCTACTCTCACTGATAAGCTTTATCTTTATTTTTTTCTCATTTGTTTATTTAATAATGATTTAACACCATCCAAGCAGTTAAGGAATGTTGGTGTTCCCACGTCTTGCTGTCTAAACTTTAAACGTTGTTCTTGAATGTTATTTTCATTACTAGCTAGGTAGAGTTGGACTAGGAAAGTTTATGGTTTGCCCTGCCTTCTAGTTCTTCCTCCAAAGGTTGTTTGAAAGTTTCCTTGAGAGTATGTTGAAATCAGGATAGGTTCAAAGTCCTTACCTGATCTTAGACTACTTTTTATGTTCATCTTTAATGTTTTCCTTTTGAATATGCTGAAAGCAGGATAGGTTCAAAGTCCTTACTTGATCTTAAGCTATTCTAAGTGTTTAAATGTTTTCTATTGAAAGTGCATCAAAATCAGGATAGTTTCAAAGTACTTACCTGATCTTAGATTACTTTTATGTCTTTCCTTAAGAGCATGCCAAATGCAGGATAGTTTCAAAGTACTTACTTGATCTTAGGCCGCTCTTTGTTCCTTCATCTGTTTTATTTCCCTTCTTATTGTTCCATTCCATAAAATCAACTTAAATAGATCCTTTGACATAAATGACTTGCCCCATGGACCACTCTTGAACCTTATTGTTTCAATTAAATCCTCTAATGACTCCATAGCCCAATGGATTGAAGCTTCTCCCTACCTATATTATTAGCTAAATCATTCCTTCACTTTCATACACTTTCACCCTTCATTTAGACTTCCTTCACCTTCATTACATCCTTGCCCAACCAAAACCAAACAAAAACCTTGTTCTTCATAACTAGCCTAATATCACATTCCAAGACCTTAAAAGATAAATCAATCTTTGCACTTATAGAGAGATCCCTCTCTCGATTCAGGAGGGCTAGATCCTATAATCACAAAGTGGTTCATATGTAGGCTTTGCAGTTTGTATTTTCCAATCTTGCAAATTATAGAGACCTAACATTCTGGTGACTCCACTGGGGATCGAAGACCAATTAGCCTAGATTGGCTTCATAATAAACATGTTGGTGGAACCATAAAACATTTTACCTCCTTAAGAGCTAAAAATTTTCCGCCTGGCGACTTCACACTCTACAACTCCCAAAAGACCAAATGACTCCACTGGTAGAAGACTTTGAACTGGTTGACAAGATACAGTGACCTATTTTATGATTTACAAACATGGATTTAGATATAGACCTAGAAGAAAAACATATGGTCATGATGGAAAAATTGATGTACATTCTTGGAAAGAGAATAGAAAGGTATGAGGCTAATTTAAATATTGATGATCTAGAGCATCTCATGCTTGTTTCAGATCAAGAACAAACTCTACCACTACAAGACATGTATGATGAGCAAGATTATAGAGAAAAAAATGAATAAAATTTACTAATCATGATGGAAAATATGATTTACATGCTTGGAAAGAGAATAGAAAGGTGTGAAGCTAATTTAAATATTGAGGATCTAGAGCAACCTATGCCTTTCCCTGATCAAACACAAGCTCAATCACCTCAAGACCTAGACAATGACCAAGATATGTATGATGATAAAGACTTTGTAGAAAATGATGAGCAAGGTTACAAATAAAGTAATGAAGAAGGTTGTCAGGAAATGCTTGATTGCCTACCTATATCTTGTACTATGCTGATAAGAGAAATTCATGACCAAATTGCAAAAACTTATAGTGAGCAGTGCTTTGAGAAAACAAGTAGACACTTAGAAAACAGAAAATCTGATATGGAAGGAGAACCAGCACATATAGGAACTCCCCCTCTAGATTATAACCCATCTCAGATTACACAAGAAGAGTGGCATCTTGATAATGTAAAAGAAACAACTCTTGAACCTTATATGCAAACTAAGTGTCATAATAATCATGAGGAATTGTTTGAAATAGAAAAATATCAGGAAACAATAGAAAATCCTCAAATTTTCCCTGCAAGAACAAGTGAAGATTCCCTAGAAGAGGCTCAAGAAGACATCAGGCCTCAGAATCAGCCAACACAAGAGAAAGAGGATTGTTGTACATCTGTCCTAAGAAAAAATAAAATTCCTTCTCTCTTGATAGAGGAAGAGATTGATCTAATATTGAACAGACAACCAGCCCTCAAATCTTCATTAGAAAAGAATACCTCTACTCATCTACCTAATGAATTTTTTTGTCTTGAAGCAAAAAAAAACTTGTAGATCAGCTCAAAGAAAAGCCAACTGATAACCCAATATGCTTGATTGGTGAATTTTTTTTTTCTAATGATTTTCCAAATTTTGATCAGTCTGATGATGATGATGAGCTTCAAGAAGAAAATAATCATGTAGGGCAACCATCAGTTTATTGGTGTTATGAGTTTCACTATCATCAGCTTGAAAGCACCAATCAACCAATCCAATCCATTGTAAATAGATTTCACATAATTGGGAATCAACAATCCCTCAGTTGCAATGTTGGGATTGTAAAGGAAGGGAATTTGTTGAGCAGGATGTAGATAAGGAGCCTTCTCCTGATAGGATTGAGGTAATAAAGGATACCCCTGCTCAATAACATGATGATCTCTTCACAGAGTATAGTCCACTGAATTAGAGCATACCGGGACTACAAGAGGACAACACTGTAATATATGATGATTCCTCCAGTTCAGATAATAATGAAGATGAGGAAGTTTTTATTTCTCAAGAGAATCTTTACCTTGATCCAGTGAAGAAAGAATAGATAATCCTGGTTGAAACATATCTTCCAAATACTCACAACCAAGTATTATTTCAAGATCCCTATGCTCATTTCTTGAAGACATTTGAAGAATGGATAAAGCTTATTAGGAGCAGTGTATTACCAAAATAAAGAAGATCATTTAGCACTGCTGCTAAAAAACAAAGCGAATGGGAGTGTCCCTGTTTGTATTACATGCTCAAAGAGATGAAAAAATACTAGTCATGGAATCATCTGATTGACTGGATGTATTGGAAAAGAGAGTTTGTAAGTTAAAAATGTAAATATTCCAAGATTAGAGTACGATAGATAGGAAAGCAATAAAGCTCAGCCTTTGAGCATTTAGTTAGTTGGTCATTTTTGCTTTAGAGAAAAAATAAAAATACAAAAACAATAGAAGATAGAAAAGAGGGCAGAATGAAAATAAGAAAGGTACAGTCCCATAGAAAAAAAGAGAAACAAAGTCTGAAAGTGTGCAAGCTCAAATGCCACTCCTAAAAACACACTTCTAGTTAGTCATACAGCCTAATCATGACTAATTATTTTTCAATTTACTGCTGATAGGTTAGTGAATTAGATTTTCCAAACAGCTCAATCTTGGCTTATCAGTAAGGTATATTAGGATAGAAAGAAAAAGGTTCAAACAAACTCAAAACCTGAGCCTATGAGATTGATGAAGAAATGGTTCCAATAATCTCAAAACTTGAACCAGATGAGAAAGAAAAAAGGGCTCAAACAAATCCAAAACAGAGCTGAAGAAACAATGAAGGATGTTTTGAAATTTTCAGATATTAAGCCTTCACATTTTTGTTTTACTTTTCTGCAATTTTAGTCTATGTGCAGCTCTTTTTTATGCCATAGATCTGCAGCAAGTCAAACTGCTTAATCTTGGCTTGACTGTTTTTAAATTTCCTGTTTTAGAAATTAGAGAATAAAGTCTATCAGACCATCTAATCCAAACAAATAGTAGTTAGGTAGAGAAATTTATGAACTCAACTGTTTAATCTGAGATCATGGAGAAATAAGGGTAGAATTAGATATTTTTATTTTTCCAATAAAAAATAAAATGTTGATGTTTAAGGTTTGCAAGTCCAAATGCACCTTCAGAAGAAAAAATGCTAGGAAGTAGCTTGTGTAGGTAGTTGTTTGGGGAAGAATATTTCTATTGATATCAAATGCTCTAATCATCTTACAAGCAGCTGATCAAAGAAGATGAAAAGGTTTTCAAGGTACAAAGCCACTGATCTACATCTAGAGAATGCTTTTCTATGGTTCTTGACACCTCCAAGACGCTGCCATCCCAAGTTGGAGCTGCTGTTAGCCACCTATAAAAATTTGTCATATCAAATGGTGGCTAAAATCCTTTTTAGCCTTTAAGAAATAATTCATGACCAAATTTTTAGTTCTTAAAGTCTTATGATGATCTCTATCCTTGATTTAATCTTCACTGTTGTCTCCCTCATAATCCTAAAAATCTACTGTTTGCCAAGAGAAGACTGTTTAAAACCCCATTTTCCATCATTTTTACCCCTCCTTTCATTCATAAAACAACTCCATTTTCCTCCCTTTTTCCTCCATAAAATCCCTCCATAAGCCTCATTTAACCTTCAAAATCATTCAAAAATCCCTTTAAAACCTTTTATCTCCCCTTTGTCTGGTTTTAAAATGCCTTCATTTACCTATCGGAACCCTGTTTTAGTTTTGAAAAACCATATTTTTTGGTATAAAACACCCTTTTTATATTATATAGGACTTGAGCCCCCGAGTGATTATTTTCTTTAAACCTCCACCTCATAAGACCTTAAGCTTCGTAACCGGGTGGTAAAGGGCTTAAAAACTTTTCCCGAACCCCTTTTCCTTTGTATTTTCATAAAACCTGGCTTTCCTTTGTATTTTAATAAAACCCGATAGTTCAAAGTTTCAACGAATATTGACTGTCGATCTAAACCGATCAACGGTCATCGGCTCATCGCATAGCAAGTCCGCATGGGTCCTTAATTTCTTCGTGTCCTTCAAAAAAATTTCGATGCGATCCCTCACAGCAAACCTTAGATGTCGATCATCCTTCTTATCCGACGGTCAGTACATCATCGCATCGCAAATTTCCCTTTATTCTTTCCCTTTTCCTCCTCCGATTCCGATCTCCCCGATTAAATCTTAGCCGTTTAATCCACAAGAACCGATGGCTAAGATCTCGTTGCACTCTGCCCATAGCCTTTCTCCATTACCCCTCCGATTGAGTATTGACCGTCGATATTACTCTCAGATCCGATGGACAACGCTCAGTCGCATCGCACAAATCTCAAAGTGCCATCCCCTTGTCTCCTCCTATTTGTGATCCCCGATTCAAATCTAACCGTCCATTCAGAAAAATCTAACGACCAGTGCTTAATCGCATCATGCTCACCCCTCACACAATTCTCCACCATCCCGATCCTACGATTAGATCTCCACCATTGATTCTCTCAAATCCAATGGCCCACAAACACTTCTGCTTTCAAACCTTGCTCTTCTCATTTTCCCCCTTCGACAGATCTTCGCCGTCCATTCCTATATATCCGACGATCAAGATCTATCCCGCGCAACTTCCTCCATCGCAATATTTTCGCACCGTCACATCTCGGCCCTCCGATCCAACGACTGAGATCGTATTTCACAAAACTTTTGCGACAGAATGTTAACACCAAAAAAAAGTCTCCCAGTTCTATTGAAAAAGACATGCGTAGACAAGTGTATCGTATCGCATTTTTTTTGGGCAAACAACTTACCCCCCAAAAACTTTTGCGAAAACCACTAATGGTTTTCCGCCAAACCACCTACCCTCTACAGTGTTATTTCACTCAGATTACTCTATGACCCCAAGTCATTTTCCCTTCCCCTTTTCTCCCTAATACTCCATCAGAAGATCTTAACCGTCCATCGTTCTAATCCGACAGTCTCGATTAAATTTCCTCCATTCTGTTCTACCTTTTCCCCTTCTGCATCATAAATTCCAGATCAATCTCTGCCATTCATTGTTACAATCGAATGGCCCGGACTTAATCTTAACTTCATTCACCCAACCGCCTCCTGATTTACCCCATCAAGTGATCTCGACCGTTGTTTGTTTTCATCCAAAGGCCACGATTTAATCTCGCACCCGAGATCTCCAAAGCAGCCTTTAACCCATTTTTCACGTATTTTCTTAATTTTTTTTCATTTTCTGCATGTTATTAAGGTTTTGTTCGTAGTTTTAAAATGAAACAAAAGCCAGGGATGATGATCCCCAAGTCAATTATTCATGAATAAGGTGAATCCAGAGGATTCAAATTATGATTCCACCTGTGCCTCGTGAGCATTTGTGAAGTCACAAAACCTCTGCGCGCCTGCAAAACACAACAAAACACAGTGAATATCAAACAACCGAAGAGTATCAGTGTCAAAGGATAAAATCGGAGCAAAAGTGAAGATTAGTGATTTTAAACAGAGTTTAAAGGGATTAAGGCACCAATTCGAGAATCAAATACCTAATCCACAGTCAGCAGAGGATAAAGACCTGAAGATGAAGATTAAGGCTAATTAGGCCTAAAACACAGAGCAAAGACAGATTAAAGGTGTTTTAGGATAAAACAAAGAAATCTATCAGTCTGAAAAGCCTCCACTGCCACATCAGAGACTAATTGAATCCTCTCCAGCTACCAAAGTTCCACCTGCATCTTTCAATAAATCAGTAGAATGCAAAGTTATTGCCTCAGTCAGTGATATTTTTCCTAAAGACAGCTAGAGTTATTGCTAACCTGCTCAAGAGTTTTTAAGTCAACAAAATATGCCCAGCATGCTTAATACTTAATAAAAATCAATTAATACAAAGGAAATATCAAAAATCTTCTCTGTTGAGCCCCTCAAAGGCCGAGAAGCATTAAACTGTATTAATTGAGCCTAGAGATCTTTTCTCTCATCCCAAATCCTCATTTCTTCTATAAATACTTCTGTAGAAGATGAGATAAAGGTTGGTCTCTGGATATCTGTTGCATGTAAATAGTTTACTGAAGCTACTGTAGCCCTATTTGTAATTGAAGATACATAAGATGAGATGAAAAGTTTGAAGCTGTAGAGACCCACTGGACTTGATGATTGTAACTGGTTTGAACATCAAAGACAAGCTGATTTATGGGATCCTAGTCTATGTCATTGGTGATGTGTTTCTTATTGTAAATTGTTATTTTCCTTTTGTTTCCATTCTGTCCACTTTCTCTGATAAAGAACAACAAATATAGAGCTAGGATTTACTCTTACAAGTACCTTACTCTCACTGATAAGCTTTATCTTTATGTTTTCCTCATTTGTGTATTTAAGAATGATTTGATACAGTCCAAGCTGTTAAGGAATGTTGGTGTTCCCTTCTCTTGTTGTCTACACTTTAAACATTGTTCTTGAATGTTATTTTCATTACTAGCTAGGTAGAGTTGGACTAGGAAAGTTTATGGTTTTCCCTGCCTTCTAGTTCTTCCTCCAAAGGTTGTTTGAAAGTTTCCCTGAGAGTATGTTGAAAGCAGGATAGGTTCAAAGTCCTTACCTAATCTTAGACTACTTTTTATGTTCATCTTGAATGTTTTCCTTTTGAATATGCTGAAAGCAGGATAGGTTCAAAGTCCTTACTTGATCTTAAGCTATTCTAAGTGTTTAAATTTTTTCTATTGAAAGTGCATCAAAATAAGGATAGTTTCAAAGTACTTACTTGATCTGAGGCTACTCTTTCTTGCTTCATCTGTTTTATTTCCCTTATTATTGTTTCATTCCATAAAATCAACTTAAAGAGATACTTTGACATAGATGACTTGCCCCATGGACCACTCTTGAACCTTGCTGTTTCAATTAAATCCTCTAATGACTCCATAGTCCAATGGATTGAAGCTGCTCCCTACCTATCTTATTAGCTAAATAATTCCTTCACTTTCATACACTTTCACCCTTCATTTAGACTTCCTTCACCTTCATTACATCCTTGCCCAACCTAAACCAAACAAAAACCTTGTTCTTCATAACTAGCCTAATATCACATTCCAAGACCTTAAAAGATAAATCAATCTTTTCACTTATAGAGAGATCCCTTTCTGGATTCAGGAGGGCTATATCCTAGAATCCCAAAGTGGTTCATATGTTGGCTTTGCAGTTTTTATTTTCCAATCTTGCAAATTATAGAGACCTAACAAGTTCCTATAGCAGAACGCCTCATGGAGAGACAAGCCACTCATGTTGAGCCCACATCCTTGTATGAACATAATCCATGTACATCTTCCCATTTCCAATTCTATATGAAGTGGCCTAACCCATTTGACACCAGGCTTGAAGACATAACCCACACTAAGTGATCTTCGATATCAACGTTTCGTGGTTTTATGTTGCTTACGGTTGTCTTGTTCCCCTATTTACAGCATGCACATGTGTTCTTTTATGCTCTTTTAAAATACAATTCTAACAACATCACAAAAGTAAAATATCATGGGCAAATCTGGTAGTTGACGGACCTGGATCAAGTGGTATCAGAGTGATCTTCTTGCTAATGAAAATTGTGAGCGTGAACAACGATTGAACGTGCAACAACGAAGGATGTAAAATACATGTACAAGTCCATGCTCATGATGTCCAAAATGGTGGACATGATGTATGAAGATTATGAAAGATGGGAGAAAGAAGAAGCAGAACCCTCACCATCTTCTCATCATTCAAATGAGGGGATCAACCATAGCCTTAAAAAAGATAACGCTAAATTGAAAATTCTTCTACAAGAGAGGAAAGAGGATAAGAAGAGAGTGTAGCTTCAGTTGAAAATCGTAGAGGCAGTCTTGGAAGAACTGAAGCACAAAGACCAAGGCCTTCAAGCAAAGGATGTTGAATTAAGGAGGCTTCTACAAGAAGAGAAAGAGGATAAGCAGAGACTACAACTTCAACTACGACCCGCGAAAGAGGCCTTGGAGGAGTTGAAGTGCAAAAAACATTTGAATAATCCATCATCACCTATTTTTGACTCGACATCTGAGGTAAATGTTTTTTATGTTTCTTCAATTTGATCTTCACATGCTATCATTTTTGTGGGAAATGTGTAAATACCCCTTACAGGAACTGGCATGAGACTCCTTACCAAGATGAGACACAAAGGAAGAGGAGTTGGTGTTAATGGCCAAGGAATAACTCAACCATTGGAGGTTGTGTAGAGACCTCGATTAGCAGGTTTGGGATACACTGAAGGACAATGCTCGAAGGTGTCAAAAGCTTCCAATGCATGGTTGAAACCATTTGGGAAATATATTAATGGGAACACTTTACCATCATCCTATGACAGTGCACATTGCAGAGAAAGAGTTGAGGCAAGCTCTTGTCACCATGATTTCACCAGAGACCAACAAGAAAGGTATAACAAGTCTCGGTATTATAGTGTTCATGTTCATTACAAGAATGTCACTAATAATGAACATAAATCATGGCATCGAAAAACATGTAGTTTTTGTGGATTATATAACCACGTCTTTTCTAATTGTTGGAAAATAATGGCAACACAAAAAAGGATGAGTCGTGAAAGGCCTTCTCCATCAGAGGAAAAGAAGAAGGTAAAGCAAGTCTGGAGGATGAAGACTCATTCTAGACATTGCGACAGGGGATGGCCATTAGAGAGTTACGTGTTGGAGGATCCATCCAGAGCAGCGCCTTAAGGACAAAGTGTCCATGCATGAACCAGTTGAAACAATTGTTTGACAAGAAAATGCACCATAGAGATATCATCCATTCACTTTGATAAGTGAGAGATGGTTTTTCTAGGTAAGGTAACGTGTTTGGCCTTACTTTGTAAATAATATGTGAAATTTAAAATGTAAAATTGATGATTTTTTTTCCATCACTTATGAAGCAACAATGATATTTTTAATATGGTATATGGATCCGACGAGGGTGGAAGAGGCCATGGCCCACCACCCCATTTTTTAATATATATATATATATATATATAAGGGCGGAAGAGGTCATGGCTTGCTTCAAACTAGTAGAAGGAGGACAGTTGAGTGGAACCATGACCCCACAGCAAGGCAGAACCATGTGCAGGAATGCTTTTCGAGGTAGATAATTTTTACAAAGAAGATTCCTTGATGCTTGAAAGATTCCATGGGGAGGAAAATTTCCATTTTGTCAAAATGATATGAAGTTTATAGTCATTTTAACCATAATTTTGAAGGGAATGGGATGCTAAAGCCAAAATGGCCATCTAAGCAACATATTTGCAGATTCCTTGCAGAACAAAATCTTAGGGAATCTTGAGAGCATCAAAAAGATACCTTGAGGCCCAAAACTTATCGGAGTTGGAATTTTACAAACTTGATGTCAATTTTACACCTCTCGGCAACATGAATCCAATGGGGATGTCCTTTTTAGCAGCATAACTTCCCATTTCTTAGCCATTTTTCATATTGGAGTGACAATGTCTAATTATCAAGTGTGGATAGTCGATTCTATGCCCCTCTACACCACGAATTTGATAGTGAAGGCTCATACAGTAGCTAAGCATCCGCTTCTTTAGCCAGCTTCAGGGGTTGAGGTATATTGATCATATTTGGATCAAGGACCTAAGTGATAGCTCAAATTTCAAAGTGTGTCAAACCTAAGTGACCGAATAGATCTCATCTTCTTAATTCTAGTGCCGTGAACAGTTCGAAAAACTGACACCGTATGAAGACGTTTATTGTGATTTGAAAAGTACAATAAACTGTAATTTTTGACATTTGACCAAGTTTGACTAGGCATTTGTATAGTCAGAAAAAATAATATTCTAGGGAATATTCCTAGAATATTCCCCAAAATATTCCTTCCAGGCCAATTAGATGTTGACAAGTGTTCAATTGTTATTGGGCATACAGATTTGTGGACCAATTGGAAGGTGTCATGTGGCCAGCCCTGAGGCCACCACATGGCCATTGAACTACATGTCAAAATGTTTGGGACTCCACCGAGAAAGACCGCGGAACCTCCTGCCTGTTAGGCCTGCGCCTTAACCGTCTACACTATGATTAGTTCTTAACTACTATAACACTTGGGTTATATTTAAGGTACGAAGAGTTCATAAGCGAGGGAGCGGAGGGGCCAACCCCTCCCCATATGGCCTTAACCCCAGAACCCGGTGCCAATACAACCCCATGGTTAAGCCTCCACCAACAGCTTGCGTCTTATCACATGGCAACGGTCAATGCCAAACTCCGAAGGTTCGCAAAATTTGGTGTATTTATTATAACGGGTTCGATGTGGTCACATATAACGGTTATTCACCACGTGGTCTGCACTAACCACTTGACTTAACGTTGAGTTCTACTCCAAAAAGTTCTGTTAACAACCAAAGAAGACCGCAGTTTGGGGTGCATGTGCCCAACCGCGTAACCATAACATTTAAGTTAAATGGTTAATTTGGTGGACAGTTTGGCCAAGCGCCAATGTTGGCGGAATTTTTCATTTTTGGATTTTTAACTGTAGTTGCTCTACAATTAGTGGTGTTTTCCTAGAGGTTATTGGGAAAAAATGATTATGCTCTATCTTGAGCATTATTCGACCATTAATGGAGTGTGAATAGTCAATTTATACTTTCTTGGACATTCCAGACTCATTGGTGAGGGTTTCAGAGCCATCAAAGAACTTCTGAGTGTGATTTTTCTACAGAGAAGTTCTAGGGGCCATTAGTGCCACCAAGAGCCAACAACAGAATGAGGCCTAGCCAGGGTAGCTAGAGACCTTCCTCAAGAAACCAATAGTAATTTTTGGATGTTTCAGACATTCTGGAACTGATGGTGATGTTTTCAAATCCAGAAGAGGATTTCTAAAGCTCAATATGCTTCAGAGAAGTTCCAAGGGCCACTAGGGCCACTAGGGGCCAGTAGGAGAATGAGGCCTATCTAGGGCAGCCAGTAACCATTCTTAGAAAAAAAATAGTCTATTATGACTATTTTGAACCTTATAAATCCATTGGAGGGATTTTCAGAAGCTTTTGAAGACTTTTGAAGGCCGATATGCTACAAATAAATTTTCAGTGAGCCTAGAGCCACAAGGTGCCATCAGGTGTTGCGAGTGTAACTAGAGCAGCAAGGGTTCTTTTTCAACAAGTGGATAGTCTATTTTGACTATTTTAGACATTATAAATCCATTTAAGGGATTTTTAGAGTCATTTTGAGACTTATAGAGCCAAAGAAGCCACAGGGAAGTTTCGGGCAACCTACGGCCAACAGTGGATGGAGGCCTAGATTAGGGAGCCAGAGCTCATTTTGAGAAAATAATAAATATATTTTGGATGTATGATATGTGATAGAGAGAGGAGGTGAGGTTTCAGGGATGAAAAATTATTTCTCAAGGATTTAGTGCCACAAAGAAGCTCAGGGAAGATTAAGGGTGCTAGCAGAAGAGGTTAAGTCTAAGGGAACCTAGGTCTATATTCAGAGATATAACAACCATTCCAGGGGTATGATGGTATTCTAAACCCAATGGTATAGTTGAATAACCATTGGAGTTGAGTAGTTACTTGTAAAATGAATTTTCCATCATAATTCCAAAGATCCAAGTCAATTTGACAAGGGCTCAAGGAGACATAGCCCACGATATTTGGGTGAAATTATTTATTAAATTTGTTGTTATGTGTTGATGCTTATTTTCTGCACTTTATGATTTTTGTACATGCTTATTATATGCACAAAAAAAAAAAAAATTAATTCCTCACACATAAAGATTTAAAGAATTTTAAAAGTCATACACCTGAATCAAGAATTCAATTCCGCATAGTCAAGTATAAGCTAGATCTTAATTTGTTCAATTGAGTGGGATGTGCTTGAAAATCATAAAAATTTATCCACCCATTTAAGATCAGGTGGTATCATGGAACTAGGTTTCTTTCTTGACAGAGCACTAGGTTGCTTGCTTGACAAAGCACTAGGTTGCTTGTTTGACTTGAAAGGTGTTTAACAGTGCAAAGAATTTAACTGTTTGAAAATTGAATGATGTTTACAAGTTTGAGTTTGCTAGAGGTGAAGGGGAGCTATTTTTATCTAAGTCCAAAAGAGGACAAGAAGGAATAAGGTTGAAATCATTCTCCTTACCCAAAGGACCTCAAGGAAACCCTTGAAGCACAAGAGGGATTGTTTGCAAAAGAGGTTGTTTGAAGAAGAGATACAAGCAGCAGAAAAGAACTTGAATTTAAAGCCATATTGTTTGCAAAAGAAGCTTTATCAATTTTTTTTGAAGCTTTGTAAATTATTGTTGAATTTATTTAGTTCATTTCCATAATATGATAACTTCTTCAAGTGAGGTTTCAAAATTATCTTTTATAAGATTCTTTAATGAAGACATGAAGCGAGACTTCTACTTCCTGAAGGATATGGTGCAAATTTTGTATGAAGATGGAAAGGAAAGCACTAGACTTCATGAGCAATTGGTTGCTATGAAGCAAGAGAAATAAGGACTTCTTCAAAGAATGCATGAGATGGAGATGCAGCTCCATCATGCCCAAGAGGCCTTAACCAAACACATGCTTGAAGCAGAGGTAATTCACTCAAATTTTTCTTCAAATTTCTCTTCAGATAGATGTGTAGGTTCATTTGAAAATAACACTAGAGGTATAGGGTCCAAGTTGATGTTAAAAATGGGCTATAAAGGCAAGGGTTTAGGCAAACATGCACAAGATATGATTGATCCTATTTTGGTTGAGGAAATTCCTAAGAAGTTTGGTCTAGGCTATGTCCAATCTTATGGTAAAAAAATCTACAGCCATGAAGGCATTTGAGACAAGAGTCAAAGAGAACTTTTGTTGCAAGTTCAAATCCACAAACATGTCAAGTTTTTTTTCAAGTTGATTGTCATTGTTTGAAGCCTATGTTGCAGCAAGATGTTAATGGACATGTAGCTTATGGCGAGCAAGAGAGTTCTGACAACTATCAAGACATGAACATTGATGTTAGTCTTAAAAATAAAGATGGAACCTCTTCAAGTTCATGTCCTCAAGAAGGTAAAAAAGATGGACATGCAAAGCAACAATTGAGGTATAATTCTTCCCATAGTCAAGTTGATTATGTTTTTGTTAAGCATGGAAAATCTACATGCATGAATGGAAGAAATAGTTGTTGTTCCTATTGTGGTATGATTAACCATGAAGCTTCAAAATTCTAGAAGAGGATGAAGGCATACAAGAAACACTTGAAGCGAATGCAACTTGCTCAAAATATGTAAAAGACCTACACACATTGCCAAAAAAAGGGACATGTCATTGCTCAATGTTAGAAATTTCATCCAACCAATCATCCCAAGCACATGAAGCAAGAGGATAAAAATACTGGAAAAAATGGAACCAAAGATTCCATCATTGATGTGAGAACAAATGTTTCACAAGAAGAATATTTTCAGCAACAAAAATTGCCATGGAAGTGGCTTGGTAAGAAGTGGTTTGACTTCTTAACTCAGTCATACTTACATTCATTTGTACATATGCAAATTTCAACCATGTATGAATTTTTATTGGAAAATTACGTTTGCTTGAGCCACCTTTGATCGATGATCAAGCATGTGATGTTCAACTACCTTCAATTGAATATTTCTCGCTAGAAATTTTTGAATGATTTCTAGGAAGATATAGTTCTTGACAGGATGACAAGAGCATTCAAGAGGGGAAGTGTTGACTACCTTCGAGTTGGGGCTCAAAGGCACTAATCCAAGCAAGGCAAAGTGTAAGGAGGCTGGAAATGTGAGGGTGTTGTACTCTCATCTACTAAACAGGTAATCAAGTCTTTTGGGGTCCAAAAGATTACCAATGGGGAGGAGTGATCATATTTGGATCAAGGACCTAAGTGATAGCTCAAATTTCAAAGTGTTCGAAAGTGTGTTGAACTTGAGCGACCAGAAATATCTCGTCTTCTTGATTCTAGCGCCATGAATAGTTTGAAAAACTGACACCATATGAAGAAGTTATAGCGATTTGAAAAGTCCAGTAAACTACAATTTTTGACATTTGAGCAGGGTTGACTAGGCATTTGTACAGTTAGCAAAAAGAATATTCCAGGGAATATTCCTAGAATATTCTTGGAATATTCCTCAAAATATTCCTTCCGAGCCAGTTAGATGTTGATAATTGTTCAATTGTTATTGGGCATACGGATTTGTGGACCAATTGGAAGGTGCCACATGCCCAGCCCTGAGGCCACCACGTGGCCCTTGAACTGTCTGTCAAAAATTTTGGGACTCCGCCAGGATTGACTGCAAAACCTCTTGCCCACCAAGCCCACACCTTAACTTTCTGAGCTACGATTAGTTCTTAACTACTATAACGCTTGGGTTATATTTAAGGTTTGAAGAGTTCATATGCAGGGGAGTGGAGGGGCCAACACCTCGGGCCAACCCCTCCCCATATGGCCTTAACCCCAAAACTCGGCGCCGATACAACCCGACGGTTAAGCCTTTGCTAGCGGCTTGTGGCTTATCACATGGCAACAATTAATGCCAAACTTTGATGGTTTGCAAAATTTGGTGTAATTATTATAAAAGGTTCGATGTGGTCACATATAATGGTTATTCACCACATGGTTTGTGCTAACCACTTGACTTAAAGCCGAGTTCCTCTCCAAAAGGTTCCGTTAACCACCAAAGAAGAACGCAATTTGGGGTGCATGTTCCCAACCGCTTGACCATAAAATTTAATTTAAATGGTTAATTCAGAAAACAGTTTGGCTAGGTGCCAATGTTGGCGGACTTTTCCATTTTTGTATTTTTAACTGCAGTTGCTCCACAATTAGTGGAGTTTTCCTAGAGGTTACTAGGAAAAATTGATTATGCTTTATCTTGAGCATTATTTGACCATTCTTGGAGTGTGAATAGTCCATTTAAACTTTCTTAGACATTCCAGAGCCATTGGTGAGGGTTTCAGAGCCATCAGAGAACTTATGAGCGTGATTTTTCTTCAAAGAAGTTCTAGGGGCCACTAGTGCCACTAGGATCCAACAGCAAAATGAGGCCTAGCCAGGGAACCTAGAGGCCGTACTCAGGAAATAAATAGTCATTTTTGGATGTTTAATACATTATGGAACTAATGGTGATATTTTTAGAGCTAGTAGAGGACTTATGAAGGCCCGTATGCTTCAAAGAAGTTCCAAGGGCCACTAGGGGCCAGCAGGAGAATGAGGCCTATCTAGAGCAGCCAGTAACCATTCCCAGAAAATCAATAGTCTATTCTGAATATTTTGAACCTTATGAATACATTGGTGGGATTTTCAAAATATTTTGAATACTTCTAAAGGCCAAGATGCTACATAGAATTTTTCAGTGAGCCTAGAGCCACAAGGTGCCACCAGGTGTTGGGGGCGTAACCAGAGTAGCCAAAGGCATTTTTCAATAAGTGAATAGTCTATTATGACTATTTTTGACATTATGAATCCATTTAAGGGATTTTTAGAGTCATTTGAAGACTTATAGAGTCGAAGAAGCCACATGGAAGTTTGGGGAAGCCTAGGGCCAACAGTGGATGGAGGCATAGATTGGGGAGCCAACGCTCATTTTGAGCAAATAGTCAGTCTATTTTGGATGTATGATATGTTATGGAGACATTAGGTGAGGTTTAGGGACAGAAAAGGATTTCTGAATGATTTGGTGCCACAGAGAAGCTCAGGGAAGCTTAAGGGTGCCAACAGAAGAGGTGAAGTCTAAGGGAACCTAGGTCTATCTTCAGAGAGATAACAACCATTCCAGGGGTATTATGGATTCTAAAACCAATGGTACAATACAAATAACCATTGGATTTAAGTATTTACTTGCAAAAGAAATTTTCCATCATAATCCCAAAGAGCCAAGTCAATTTGAGAAGGGCTCAAGGAGACGTAGCCCATGATATTTAGGTGAACTCCTTTATTAAATTTGTTGTTATGTTTTGATGCTTATTTGATACAATTTATGATTATTGTACATGCTTATTATCAGCAAAAACAAAATTTCAATTCTTCACACATAAAGACTTTAAACAGTTTAAAAGTAATACACCTGAATCAAGACTTCAATTCTGCACAGTTAAGTATAAGCTAGAGCTTATTTATTTAACTGAGTGGGAGGTGTTTGAAAATCATAAAAATTTATCCACCCATTTTAGATCATATATGCAGTTTTATCATGTGCCTCTTTTTGTTGGGAGATGTACTATGTGTCTAGATCCCAGCTTAATGCATGTTGCATGATATTTTTTTTACTTCATGTGAGATTATGTCATGTTGATGAGAGGTCCATTGTGAGTGAGAGTTCCTCTAGTGGAACATGTTGTTGAGATAAAAGCCACTCATTTTGAGGGCACATCCTTGGATGAACATCATCCATGTACATCTTCCCATTTCTATCATTATATGAAGTGGCCTACCCCATTTTGACACCAGGCCCGGAGACGTAGCCCACACTGGGTGAACTCCATTATCAATGTCTCGTTTTTTTATGTTGTTGATGGTTGTCTTGTTCCCCTTCTTTACATCATGCACATGTATTTTTTTATGCTCTTTTAAAATAAAATTCTAACAACATCACATAAGTAAAAGATCATGGGTAAATCTGGTAGCTGACGAACCTAGATCAAGGCCACTCTAGGTTTGTGAGATACCATTCAACCATCGACCATATTCTAAATCCTAAGATAATTGTGCAATTTTTTTGTTTACTTTAGAAAATATTTTGACACCATTCCTCGAACAAAGCTATGGAAAAATCTAAAAGAGATAATGGTTCATGTCAAGTTAAGGGGAAATATTATTTCCAATCCTAAGAGCACTAAGGGTTTTTGGGAAGAAATTAAATACAATATTGGATTCAAGCAAGGGTGTTCCTTATCCCCTATCATTTTTGGCATAAAAATTGATAAGCTAGAAGAGTGTTTGGAGGATGCAAGTTGTGTTGACCCCACACTCATTGATATGGTCATAACTCTTCCGCTTTATGTTGACAATATTGTTCTTTTGGCAAGGAACCCTTATTATCCTCTCAAGCAACTAAACCTCCAATAATTATGCTCCAAGATGGATATGATTGTAAATACTGACAAAACTAAAGTCGTGATAATTAAATCCAAAAAATTTACCTATGATACTTTTATTAATGACAAAAACTTCTTGGAAGAAGCTTATTTATACAAACGTTTGGGAATTGGCATCCATCGTAAGCTCAATTGGAATTATAACATTGCAAAAAGGATAAATGGATGTTGGAAAGCTTACTACAGGCTTGAAAACAATTGAAAGTAAGTAGATCTTTGGATTTGGGAGAAAAATAAATTCGTTTGTAAGAGTCATGTCATTTTTGTTATTTTATATGGATGTGAGGTTTGGGGTTGTAATATATCCAGAGATTCATGGAGGGATAGTGAAAAAAATCAAATGCGGTTTATAACCTACAACCTCAAGATTAAAGGAAACACTCCCTACCCTATCCTCCTAATTGAGGCAAGTGTTCCCCCATTGAAAACATGCCTATGATTAGTGTCTCCACCATTGAAAGCATGCCTATGATTAGGTATCTTACGTATAAGAAGAAGTTATACAACATGGATTCCAAGAGGTGTCATAAAATTTCTTCTGACTCCAGCCAAAAGCCTCACCTTCGACTCAAGCATGGTGGCATAAGGATTCCTAACCTTCGTTAGATCATTGGGGAATAAAGGAGGAGAACATCTCCCAAAAGATAATATTAAAAATATTATTACTTCCAAATTTAAAGAGAAATTATGGGGAAATAAATATCTGAAGGGGAAAAGGAAACTACCATATGATAAGGACATGATCAATCGCAATCAAGAAAACCAAAATTATCTCTATGTCTTAACTAGTGTTAAGAAGAAAATGAATATTTAAAAGATTAGAATTAATTCTCACGACCTTCATAATGAAATTGTACATTGGTCGATTCCCAAGATGCCATGGAAAGAAACAGTTTTTAATTTGTGCAATCTTATGAGGTTTAAATATGAAAATGACTTTTAGCAGGCCACGATGTGATAATGTAAAGAGAAAGAACACCAATTACCCTCATTATAAATATGGAAAAATAAAAAACACCACTTACCACTATTAGATAATTAATTTTTAAGCAATTTTTTTGAACATGGATTTTATTAATAATTTGTGAGAGATTCCCACATTGTCACACATTAAATAGGCTAACCATGTATCAAAGTTTCATGTAATATTTATTACCATGAATGATACCCTTTTCTTCTAAGTAGTTTCATTATTATTTTTCAATTTTAATAGGCTACATTTTTTTTTGGTAAGTTAGGCTAAACTATATTGATTTCAAATAAAACATTACATATGCTACAAGCTGAGTTGGTAAGATGCGCTTATCCAATCCCAGCCTTCATTGCTTTCAAAGTAGTGCAAGTATGGGGCTGCCTCCGTGGAGGAAACCAACCCTGTAATAACATCAGGCGGAAAATTACAAAATGTGTCGTGGCACTTGTGAAATTAAATTTTTGTGATAGGAGCTGAAATAACAGAAAACTAAAAAGAGCTGAGTGAATGCACAGTCCTGGTGTTTCTGCATTGTCCTCGATGTCTGGGTTCTCCTCCTCGATACGAAAATTGAACTCCTATGCTATGACCTCCTCCTCAATGGTAGGTTGGCATTGAGGCCTAGTAGCAGGTGTGCATAGAATGGGAGGGACTGGGTACTTAGCATCTAGTACATGCGTTCAAATGCCCTCCAAGTCCATGATCCATACGTCGGTCTCTTCCCCCACCGCCTTCTGAATCGGAAGAGGCTCGATTTTTCAGGGCATGGGGTGCTCCTAGTACACTAAGGTTGATTTCCTAGGTCTGCTTCTACCTCTCAGCATTTCCTGAACAGGGGCCTCCTCCTCCTGGTCATGCACAGGGCTCTGAGGAGCATCCCTAGCATGATTTCCAAAAGAGTAGCCCTCAAAGGATTCCAAACGGTTATCGGGACCTCACTAGTATCATCCTGGGAACGCGCCTCTTCGGTCTCCCTTGATTTTTCTCTAGTGCAGATGCAGAGCCATCGGAAAGTAAAGAAAAAATGAGATGGGGTCTGAGAGGTATAGAGAATATGCCCTTTGGGGGGGTGATTAATATATGAGGAAAGAGGGGAAGTGCGCAACAGAGTACTATTGGGCAAGGTGGCATGCAGGTGGGGGGTGTGCAGCCAGGGGAGCTTGATGATGAGAGCACGCAGTTGGGAGAAAATAGTAATGAATGGGGATCTAAAGGGAGGTGCGCAGTCAGGGAAGTGCGCGACCAAGAGGGTCCCTAGCAATATGACAATCGGGGGGAGGCTGTGCAGCGGGAGGAGCGCGTAGGTGGGCTGAACTTGAAGCATAAAGGCTAACAGGGATTTGCAAGACAGAGGGAGAAAAATTTGAATAACACTATGCAGAGGGGCCTCCCCTTTTGTAGAGTTGTGGCACAAGCACAGATGTTGTGCATTATTGTGACACGCTCACAAGTGCATGCTTTCACCTAAAAAACATGATGACCCAAGAATGAAACCCATGCTTTAATAAGTCATAATAATAATAATAATAAAATTATTTTCATTATTTTCATAAATACATTTCATGAAGATCGAACCTAGTTACATTCTTCAAGACTCCCTCTTAACTAGGGAGCTATTCATAACAAGTACAAGGAAGATCTCAAACTATCTGAACTATGAATAGTTTAAGCACCTCAATGCCATGGACTAGATTCCTGACGAGGGAAATATATCCAAGGTCCTCAAAAATTTTAGGCACTCACGGTGCCATAGACTAGATTCCTAACCAAGGAAATCTATTCGGATGGGACTAAGAAGAACTAAAGTTTTCAGCCTCTCTAGGTACCATTGGGCTTACTGGATAACCATCAACCCAGGGATCCAAGTGCATATTTGAGGTCAGATCTCTATGACCAATGCCACCATCCCTACTTTAGGATCCAGAAATCAACAGATAGTGCCGACCAGATGTCCTCCCAGGCAATGTGTATCACACAAAAAGCCTCAACACTCTCAATTATTCCAATCAGTAGCAAATCCTCCCCGATAAAATAGATTGATAACAACAAATCTCTCTCGATCAAACTGATCGATAACAACAAGCATGCAAAACATGTTTTCAAACCTTCGAGATATTTTACCTATATAAACACAACCCCAATCAGTAACAAAATTTGAAATATACATAAGTAAACACAAACCTATGGGGTATTTCAAACATTTTTATGTTTCTTCTCACAGTAGGACTTAAATAATTTCAAACGAATCTTGTTAGAAGATTCCTCAACCATACAACTTCTTTTCCTAATTCACATGTAGCAACATATTCTACAACTAGATCCCAATATCCTTCTTTCAGCAGCACCTCTTAAAACATTTTCAATTTATTATTTCAAGTTATGTCTACAATATTCCCTCCCTCTTAACTTAAGGATATTTCTTCTATACAGGCTCCCTCTTATCTTAAGGATATTTCTTCTATCTAGGCTCCCTCTTAACTTAGGGAGATCCACTTCTTCTTATGACATTGGATAATATTTCATGATTTCCATCCTTCTCATCAAAGTTATATTGATCATTATCGTTCATATAACTTCCTTCATCATGCTTATCAATTAAATCAACTAACCATATTCACCATCTTGAAGATTATGTACCTGCACAACTTAGATAGAAATCACAACCAAATCTATAGGAGCATGAAGTTAACCATATCAAAATGATAGAATAATGGAAGCTTTAGACTTTTAGACACTAGATACCTAACTTTAGTTAGGTTCATAATAAAAAAGAGACACATACTTTTATACTTCAATTTCTTGCCGAAGTTTTTGTTACAAACCCTAAATAGGTCAATAAATATATCAATCTCATTATATCTATGGTTTCAATATTTCCTTTAGATATTTTTAAAAACATTTCTATGACATATTTCAAACCCTGGAATAAATTAAAATAAGTACTATTCTACAAAACATCTAACAACTTTCAAAATTCATATGTTAGATTTCTACTATGATTTAATACAAATCCTAGATTTGATGTTTACAGACACTAAGCCTCACTAATTAAACTAATCACAACATAATTACAGGTTTCAACAACCTTTCATAAATCCCATATTATCACATTTGAAACAATATTATCATATACTAGAGAGTACTTCTACTAGGGTTTAGTTACAAAACCCTAGAATCCACAACAGTATCATCCTAGAATATCAAACTTCAACTAGGATTTTATTACAAACCCTAGGACTTATGATCATAAAAAATTAGGTCAACATATATACATATATGGGATTTCATAATCATGTACAATCAATGCATAACATATAACAAGCAAACTCAATGACACAAACACATTAAAATCAAACTTGATCAGGCTAGGGTTTTGATTAGATAGACAAACATACACCTACAATTTAATTCCAAATATATTATCTAAAATAAGGGTCTTGCTTATAAACCATGCCAAGCCCTAAATAGTAAGGGTTTCAATACATAGCACAAAAAACTCAAATTTACCAAAATTTCACAATTTCGGGATTTCAGACATCACCATCCAACCCTAAAGATTAGGGTTTACATAAACATACCAAAACCCCAAACATGACATCATAAAAAATATCATTTTCTTATAATTCACTAATAACCCTATGTAGGTTAGGGTTTCACAGATTTGACATACCCTTAAGTTACAGTTTTACACTGAACCATTTTAGGGTTCCGCAAGAATAATCAAAGATATGAGGGTATATTTATCTAATGATGAATCACCCAATTAAGAATCTTTTTGATTCAAGTAAGCTAGACACAATGATGTTAGGAATGTAGAATAATTTATAAAAAAGAAATAAATGTACTTTTATCACGAAGAGAACAAAGTTTATGGTCTAAGGCATACCTTTTTTTCTTAACAAACCTTCCAATGCTTTTTCTTGTGGGGCCTTATTCATAATTCATGGCTAGATCATCAGGATTTCCTAAACAAATAAAAATATAAAATAAAATTAATTAGCATGTAAATAAACCTAGATAACTAAATATAAAAAAGGTAATAGAAGGAATAAGATACTAATCTTTGGGAATTGGTGATGGATCCCTCCAAGCTCGAGGGATACTTATAACCTTATAAAATAATTCAAAAATGTTTTTTCAAAACCTACAAATACTAGAAATCATAAATACAAAATGAAATAACTAAATATTAGAGCAAAGGACTCAGTAGTGTAAGTTCTTTATATTCAATTATTCGGTTTTATTCTTATTTGGAGATTACTCTTCGAAAAAATTAGCTTGATCCACATTCCTCTTCTTATTCTTCGAATTGTCAAGACATTCACTTTTATAGTGACCCATTTTATGAAATTGGTAGCACTTTATTTTGGACATATCTACCTTCCTTCGTGGCCCTTTAGACTTCTTGAGGTTTCCTTTCTTGTGATGAGCGAAGTA
This sequence comes from Pinus albicaulis, assembly GCA_034641835.2. Lineage (NCBI taxonomy): Eukaryota > Viridiplantae > Streptophyta > Pinopsida > Pinales > Pinaceae > Pinus > Pinus albicaulis. Next base: position 1,022,432,838 of record CM076575.1, on the reverse strand, counting down.
GGCATTTCAAACTTTCTCTTCTTCATTGTTGGTTACTAATGAGATTCTCATCTCATTTTTTCTACAAGCATTCCATAATTCCTCGAATGAAGGATTTTCTCTCAAGTTGTTGATTCCTTACTAGTGTCATAGCCAATATTTTTGACTCTCTAAACTTCACTTTATCTACATCACTAGATCCTTCGATATGTTTCTTCACTTTCCCTCTGACTAAATAGAAGAATTTTTTCTTTTCAAGAATGAGATCAATTCTCTTCTTCCATGACCTGTTATTTGATGTTCCTTCTAATTTTTTCTCTCACTTTATTGTGTTAGACATTTTCATTGAAGATATTAAGCTTATTTCCTTATAAGGTCTCCTTCTATGATCCCTTGATCAACTTCTTGAGATTCCTTAGATTTATTTCAATATATCCTTAAACTACCTTTTTCCTTCTTCTTCACCAATGCTCTAATACCATGTTAGACAATCAGAAAGGCATAAATATTTTATTAAACTTTATAATTACTTGTGAGATTATTTTTATCTGATTAACTTTCTTATGTTCTTATTTTATCTTATTTCAACAAGAAATTACCAAAACAATAGCACAAATATTAAGGACACCATATATAGGTGGAAAGCTAAGGAAAAACCCCACCCTTGGGGAGAACCCAGTTAAAAACTCTTCCTTCAATCTTTCTCCCAAGATAATCCAAGACTCCTTACTTAGACACATACTTCCTCCACACCAAGTCAACCCTTTCTTTATTTTGCAAAAGATCACTTTCCAGTGTTATCTTCGACCTAGATGCAGAAACAAAAACAACAACAACACTTCAATGTAGCAAGATATTTGACCTAGCAACTTCGATCTTAGTGAAATAGATTTGATCTTGAAGAAAAAATTTCTCTTGAACCAATTACAATTGGTAGTAGAAACTTTGATTTAGCAACAACAACTTCGACTTGGAAGGAACTTGGCAGGAACTGGCAGTAGCAATAGTTTCAACTTGACAAAGAGACTTCAATATTCTAGAGAAACCCACACGAGAGAGAGAGAGAGAGCCCAAAATTTTGATTTTTACCTTTTCTTCCTTCTTTCCCAACTTTTCACTCCTTCTTGGCCTTCTTCCTTACTTCACACTTTTTCCAACTCTTTCTTGGATATCAAACTTGTGTGAGTGAGTGAGTTCCAAATTAATTCAAACTATTCCAATATATAACCTTCTAGTGAGGTCAAATTGCTTAGTTTGAGGGAAAATTGATATCCTTGAGGCTGACTTGGTGTGGAGGTGATATAATTCATTTTTTACTCAAAAATAATTCTTTTTACATTATTCAAAAGCCTAAGAAGGGTCTCTTCAAATGTACAATGACTCTGATGACTCAATATAAATCCTATAAGTCCTCAATGGGAAATTTTACCTAAAAACATGATGACCCAAGCATGTAACTGATCTGAATATGGGAACACTAGTTTTTTTGTGCTAGTTCCCTCATCAGTATAAAATAAATGTGATTAGGATCATCTCAAATTAGCGAGTTATATGTGGGTTTACGTGTCAAGTTTTGTGGTTTTTATGAGAAATTCATGAGTTAATTAGCTGATAAAAACACATGTACAACAAGTAAATTCCAAAGAAATAAAACACAAAAAACACATTACACAATATCTAATAACGAAGTTCACCTCTCCTCGGCTACATCTCCATGTAACTGCTTCAATGGCTAGGCCCTCCTTGGATTAATGGTCAATTATCTGATTACATGAACCTACAATGCTCCAATGGCTTTGAAACCTGCTCCATTGGATTCAAAAGAGCCAAAAACTTCAAAATATCCTCTTCAAGCTCTACAAATGGTCTTCAAGTGGACTAGGCATGACCCCCTCTCCTGGTGGCCCTCAAGTTCTTTAATATTCAAAGTGAAAAAATAACTTACATAAGTGCTCCTCTGCCTCTACAACCTACACCTTCATGCTCAGAGCATCCAAATCATCTAGGAATGACTCTTTTTGAGCCTAACTTGGTCTAAATATGCCAAAGTTATGGCTTCCTCAAAATTTCTTAGAAAAACTCCACTAAAACTCTAGAAACTCTAGTTAAACCTGCAAAAACTGGAGCTCTGCCAAAAATTGTGGAGTCCACCAACTTCTCCATCAGAGATAAGTATGGTTAATTAAAGTTAAGTGTGGCTTTAATCTATGGTTATCACTCTAAGCACGTTTTTAAACAGAATTTGAATTAGTAATCGGATTAGCGCATAAACATTGTTTAGGGTTTAATTAAAATAATTTTAAGACTTAAAATCTGCGCCATTAGCATTGGCCTCCACCATGGATCACGGGCCATGGTTCTGTGGTAAGGTTTGGCCCTTCGGGGATGGCCATTCTTTCCTCCGCCCGAATCTATTTCAAACCTTAAATACAAATGGTTTCCATAAATATATAAGAACCAACATATAACATAGTTGGTAGTGCTTGTGGTTAGTGTGGGGGAGGTCATGGGTTCGACCCGGACCTCTGCCCTTCCACCAAAAAATTTTCCACTACCCATAATTTAAATAATTTTACCTTGGACTTAAAAAATTTCAAACTTGACCATATCAAAATTTGGACCTTGGAAGGGGGCATGTGGCGATCTCCAGGAATTGCAACGATTTTTTCTATCGGAATTGCGAAGATTGTTTCTGTCAAGATTGTGGCGATTGTTTCGGTGTTGGAATGAAGACACATGTCATGTCAAGTGTCATTATTCTAACATTTATTAGAAGTTTCGCATTTACGATGACACAGGAAATGACGTTTTTCCCAACCACAAATTGTCCCTCTTGGGATGCCTATGTGTCACAATAGCGACATTTTGGTCGTCAGAAATTGGGCCAAATGTGCTAGTGCATGTATGCCAACTTGATGGATTGGTAACATTCCACATATATACTCCACCTTAATTAACTATAGTTACAATCCCCATTCCATATGGCTATTTAAAAAAAGGGAGATTGCACACTTATCTTATGGTATAACTTTTTTCAAGTTACATTATCAAATCATGTGTGCGGAGAAAGGGTGTGCAGGGAATGTGTGTGTGGAGCTAAAGACACAAACCTTCCCCGCACACCTTTTCTTCACACACCTATTCTCACGTCCCTTAGTTCACTTCCCTTTGCACTTTTTTCACTCCCACACTTCTGCACCCAGTATCCAATTTAGTTGGACTAGATTTCGCACACCTCTTCTCACGTCCCTTAATTCACTTCCCTCTGCATTTTTTTTCACTCCCACACATCCACACTCGGTCTCCAATTTAATTGGAAAAAATTATAACATTAAATATAACTATTTTTGGAAGAATATGTTGTTTACTACAAAAATCCAGAGGAGTTATAGCCACAACTTCAAATCATAGTTACCAAATTCCCCTGAATTGGGGCAAAAAATACGGAAATTCCCCAATTTAGTTCGAGTGTCGAACAATTCGTCTCAATTAGATCCAATTCGTAGGATAAGGGGTTAATATAGTAGGTGAATTCTCTGAAATAGGTTAATTAGTAGATCATATTAATTAAAAATCTATATCTCATCCAAAACTTTTATTCTTAACCTCTGAACATAAATAAATGATTCCATTTGAATATAAATAAACGATTATTCGTTAGCGGTTATAAGTTTCCCTCTAAAAAAAGATAGATGGAGGATGCCATTTACAAAAAAACAAACGAAAATGAGAGTAAAATAAGGGAAAAATAATAGAGGGTAAAAGTGAAATTGGAAACTTAGAAACGAGGAAAGGAAAGAATATGTGAAATTGGCTTGATTGTATGAGTGATTATTTTTTATTTATGGAGAGATTATAGCAGTTTTGAATATAGATTTTATAAATTTGCATCTATTACATAAATAAGTTTCCAAATTAAAAAAATAAGAAGAAGAAGAAGAAGATATTATAGCTAATTTTTGAAAAAAATAGAAGTTTTGGAGGTAAAGATGAATGGGAGATTTTTTTGGTTGAATTTTCTTTGTAAGATTGCTATATTATTGAGAGTTAATAAAATTTATTCAAAACCCAAAATAAATCATGGAAAGAATTAACAAAAGCACAAGTGGATAAGATGTCTCATATTAATTTCTTTTTGAATTGAAGTTTTTTCATTCAAATTCTTATCGTATAGCATTGAATTCAAATCCGAATTTGAATTCGAAATTAAAATTCGAACTTGCTAACTATGCTTCCAATATGAACGAATATGATTCACACTTTCGGAAAATACCATGAAAGATAAAAAGTAATATTGTCAGGTTTATTTCAAGAAGTAATTATTCTTTACAATTTTCATGGGATTCTGGGGATCACAAGAAAATGCTCAACAAAACTAACATTGCACACCACTCTTAATTTTATTTTGTATTTTTAACTTTATTTTAATAGGTTATAAATTGAAGAATAGAAATTTTGGTTATCCACAGGATTAACAAAACTTGGTCAACGTTTCGATTCGCAAATTACAAATCATAATATTTTGTAATTTTTTTGGGAAATAAAAATGTTGCATGTTGTTTGGTGTAGCATGCTAATTGGAAATCAAAAGCTAGGACATCAAAAATGTTTTGTTTGTTTATATTTTTTAATTCGCTTCGTACAAATTTTCATAATCGATTTCTTGGGTACCCCTAGGAGACATTAGAGAAAATTATTTCCCACTGAAACACCATCTGCAAGTACACCACTTTTCCTCCTCTAGGTTTCTAACATTCACTGCCGCCTGCAACCACACCACCTTAAATTTTAAGAATTGAAAGGGAAGCACCGCTTGAAAAAAACAATATTCTAATTGATGTGACTGACTGAAACTTTGTATAAATACAGATGCTCAGCCAGAGGTGGACATCAACTCTCATATTTCTTATTTTATTTTGTAATAATGAAGTTGTAGTTGAATTTTGTAGAGTCTGTGTGATTTGTTTTTTAACAACTGGTATCAGAGCCAGTTTACAGTTTGTGTGGAGTGCTGGAAACTGCGAGTTTAGGCTGAGAGAATTTGAGAATTCATTGATGTGCGAGGAAGAAATAGTTGTTGGTCAAAGTATATGTGACTGAATTGTTGTTGGTTTTTTTTATTAATTGTTGAATGGTGTGGTGATACAGTGTGTTGACAACTGAATTCAAGTCAACTTAACATTGGGTATGCGGTTGTACTAAGAATATACTAACGAGTTGTGAGTAGTTGTTGCTGGACTGGAATTGTCTATTGCCAGTGAAGAGTGGCTTGTATAAAGGACGTCAAGCTTGTTAGTCTCCAGATATAGTTTTTCCTCATATAAGAATCATTTAAATTTTCTAATGTAGTGAATGGCATGTACTTTAGTCTATATGCAGGTTTGAGCTTTACCATTTAAGGAGATTTGTGTAATTTGGGTTGCAAAACTTTCACTGTGGAAGTTAAGGAGTCCTGTGACGAATACACTATTTTTTCAATATATAAAAGAAGCAGAATTTCATTAGTACTATTCTGAATTTTATCTTTAGTCAACAATCATTTCAAGGGTGTTTGGAAGCCATTTGTATCTTCATCATTTTGTGTATATTTTTTTTAAAGGAACTAAAAGTAATATAGTGTAAAAGTTCTTTTAAAATTTCATCTGAAGATTTCAATTATCTGTGAGAGATGGCAACAGATATCAATATTACTCAGTCATCAGCTATTTTTCTGAATGAGAAAAACTATGATTCCTTGTCGATTTGAATTAGAACATTATTGTGTTCTCATTATCTTTGGGTATTTGTTACTGATAGGTATCTAGAGGCTATTTATCAGGTACCTGTAGAGATGGCTCTTACAAATATCGAATGAACATTGTTGAGAGAGAGCAGAAAGAAGGACAATAAATCTCTTGCCCTTATTGAAAAATTCTTAGATGACATGATATTTTCAAAGGTATCAAGTGTAGATTCTCTGAAGAAGTCATGGAACACTCTCGAATCTTGTTACTAGGATGTACGAAAGTGAAGAATGTCAAGTTTCAAAATTTGAGTAGATATTTTGGGAATATGAAAGTGAAAGACAATGAAATTGTCAATTATTTTATGACTTAAGTCATGAGTATTGTTAATCAAATGATATGGTATGGGAAATCCCTCTCAAACAATAGAGTGATAGAGAAATTCTTCCGAGGTTTTCCAAAGAAATTTGAAGTTATTGTTGTATGCATAGAAGAGTTCAAGGACACATGCCAAATGCAAATTGATGACTTTACTAGTTCGTTGATTTCACATGAATCTAGGATGTCAAGATATGATGATATCACATTAGAGAATACCTTCAAAACTCAGCTACAATTTAATAGAGGAAGAAGCAGATGAAGGTCGAGTAATAGAGGAAGTGGTGGAAGAGTAGCTGATCAAAGACGTTCATGAGATAATTATGATCATTAAGAGCAATCTTAGCAACATCCTTTTAATTTAAGGGGGAGTAAAAATAGAACCTATCATCGAGGAAATTAAAGGTATGATATATCTAAAGTTCAGTGTTATTATTGCAAAATATATGGCCATTTTGCTACCAAGTGTTTGAAGAGGCAGGCAGATGTTGGTAAAGAAATCTACACAAATGATCCAAAATTATGTCAGAATGCAATAAAATATAGATATAAACATAAAAATAGATATGCATCAAAAATAAAAATCCATTTCATTAATATCAAAGAACTGAAATATGCTTACATGTAAAATGGAAATAAACTAGCTCAGACAATGGTAGCTTATCTTTGAGAAGATATGTGGCTACTACATACCTCTGAAGTATGTTACAGTCAGGCTCAAGGGCCTTTTTATTATTGAACAACAAGGGAAAGCCCTAAACAACCAAAACCCTAACCCAAGGAGATGGAACACCAAGAGTTTGTAGACCATGTTAGGGTTAGCTGGGTAGCCAACTTCTCGGGGTCGTAACTTGGTCATATTATCCTTGTTTGGCGCATATGATACATCGTTGGAAATATCTCTTTGAGTACTATAGAATTTTCCACATGCCCCTACCTATGTGTATGGGCCTACTGTGGACCTATAAAAAAACATCATTTAGTTGGTCAAAACTGCTCCAGAAGTTCATGACCCAAAAAACTGCTAAAAATAGTAAATGCTGCTATAAACAAGGAAACTGATGAAACTGACTAGAGGTATAGGCGGAATAGATAGGAAACCACCAATATCCACCTGGATCAACACATCTCAGAAGAATTTGAGGATAATCAGAAGCCATTGTTTTTCACTTGTAATGTAACTCAAGAATGTTAGAATGATATTTGGTTTTTGGATAGAAGCTGCAACAATCACATGACTCGAAAAAAGATTTGTTTTCCAATATAAACACTAGTATTTAGTTTGAATTCAAACTCGGTAATGATAATAAGGTATGCGTTAAATTTAAATGAGTGATTTTTGTTTATACTAGAACTGGTGAGATAAGAAAAATTGATGATAAATGCAATTTGTTGAGCATAGGACAAATGATAGAGAAAAGGTACACAGTGTTCTTCAAGAATAATGTGTGTACTATCATTGACAAATATCCAAACAAGAAATTGATAGAAAGATTCTAAATGAAAAATAATATGATGTTTCTTCTTATAATGAGAAATGAATTGTCTCCCTCCTTGAATGCTTATAAAAATAACAATTTGGATGAATCGTGTTTATGGAATTTAAGATATGGTCACTTATATTTTGGTGGAATAGATTTGTTGCAAAAGAAACAAATGGTGAAAGGGTTACTCAATATTCAACAACCAACGAGCTTGTGTGAAAGTTGTATACTTGTAAAGCATCATAGACATAAATTTGTATTTGGAGTTTTGTATAGGGCGAAATATCCATTGGAGATTGTTCATAAAAAAATTGTAATCATCGATGTAACACTTTCATTGGTTGGTAATGTTTAATTTTTAACTTTTATTGATGATTACAGTTGAAAAATATTGGTTTATCTTCCGAAACAAAAATATGAAGCGTTTTCTGTATTTCAAATCTTTAAAGCTATGGTTGAAAAGGAAAGTAGAAAGCATATTAAAATTTTGAGATCAGATATAGGTGGTGAATATATACTAACCGATTTCATTGATTTTTTTCAATCTCATGGAATCAAGAGGAAATTTACTACGCGTTATACTCCATAGAAAAATGGAATAGCTAAAAGGAAAAATCAAACTATTATGAATATGGCTCGAAGTATGTTGAAGGAAAAGCATCTACCAAATGAATATTAGGGAGAAGTAGTTGCTTGTTTTTTTTATATCCTTAACAAAATTCCGACTAAGAGCATGAAGGAATGGGTTCCTGAAGAATCTTGGAGTGATAAGAGTTTTCATATATCTTATTTAAGAATTTTTGGATGTGTTGCTTATGCACATGTATCTAAATAATTGAGAAAGAAGTTAGATGATAAAAGTGAGAAATGTATCTTTATTGGATACACTGAGAAGTCTAAAGAATATAGATTCTATAATCCCATCACCAAGAAATATATTATCAGTAGAGATGTTGAGTTCAAGGAAGAAGAAGCTTGGGATGGAAGCATAGGTAAATCTATTGCAAAGGGAGTTGTATTATCTCATGGAGATGATAATGAAGATGAGAAAGAAGTATAAGATGGACATTCGATTACATCTACACCTGCTACAAGCACTTCAACAAGCCAATCACCAAGAATCATTCCATTACAGTTCAGAACACCGAGAATTCAAGAACATGGCGAGCCACCAGGTTATGGTGGACAAAAAACAATAGGATCAAAGGTGAGTAATGAATCTAATCCTAAAATAGCTAGATTAAAGAATATAATTAAAATTCAGGAGACTGGAAGTTTAAAGGAATTGTATGAGAAGAATGATGAAATAGATCAAGTTTCAAATTTTGCATTGCTTTCATATGATCCGGTAAATTTTGATGAAGTTGTGAAAGAAAAAGTCTGGATAAAAGCCTTGGGTGAAGAAATTGATGCTATAGAAAGAAATAATACTTGGGAGCTTGAAGATTTTCCTGAAGGTAAAAATACTATAGGTGTTAAATGGATTTACAAAACTAAAGTGAATGTTGAAGGTATTGAAAAGCTTAAAGCAAGACTTGTAGCTCAGGGGTTCAATCATCAACCTAGTATTGATTATAATGAAAATTTTGCACCTATAACTAGACTTGACATAGTAAGAATGAAATTAGCTATTACTACAAAAAATAAATGGAAAATATATCAAATGGATGGTAAGTCTGCATTTTTAGATGGTTTTCTGGGAGAAGAGGTTTATGTGAAACAACCTCATGGATATGAAATTGTTGGTTAAGAAGATAAAGTTTACAAATTAAATAAAGAATTATATGGATTGAAACAAGCACCCCGAGTATGATATAATATAATTGATTAATATCTTAATAACAATGGATTCATCAAGAGTCCAAGTGAGTCAACTATGTTTTCAAAGGTAAACGAGGAAGGTAATTTTTTGGTTGTGTGCATGTATGTTGATGATTTTATTTTCACTGAAGATATTTCAATAGATGATTTTAAGACAAGCATGAAAATGTTGGGTGTGTGTTATATTATTTCCACGACTAGGCCCATGCATTATATGTTACACCAGGCACAACAAGGGGTCACAAGGGGGAAGCATTCCCCCCTTGTCGAGGGATTTGCAGGGAGGGCTACGCCCCCATGCATAGGGTCCAAGTTAGTGCCCCAAGATTTTTTTTTGTGTGGACCCAAGGATGGGGGGCAAACCCAAAGATGGTGGGCAGACCTACCCATGGTTTTGTGCATGAGTTTTGCACATGGTTTTGGGCATGATATTTTTCTACCCATGGTATATTGTAGATCCGGTTAAGGGAACTAAGTTTATGTTCTAATCCAAGATTAGTGGATTAGGGTTTATTAATGCTTATATATATATATATATATATATATATATATATTGTAACATTGAAAGAAAATAGAATGAAAAAAAAATATGGTAGTCCCAATTTTGGGATCGAGGGTAAAATATCTGGGTATATTTCTTTTATGTTCTCGACATTGTATATTTTCTATTTTAAGAATTTGTTTGTAGGTCATTTATGTACAGGGTTAAAACCTAAAAAAACATAATTTGAAATGATTGATTTAGGCCTATTGAAATATTTTCTTGGTATTGAAGTAACTCAATTTGAAGATGGTATTTTCATTTGTCAAACTAAGTATGCAAAGAATATATTGAAAAGGTTCAGGATGTCAAATTGTAAGCCGGTTATAACTCCAATTTCAATTGGTACAAAAATTAGTAAGAATGATCAAGGTTCAAATGTTGGTCCAACCTTGGATAAGAAATTGGTTGGAATTCTTATGTGTTTGACTACAACAAGGCTTGATATAATGCTTGCTATAAGTTTAATTTCTTGATTCATGGAGTCTCTGAAGAGTACCCATCGTCTAGTTGGAAAAAGGATATTAAGATATGTTACTAGAAGAAGAAATTATGGTATCTTGTATAGATCTGATTCATATTTTAAACTAGTTGGATATAAAAATAGTGATTTTGCAGGAAATATTGATGGTCAAAAGAGCACATCTGGGTATGTGTTTAGTTTTGATTCAGGTGGAGTTTCATGGGAATCAGTGATGCAATCGATTATGATTCTATCATCAGCTGAAGCAGAGTATGTAGCAGCGATAAAAACAACATGTCAAATTGTATGGATGAGAAGAATTTTAGTTGAGTTGTTGCATGAATAGAAAGAACCAACTCGGAGTTTTTGGGACCGCAAATGTACTATTGTATTATCAAGAAACCATTCTTTCCATAAGAAGAGTAAACATATTGATACCAGGTATCACTTCATATGAGAATTAGTAGAAAATATAGAAATTTGTATGGAATTTTGTAGATTAGAATATTAGTTTGCATACATATTTATAAAACCCTTGGGAAAATAATTCTTTGAAAATCACAAAGAAAATATGGGGGTATGTACAATGTAACGACATTTTGATGTAATATCAAAAATTTATTTTCTAGTGAAATAATTAAAGGGGAGAATGTCAAAGATAATTATTTCCTACTCATAGACCATTTGCGAGCACACCGTCTTGCCTCACCCAGTTTCTAGCAGTCACCACCGCTTGCGACCACACTGCTTTAACTTTTCAAAATTGAAAGGGCAACCTAGCTTGAAAAAAAAATTCTAATTGATGTAACTGACTGAAACTTCATATAAATACAGATGCTCAGCCAGAGGAGGACTTCAATTTTCATCATTCTTGTTTGCTTGTGTAATATTGCAGTTGTAGCTGTGTTTTGTAGAGTTTGTGTGCTATGTTTTTTAATCCGGAAACCCAAGATATGAATATTAATAAAATATATTGTGTCTGAACTATGGGATATAAACTAAATTATGAACACTTTCCAAACTTTACTTTTGATTGGGACTGCACTAACATTATTTATTGCCTTGTTCGTTAGGCCATGGATCACCAAACACATCGACCATTAGCCTTCTTTATCATATGCGGCATATGGAGGTATAAGAACTCCCTTAACTTTGATCAAGCAAAGTTGGATATCTAGAGTACCAATTGTAGCATATTATCATACTACATAGAATTTTATGCCTTTTCCTCCCATGTTCCTAAATTCCCTCTTCCTCCTTGTGACTTATGGTCTATTTTTCCTATTGGATTTTTTTATGGTGCTTCATCATTCGACCTCTATGGATGTTGTATGGCCATTCATTTAGGGCCATAGAACTCCTATAGATTTCAATGGCACTATGGTTCGGACTCTAACACTCAAGGTGAGTTACTTTCACTCTGGGGGGTCTTGCATTGTGCTATCTAGCTTAGCCTAAGGGATCTCACTTTGGAGACTCCAATTCTATTATTGAATGGGAAAATGATCGATATTATTTAAACTCCCCAGCTCTCACCCCCTAGAAACTAAGAATCAAGCCCCTGACCACAAAGTTCCTCAGCATTTCGATATCTCACATCTATCAGATTCAAAACTGCGAAGTTGACCATATCTCAAGGGATGTTTTTTGTTCAAAGCCTGACCGTATTATCTTCTAGTCTTTCGATAATGGTTTTCTACATGGGACATGCCACATTCCTATTTAATGATCTTACCACTTACTTTGTGTGGAAGGCTCCTTGTCTCCCCTGTTTTCATAATGTTTCTAGACCTCTATTTCTTTTGATTAGCTAGCTTCTCTATCATATAAAGTATTTTGATATTGCTCATAGCAGAAACTTTTTCTTTTCTTTTTTTGACAATTCGATAAAGCTTTTTGTTAAGAGGACCGTGGGGTAAATATATACCATGATGAAATTTTTTTCTCTAATATATATACTTTATTTCAAATATCAATAAAAAAATATTTTTGTGTTTGAAAAAAAAAACTAAATTATGAAAACTACAAACAAGTTTTACAACCTAGTTGAAAATGTCTCTTTTGCTTTTTTTTCTTTTCTTAATATTTATTTTTATTTATAATAATCGGTGTTTTTCAATGCTCTATAGTAAAAGTGAAATATATATTTAAAATAATAATAATAATATCACAGAGTTACTTTAACAATTTTTAATTCTAGTTTTGGAAATATATTAAATTAAATAAAACTGTAATACAAATTAAAAATTAAGGTAACACTTCTCTGCACTTTCGCATTTAGTTAACAAATGATGTTTAGCAGAGAGAAAGTGCAGAAGTGCAGAGAACTGCAAAGAAATCACCATTTTCCACACTCCATGTGGCATAATGCAGAAGTTTTAAACATGTAAAAGAAATTTCCCCTCAGATTACGACATCATTTTCGTTGATAAGCAGAGGAAAGAAAGAGTGAGGAGGTACGTATTGTGCTTATGATAATAATAAAATATGATGGTATTTCTATGTGCAAGTATTTTCACTCTCTTTGTATTGTGCCCATTGCACATTGGCCTTAGTATATTTGGCTTGAATCATTGGATTGCGAGTTTGCTTTTAGGTTGAGCTTGGCTCGATTAATTGGGAGATTAGAATCAACGTTGAGATTTAAATATATAACAGCTCATAAACAGTATCGTAATTAATTGACGCCTCCTAGGAATCTGGTTGTTAGATATGCTTGTATCCTATAATATAATAATAGGCAATATTTTAAAAATTAAAATTAAATTCTCCTGACCTTTAGGACGACCCTAGATGTCATTTATCAATGAACTGAGAGCATGCTTTGAAGATGGTTTCCTATGATTGACAATGGACAAACCAGTCCATGACTATGAATGCGGTACATTGCATGCCCTTCTCTCGAGTGTTGGAAGGTTTTTTTTTTCAATTGTGTTTTAAGTAGTTCTTAGTGCTTTATAGTTTTGTTTCTATCGTATCATAATACGATAAGATTAGTAGAAACCAAATTTCTCCACTTAACTATTATTAGAGCACATTGGTACAAAAATATTCAAACTAAAAATATAGAATGATTATATTATAGTTCCTACATTTCCATTTACAAATGTCTAGTTGTAATTGGTTACAACAAGCTTTCATTGCAGCCTAAGTCATGAACGAGGAAAATCAATAAATCGGCGGAAAGACCACGGTCGTTCAGGTCGAAGATCTCCTTGACAGAGGGGAAAGACATCAAAGTCATTTATCTGCTCGAGAAACTCAAACAAAAAGCTGAAAAGTCTGGTGGAAGAGTTGTTATATTGAACGGGAATCATGAAATAATGGTCTATTGTCTTTTGTGTTTATTCGAATTTCTGTTTGAAACTTTGCAAAATTGCAGCAAACCATCGTGGATATAGTCAAGAAGTTCAAGGTATTTTCATAAGTTTGGAGTATATATATATATATATATATATATATATATATATATATATATATGATCCGTGATGAAATTTATTTTGGTATGGGGAGTGTTACAGAAAGGGTGTACCGGGAGTTTGTATTTTTTGTTATTTTTGTATTTGATTTAGAAAGTTCATGATAACTAAGAACACTCCTTTACTCCCTTTTAGGTAAAGGATATGGGCAAACCACTAACAGTGTGAGATAGAGTACTAGTAATGTAAGGCATAACTTAGTGTCCGTGACCAAATAGCTATTTACAAAATTAGTATTTTTTTCATTCTAGAATGATTTTTTATTCACTGACAAATAAAAAAATAAAAATGCACTCCCCCATAATTATCATATCCTATCAAATAATTAAGGGTGATCAGAAAATCAAAAATACATTACAAAAATATTATTTTTTTAATAATTTAAGAAAAATCAGAAATTAAAAAAAAAAAAAATATATATATATATATATATATATATATATATATATATATATATATATATATATATATAGATATTGAAAGAGGAGAAATAGTTTATTTATGTGTTTTGTGAAAGAGGAGAAATAAAAAATAACAGTCTAGTTTATGGAGACTTTGCAAAACAATGTCAAGATTGATTTTGGTTTTGATTTTGGTTGAATAGAGTTTTTTCTTAATGGTGTTCAAAATCAATTTCCATCCTTAAAACAAGATTCAATCATTCTTAAATCTGAACAAATTTTTTTGTTCAATTGACTAATTGACTTCTCCTGGACAAAGGCATTTAAAAAAAAACTGAACGGGGTTGATACATGTTCAAGCTCTATATTGCAGAGGGATTCACATGAGCTCTCCATATGACATGAAGAAGAATAGTGTTACAGTGATGTTTTTCAAGCAAGCCAAGCCAAGCCCCACTAAACTCGAGGAAACCGAAGAGCCTCGTCATATACATAACCTCGTGTTACCGTTATAGCCTTCATAACGTTAAATCATATTTGAATGAATTCTGCGTCCATATCGAAGCTACATAGTTAACTGTAATGCCCACAAGACAAGGAATGGCCTGACCAACCTTGGGCTCGAATCCTGCGTCGCGACAGGATATGATCGTATTCGTCAAAGTTGTCCATGGCAGAGGGATTAATTACGTTGGATTCGCTCACACTCATTTGCAGCCATGAAAAGTTCAGAGACTTCAAAGAGAGATACGCAAACACTGCGACAGTGCTTCCATAGAGCAGAGCAGTGGCTACGGTGAGAACCACAGTATTCGTCGGATTCCAGGAGATTAACGCTCTTCTGCTACCCCAACCACCGTTTGAGCGTTTCATAAAAGGAACCCCAATTCCACTTCCCTCGCTGACAGAATTTCTTGTGAAATGGGTGTCTGGGCATCCACATCTTGAATTTTCTACTGCTGCGTTACAAACATAGGGAAAAATAAGCACAAGAAGAAGAGCGGAGGTGATATTCAAATAACTGGTTTTTTCTGCCATTTTTGTGACAGCCAGGCTAATGTCCTGCAGCAGCTCAGCTCAGAACTATTGAATAAAAGATATGTTGCAAATGCAATATGTAGGTGGGCGCCTTCATTTTACAAGGGGACATTGCTCTTATTTATTCTTTAATTGGTCCAGCGGCCGGCATGGCCATTGAGTCAAAGAAAGATGACATAAATTCAAAGCCCCATTATTTTGAATAAGATTTCCCCATCTCTGCTTACAGTTTTATGTTTGAATGGTTGAGTTCGTTGAAACCAAAACATCAAAACGTACATTCAGATTTGTTTTGGAAGAAACAATTTTACCAAGATAGGTGACGAGACTTCTTGGTGGCTGTAGTACGTCATATTATAAAAGTAGAATGACCGGTTCTTATGAGTCAATAGAGTGATGGGAGAGTAATCCATATTAGCGGTCAAGTCAATTTCAGTGGGCTTGACAGTAAGAGGCGACAGTACACGTGAGCTATATTGTAGTTGTAACTTGTCTATGCTGCTTGATTTTATTAGGCAGCAGTATCTAACGAGGTAGCATTTTGGTGCTTATTTTGTGGGTGGTATGGCGTTTATATTCAAAATGGTTTCAAATTTGATACTTTTTATATTTTTCTTTTGTAGTAATATTAGATATTAGATATTATACAACTTGAGTGGGCCTAATGGTTAAGAGCATGTGGTTTCTCTTAAAAGGTCACAAGTTCAAAACCAGAGAGGGTAGAGTATGTATGTCTTGGTAGACTTAGTAGTCAAATAGGAGATAGGTCTCTTGTCCCACAAACAATTGACCTATCATATCCATGTGGAATATAGCTTATTTAAAGGAGGAAATTAAACCAACTTAGGTTCACAAAGGTTCATCTTAACTCCGGAAACTTGGTAGGTTCACAAAGGTTCACAAAGAAACTTGGTAGATTCTGAGTTAAGATGGATCTATGTTGGTTTAATTCTCTTGAAGAATTGGAAAAGGAGTCATGTTAATCTTTTCTATATCATTCCAATTTTATAGGATGTCTAAGAAGAGAAAAAAAAAACTTTATGAATCACCTAACATCATGAAAACTATTTTGAATGCCTAGATAGAGGATAGTATATTGAGTTAGGGGTTAAGAAGCTCGTTAATGGGAATCTAAGGACATTTAAAGCTACCAAACTAAAAGTTTTAAAATTGGAGAATCTATCATCATCCTGCATAAACATAAGTTCTTTAATTTAGTAGTGAAGCAAGGCTTCCTTGTGGCTTCAATAAAGAGCCTTATTGTGTCTATCTTTAGAAATGAGGATTAAAGCAATTTTTTTAATTACATGACAATAAATTATGATTCGCCATATTTTAGCAAATCCATAGGGTTTATTAACCATTGGCTTGAAAGCCATGGTAAAAGAGCTAATGGCCACTCTGGGTTTGGGAGATATCATTCAACCATAGACCATCTTCTAACTCTTAGGATAATTGTGCAATTGTTTTGTTGATTTTAGAAAAAAATATGACACCATTCCCAAAACAAAGCTATGGAAAAGGCTAAAAGAGATAATGGTTCATGTCAAGTTGAGGGGAAATATTATTTCCAACCTTAAGACCACTAAGGGTTTCTGGGAATAAATTAAATACAATATTGGATTCAAGCAAGAGTGTTCCTTGTCCCCTATCATTTTTGGCATATACATTTAAAGATAGAAGAGTGTTTGGAGGATGCAAGTTGTGTTGACCCCATACTCACTGGTATGGCCATAACTCTTCCCCTTTATGGTGACAATATTTTTCTTTTGGCAAGGAACGAGTATTATCCTTGCAAGCAACTCAAAATTCCCCATGAATTATCCTCCAAGATGGATATGATTGTAAACATTGAAAAAACTAAAGTTGTGATAATTAAATCCAAAAAAGTTACCTAGATGATACTTTCATTAATGGAAACAACTGGTTGCAAGAAGCTTATTTATACAAATGTTTGGGAATTGGCATCCATCGTAAACTCAATTGGAATTATAACATTGCAAAAAGGATAAATGGAGGTTCAAAAGCTTACTACGGGCTTGAAAACAATTGTAAGTCAACAGATCCTTGGATTTGGGACAAAAAGATGTTCATTTGTGAGACTCTTGTCATTTATGTTATTTTATATGGATGTGAGGTTTGGGGTTGTAATATATTGAGAGATTCATGGAGGGATATTGAACAAATTCAAATGTAGTTTATAACCTACAACCTCAAGATTAAAGGAAACACTCCCTACCCTATCCTCCTAATTGAAGCAAGTGTCTCACCCATTGAAAGCATGCCTATGATTAGGTATCTTACGTATAAGAAGAAGTTATACAACATGGATTCCAAGAGGTCTCCTAAAATTGCTTCTAAATATAGCCAAAAGCCTCACCTTCAACTCAATCAGGATGACATAAGGATGCCCAATGTTGGTTAGATCATTGGGGAATAAAGGAGGAGAACATCTCCCAAAAGTTAATATTAAACATATTATTAATTCCAAATTTAAATAGAAATTATGGGGAAATAAAGATGTGAAGGGGAGAAGGAAATTATCATATCATATGGACGTGATCAATCCCAATATAGAAAAACAAATTTTTCTCTCTGTCTTAACTAGTGTTAAGAAGAAAAAGAATATTGTAAGATTAGAATTAATTCTCATGACCTTCATAATGAAATTGTACATTGGACAATTCCCAAAATTCCATGGAAAGAAAGAGTTTGTCACTTGTGCAATATTATGAGGGTTAAATATGAAAATCACTTTCTCTTAGATTGTCCATATTATAGTCACATTCTATCTAATTTCCAAATGTATGTCACACTACCAAACTTCTTGACCTTTTAACTCAAACAAACTATGGTGATCTCTTTCATTTCTTTTTTAGCATAGAAATAAAGTTTTAAAGAATTCTAATTAATATCTTACATTCTTAAGGTCAATAGAGCATATACATATTAGTGGACATTAATCATCATCATCATTATCATTTTTTGTTTTTATTTAGTTGATCTTATTTGAAATTTGATTAGAAATTAGAAAAAACAAAATTTTAAATTGCTAAGTCTACATAATTTGAATATCTCATGTATTTAATTTATTTTAACATTCAAAAATAAAATTTAAAGAATTAAATATTAAACATTTCAATCATATCATTTATATTCATTGAATATTGAATATAGTAAAGAGGCCACATTCAAATTAAATTGTTTTTTTCAATATTATATTAACAATATGGTTTTTAATGTTTTATAAATTTTAACTATTGACCAGTATAGATTCATCTTAAACATAGATCTAACATGAGGGATCAAATTTATTAAGGGCAAACTTCTTTTAGAATGCAAAATACAATGTGTATTTTTTCATTGTTAAATTGTACATTTGAATGCTATATAGAGTCCATAACTTAAACTTATATTTCCAATCTCTTAGAATTAAAAATACATTGTGTAATTTTTCATTGTTAAATTGTATTTTTTAATGCTATATAAAGCACATAAACTTGTAATTCCAAAAAATATTTGCTTGGTTTGCAAAAAAAAATATTAAGACTACTTGAAACTTTTAACCATAAAAACATATGTTTTTTAATAGTTGTATAAGATATATAAATATATATTTTTAAACAATATATAATATATACATAGTTGACATTAAAGTATTTCACATAACATGTGCATCCATACATTTTATCATCACACACTAAAAGATTTTTTTTGTTAATAATATATTTCTAAGTATAAGTCAATATTAATATGTATTAAAATATTTTATTGATAACCCTCATTAAATATTTTACTATATACAACATCAAAATATTTTCTTTTCATATTTTTTCTATATATAGATATATAAATTTGATATTAACATAAATTAGCTAACATAGATTTTTAAATAATTTATTTAAATCTGGTGTTGTAATATTTTTGAAAAGTTTTTTACACCTATTTTTTACTTCTAATATTTTATATGGAATTATATTATGTCACATGGACAACTAACTAATGTATAGCATATTCATTTTTTTAATTGAGTCTAGAGGCTTATTATACCACCTAGTATGAGTGTGATGTGTAACTAGGCCAGTGATCAACATGGATTGACACGTGTCTCTCTTGAAATAAAAATAAAATATTTTCTAAATAGAAAAGTAATTTATGTTATTTTTTTAATTATAGTCAAAAAAGTTTTTCTATTTAGAGATTTTTTTTTTGTTTACCAGGGACATGTGTCAACTACATGTTGATCACGATCAAAATTACACATTACACTCATATTGGGTTGTAGAATGAGCCTCTAAGATCAATAGTGTAGATCCATCTTTAACATGGATCTAACATGAACTTAGAGAGATCAAATTTATTCAGGTGCAAATTTCTTGTAAAGTGCAAAATACAATGTGTAATTTTTCATTGTTACATTGTATTTTTGAATGTTATATAGAGTACATAGCTTAAACTTGTAATTCCAAAAAATATTTGTTCGGTTTTGACAAAGAACGTATACCTAAAAAATGACCAAACTGTCAAATAATGAGACCACTTAAACTTTTAACCATAAAACTTATTTTTGTTAATATCTTCATATGATATATAAATATTTTTTTTAAATAATATATAATTGCACCGAAAAAGCTCTCTCCAATTTAGGATGGTAGAGATGTTGTAACGTAATGTTTAACATTTTGACAAGTCAAATTACATAAAAATAAAATTGAAATTAAATAAAAAAAATTAATTTAATGTAATGTAAACATTTTAACTAGTCTAAATAAAATAAAAAATAAGAACAAAAATAAAAATAACTTCATAAAAATAAAATATAAATATAAATTATCTATGGCATTGATCCATGATATTGACCCATGGTATAAATATGGAATGTGGCTTAATTAAAGAGGGAATTAAACCAGCCTCGATCTCTCAATCTACCTAGCCCCACAGAGATCAAATCTCTTGATAAGCAAAACTTTTTTAGAGTGAAAAGAGATTTGATCCCTCTGGTAGATCCAGAGTTAAAATGGATCTAAGTTGGTTTATGCATAATTGACACTGAAATATTTTACATAATATGTGCATCCATACATTTTATTAGCACACATTAAAATAATTTTTTTGTTATTAATATTTTTTAAATGTACATTAATATTAATTTATATTAAAACATTTTATTAATTTAAAAAATATTTGTCAACTTCATGTTGATGTTGATTATAGATTTAATTACACATTACACATAAAATAAACTTTTATTTATATATATATATATATATAAATTTTTTATTAAATATAATATTTAATTTAATAAAACATTATTAATATATATTTTATTAGGAATTTTTTTCTACAAAATTACATTAGATATTTGAGGATCGATCCGTTTGGAAATTTAACGAATAAAAAAAACAAGAACATTACAAAACAAATTTTAAAAAATTACAAGAACATTAGGTTTGTGTTAAAAATAATTAATAAAATATATTAGTATTATTATTACTTTAAATTATTAATTTATTTTTGCTTTGTCTTAAAAATAATTAATAGAATATATTATTATTCTTAGTAAATTATTAATTTAATTAAAAAATATAATATTATTATTAATAAATTATTAATTTATTTTTAATTTGATAGTTATTAATTTTAATTTAATTTATTATTTATTAATTTAATAACTAAATATTAAAAAAAAATTAATTAGAAAATGAAACCTAATGAAATTTGAAAAGTATTTTGTTGGCATCGACGGGCGATCAACCTTGAGATGCTGAGTCGGAGTGCTGGAAAAAGGTGGTGGAATTCTTATTTAAGTTACTTACGGGTAAACTCAACTTTCTAACAAGTCGAATTGAGATGTTGGAGAGCGATAAGGTATCCAATGCCGCACGCACAGAGATCAGGCTCAAGGCGAAGGTGGACAGGAGATTATCAAGATGGAATCAGACCTATTATCCAGTAACTCAGAGCTTGTTTGCGGTAGTTTATAATTTGCCGAGGTTGACGAGCTTCTACCTGGTAAGCCAAGATCGTGTCCCAATGACAGCAAAGGCTCAAAAAGCTCCAAAGGCTCCATAGCAGCGACATAGATGTTGCATCTAAGTTTTAAAAGATATGATTCAAAGCTATTTAAGTCATCAAAATTATGAGAGATTATACCTTTGGTCATACCAATTCTTAACATGGTTGGATTTTTTCATAGAGTTTCAAATAGATGACTTTCATATCAAAAAATTCCTAAATAATACACCTCATCACTATTTATTCCATAACATATGTGCCAGAAAAATAATATTATCCTCCCTATCCTAGTTGAATTTTAACTAAAATGCACATTTAGCAAGCCACGATGTGACTATGTAAAGAGAAAGAACACTGATTACCCTCTTTATAAATATGGAAAAAGAAAAAACACCACTTACCACAATTAGATAATTAATTTTTAAAGGGATTTTTTTAACATGGATTTTATTAATAGTTTTTGAGAGGTTCTTACATTGTCACACATTAAATAGGTTAACCATGTATCAAAGTTTCATGTGATCTTTACTACTATGAATGATATACTTGGTTTTTTAGTTTCAAAATTGTTTTTCAATTTTAATAGACTATATTGTTAATAGTTTGATTTATAATAAAGCCAGCATAGATTCATCTTAATCAAGGATCTAACAAGAATGAAGAGGATCAAATATTTAGAGGTGAAAACTTATTTTAGAGTGCAAAATTTGAATTGATCCTCTAGAATATATATATAAAGAAAGCACTTGTAATTTTTCATTGATGTTGTTTTTTTTAATGTGTAAAATAGATCAAACATAAAATAGTGAGATTGTTTAAGATGTTTTAATAAAAAAAAACTCAATTGCTTTATATAATGTATATATAGTTTTTTTTTTACTTTTAAACTAGTTTACTTCTCTGCAAAGTTGATATAAGATTATGTTGTTTCATATGGGAATTGAAATATTTTATTTATGCTTGGGAGTGAGAGTGAAATATGTGTACCACTTCTCTTAGTATAGACATTGATAGTGAGATTATTAATGTTTTATTATACTTTTAATTAAAAAAACCAAACACTTATATTCATTTTTTTTTTAATTATGTATTTTATTTATGTTTGAGAGTGAGAGAAATATATTTACCACTTATCCTTAGAATGGTCAATGAGATTGAGATTATTAATGTTTTATAAAACTTTTAATTAAATAACAAACACATTTATTCATTTTTATTTTTAATTACATTTGATGTTTTTCTTTAACATTTTTTTTTAATTTTAAATGGACACTGGTCAATTGAACATGGACATACTTACACATATCTCTCATAGTATGTTGTAGAATGATCCTCTCTGCTCAACTAGAGTACTCCTTAAAATATATATATATATATATATATATATATATATATATATATATATATATATATATATATTATATATATATATATATATATAATAGGAACCAAATAAGAGAAAAATAACTAAATGACATAAAGATTTATTAAAATATTTTGGAAGAAATGTGCATGTGAATAAAGTGGAGACATGGCAAGTGGATGTTGCAATATAGTGAATATGTCATTCTAATCACATAAAAAATGAAAACAACAACTTTTCTTGGTTTATAATTCAAGAAAACACTCTTGACCTTGCTATCATGCATTATTTTCACTTTAGATTATTAATAGATATGGAAATGTTAGAAAATCAAGAAGGCAGAGAGATTTTCTTATGCTTGATAATTACTTGTGAGATTATTGTGATCTTATTAACTTTCTTATCTTCTTATTTTATCTCATTTCAACAAGAAATTACCAAAACAACAGCACAAAGATCAAGGACATCATATATAGGCAGACAATGAGGTAAAAACCCCACTCTTGGGGAAAACTCGGTCAACAACAATTCCTTCAATATTTTTCCTGAGATAATCCAAGACTCTTGACTTAGAAACAGACTTCCTCCACACCAAGACATCCCTTCCCTTCTTTTGCAAAATATCACTTTCTAGTGATATCTTCAACCCAGACATTGCAGCAGTTGCAACACTTCAATGTAGCAATATCTTTGACCTAGTAACTTCGATCTTGAAGAGAACTTTCACTTGAACCAATTATAACTGGAAGTATCGACTTCGACCTAGAAAAAACAACTTTGACTTGGCAGTAACTGGGAGCAACTAGCAGTAGAAACAACTTCAACTTGACAAAGAGACTTAGATCTTCTAGAGAAACCCACACGAGAGAGAGGGAGAGAGATAGCCCAAAAATTTAATTTTTACCTTTTCTTCCATATTTCCCAACTTGGTACTCCTTCTTAGCCTTCTTCCTTACTTTGCACTTTTTCCAACTCTTTCTTGGATATCGAACTTGTGTGAGTGAGTGAGTCCCAAATGAATTCAAACTATTCCAATATATAGGCTTTTGGCAAGGTCCAATCGCTTAGTTTGAGGATGAATTGATCTCCTTGAGGTCGACTTGGTGTGGAGCTGACATAATTCATTTTTTACTCAAAAATAATTATTTTTACATGATTTGGAAGCCTTAGAAGGGTATCTTTAAATGTACAATGACTCTAATGACTCAATATAAATCCTAGAAGTCTCCAATAGGGACTTTCACCTAAAAACATGATGACCCAAGCATGAAACTCATGCTTTAATAAGTCATAATAATACTAATAATAAAATTATTTTCATTCTTTTCATAAGTACATTTCATGAAGACCGAACCTAGTTACATTCTTCAACACTCCCTCTTAACTACGGAGGTATTCATAACAAGTACAAGGAAGATCTTAAACTATGCGAACTGTGAAGAGTTTAAGCACCTCAATGCCATGGACTAGATTCTTGACCAGTGCAATCTATCCAAGGTCCTCAAACAGATTAGGCACTCACGATGCCATGGACTAGATTCCTAACCAGAGAAATCTATTCGGATGGGACTAAGATGGACTAAATCTTTCATCCTCTTTAGGTACCATCGGGCTTACTTGCTAACCATCAACACAAGGATCCAAGTGCGTATCTGATATCATAGATCTATGACCAACACCACCATCCCTACTTCGGGATCTAAAGATCAACACATAGTGTCGACCAGATGTTTTCCCAGGCAATGTGTATCACACAAAAAGCCTCAACACTCTCGATTATTCCAATCGGTAGAAAATCATCCTCAATAAAATAGATCGATAACAACAAATATGTCTCAATCAAACTAATCGATAACAAAAAGTATGAAAAACATGTTATCAAACCTTCGAGATATTTTACCTGTACAAACACAACCTGAATCAATAACAAACTTTCAAATATACATAAGTAAACACAAACCTATCAAGTCTTTCAAACATTTTGATTTTTCGTCTCACAGTAGGAGTTAAAGAATTCCAAATAAATATTGTCAAAATATTCCTCAACCATACAACTTCTTTCCTAATTTACATGTAGCAACATATTCTACAACTAGATCCTGATTTCCTTCTTTTAGCAGCACCTCTAAAAACATTTTCTGATTTCTTCTTTCAAGGTATGTCTATAATATTCCCTCCCTCTTAACTTAAGGATATTTCTTCTATACATGCTTTCTCTTATCTTAAGGATATTTCTTCTATCCAAGCTCCCTCTTAACTTAGGGATATCCACTTCTTCTTATCACATCAGATAATCTTTCATGGCTTCCATCCTTATCATCAAATTTATATTGATCATTACCATTCATATAACTTCGTCCATCATTCTTATCAATCAAATCAACTAATCATCTTCACTATCTTGAAGATTATGTACCTGCATAACTTAGATAGAAAACACAACCAAATCTATAAGAGCATGAAGTTAACCATATCAAAATGATACAATAATGGAAGCTTTATACTTTTAGACACTAGATACATAACTTTATTTAGGTTCATAATCAACAAGAGACACATACTTTTATAGTTCAATTTCTTGCCTAGGTTTTTGTTACAAACCCTAAATAGCTCAATAAATATATCATTATTATTATATCTAGGGTTTCAATATTTGCTTCAAATATTTTTAAAAAAAATTATGTGACATATTTCAAACCCTAGAAGCAATTCAAACAAGTACTATTCTACAAAACATCTAACAACTTTTAGAATTCATATGTTAGATTTCTACTAGGATTTAATACAAATCCTAGATTTCATCTTTAGAGACACTAAGCCTCACAAATTGAACTAATAACAACACAGTTTCAAGTTTCAATAACCTTTCATAAAATTCCATATTATCACATTTGAAAAAAATCATCATATACTAGAGAGTACTTCTACTAGGGTTTAGTTACAAAACCCTAGAATCCACAACAATATCATCCTAGAATATCAAACTTCAACTAGGATTTAATTACAAACCCTAGGACTTATGACCATAAAAAATTAGGTCAACATATATACATATATGGGACTTCATAATCATATACAAGCATAGCATAACATATAACAAACAAACTCAATGACACAAACACATTAAAATCAAACTTGATCACAATAGGGTTTTCATTAGACAGAGAAACATACACCTAGGATTTAATTCCTAAGAGATTATCTAAAATAAGTGTCTTGCTTATAAACCCTCCCAAACCTAAATAGCTAGGGTTTAAATACATAGCACAAAAAACTCAAATTTACTAAAACTTCACAATTTATGGATTTCAGACATCACCATCGAACCCTAAAGATCAGGGTTTACATAAGCATACCAAAACCCCAAACATGACATCATCAAAAATAACATTTTCTTAGAATTCACTAATAACCCTATGTAGGTTAGGGTTTCACAATTTTGACATACCCTTAAGTTGCGATTTTACAAAGAACTATTTTAGAGTTCCACAAGAATAATCAAATATGTGAGGGTATATTTATCTAATGATGAATCACCTAATCAAGAGTATTTGTGATTCAATTAAGCTAGACACAATGATGTTAGGAATGTAGAATAGTTTATCAAAAAGAAATGAATGTACTTTTATCATGAAGAGAACAAAGTTTATGGTCTAAGGCATACCTTTTTTCCTTAACAAACCTTCCAATGCTTTTTCTTATGGGGCCTTATTCATGATTCTTGGCTAGATCATAAAGCTTTCCTAAACAAGGAAAAATATAAAATAAAAGTCATTAGCATCTATATAAACCTAGATAACTAAATATGAAAAAGGTAATACAAAGAATAAGATACTTATCTTTGGGAATTGGTGATGGATCCCTCCAAGCTCGAGGGATACCTGTAACCTTATAAAACAATTCAAAAAAAAATTCCAAAACCTACACATACTAGAATCATAAATACAAAATGAAACAAATAAATCATAGAGAAAAGGACTCATTAGTGTAAGTCCTTTATATTTGATTATTCTATGTTATTCTTATTTGGAGATTATTATTCGAAAACATTAGTGTGATCCCCATTCCTCTTCTTATTCTTCAGATTGTCAAGACAGTCACTTTTATAGTAACCCATTTTATGAAATTGGTAGCACTCTATTTTGGGCGTATCTACCTTCCTTCATGGCCCTTTAGACTTCTTGAAGTTTCCTTTCTTGTGATGAGCGGAGTAGGTATTTGAAACTTTATCTTTTTCACTGTTGGTTACTAATGAGATTATAATGTCTTTTTTGCTGCAAGCATTCCATAATTCCTCAAATGAAGGAGTTTATTTCAAGCTGTTGATTCCTTATTAGTGTCATAGCCAATATTTCCAACTCTCTAAACTTCACTTTATCTGCATCACTAGATCCTTCAATACGTTTCTTCACTTTTCCTCTGACTAAATCGAAGACCTTGTTCATTTCAAGAATTTGATCAATTCTCTTCTTCCATGACCTATAATTTGATGTTACTTCTAATTTTTTATCTCCCTTTATTGTGTCAGAAAATTTCCTTTAAGATAGTAAGCTTCTTTCCTTATAAGGTCTCCTTCTATGATCGCTTGATCAACTTCTTGAGATTCCTTATATTTCTTTCAGTATATCCTTAAACTTCCTTTTTCCTTCTTCTTCACCAAAGCTCTGATACCATGTTGGAAAATCATAATGGCAGAGATATTTTCTTATACTTGATAATTACTTGTGAGATTCTTTTGATCTTATTAACTTTCTTATGTTCTTATTTTATCTTATTTCATCAAGAAATTACCAAAACAATAGCACAAAGATCAAGGACACCATATATATGTATAAATCTAAGGAAAAACCCCACTCTTGGGGAAAACCCAGTCAAAAACTCTTCCTTCAATAGTTTTCCCAAGATAATCCAAGACTCTTGGATTAGACACAGACTTCCTCCACACCAAGTCAGCCCTTTCCTTCTTTTGCAGAAGATCACTTTCTAGTGTCATCTTCGACCTAGATGTAGAAAAAACAACTACACTTCGATCTAGAAATATATTTTACCTAGAAAATTCGATCTTAATGAAATATCTTTGGTCTTGAAGCAAAAATTTCACTTGAAACAATTACAATTGGCAGTAGCAACTTCAACCTAGCAGCAACAACTTCGACTTGGAAGGAACTTGGCAGCAACTGGCAATAGTAGCAGCTTCAACTTGACAAAGAGACTTCGATCTTCTAGAGAAACCCACACGAGGGAGAAAGAGAGATAGCACAAAAATTTTATATTTACCTTTTCTTCCTTCTTTCTCAACTTCACACTCCTTCTTGGCCTTCTTCCTTACTTCGCACTTTTTCCAGCTATTTCTTGGATATCGAACTTGTATGAGTAAGTGAATTCCAAATTAATTTGAACTATTCCAATATATATGCTTCTAGTGAGGTCGAATTGCTTAGTTTGATGTCGACTTGATCTCCTTGAGCCTGACTTAGTGTGGAGGGGACATAATTCATTTTTGACTCAAAAAAATTCAAAAGCCTAAGAAGGGTATTTTTAAATGTACAATGACTCTAATGACTCAATATAAATCCTAGAAGTCCTCAATCGAGACTTTTACCTAAAAACATGATGACCCAAGCATGAAACCCATGATTTAATAAGTCATAATAATAATAATAAATTTATTTTCATTATTTTCATAAGTACATTTCATGAAGACTGAACCTACTTACATTCTTCAAGAGGAAAGGCTCACTTGTGTTAGTAAAATTTTCTCATCATCATAATTTTTAAATGAAAATTTTTCCTTAAATTTAGAAATGCACAATTCCATAGCTATTTTATTGTAAACTTTTCATAAAAGAGATTTTTATTATTACAAAATTATTGACAATTTATTTAGCATTAATTATTATAATTTATCTCACTTGAATATTAGTAATTAAAATAAGAAGCTTATTATGTTGGATTTATCAATTATGTCTAAGGAACGAATAAGTATAATGCAATTTTACACTTACTTAAAAAATTCAATCATAAAACAATACATCCATTATATAAGAGTATTGAACACAAGATAAACATGGAAACTCGTCCGGGAGAAAACCACAAAATGTGTGTTTTTTTAATATGATTAAAGTAAGCAGCAACCTATAGGAGACACCAATCCCCTCACGTTTGCAAGCACCAACTTGTTAGAGGCACCAACCCCCTCGAATTTGTGAGTGCCAACTTGCTATAGACACCAATCCTCTTTGGATTTGTTGATCCAATTTCTTATATCCTCTAGATATTTGTTTCATCACATTTTTAGATTAGATCTGAAGGAACCTTATTTAATTATTATAATGAAAAAAACATTTTTACTCGAATCTCCTTCATATTTTTTCTTTCTCTGTGTTGGAGCGGATTCCCCTGGGGTCAATTTTGGTAAAGTTTTGTATATGTTTGTTGTGTGTGATGCCCAAAATATTCAAAGGGGCTTTGGGGCGAGTCAAAGTCCCTAATCAATGTAACGAGTTTTAAGGGAAAACCATGAGTCTCAAACCATGGTTTGAGACCATGGTATTTGTGCGCTAATATTAGTATAAATATAGATAGATCGAGTCAAGTGAAGATAGCTTATGTATGATGATGAATGTTTGGTAAGATTTTGATCTAAGTCTGGGTTTTGGGTAGAAAAGGCTCCTGTTGGTTGTGTGCACGGAAGGATAGGGTATATTGAAAGAATGAATGTATTGAACTATTGGATCTCTTAATATAGAAGATTGTTTCAAAGAAGTTGAATGTGTTATGTGCTTAATGTGTTATTTATCTGATTAACTGCGAATATGTCCTCTTATTGTATCTTTACTTTTGTTTATGATTAAATGAATTTGCGCAAATGAATGAAGTATATTATGCGTGAAATACATTGTTGATGAATAGATCTGCTGAAAGTGTATTTTTTTACTGTGCACGAATATATATATATTGGATTCTATGATGCTCTATGACAAGGTTGATCTGTTATTATATTGATATGTTGATGCGCGCATCTATATATGGTTTGTGATAGCTCTATTATAAGTGTTTTTAGGTTCACCACATTAAATTCTTCCTCAGGGTGTGGAAACCTGGTTCCAGCACCCACCCATACTGTATCGAGTGAGACTTTGATCTGCGCAAGCAGGTCATTGCCGAAAGAGCCAGTAGTTGGAGGGTTTTTTGGTTGCATAATAAATCTGAACCTGGGTGAAGACCCCTCAAGCAAACACTTAGCAACAACATTTTCTTTTTTACTTGCTAGCAATTTTCTCTCACACTGCATAGTACAACGCTATGCTCCTATAAGCTCATATCTCACACTTCTCAGCTTTACACACTCCATTTATGCATATTTACTTAGATATTCAATCACATTTTCTTTTTGTTTTCTTTTTGTCTCTTATGAGACTATATCTCTACAAATACTATATCACTTCACACAGTTTACACATTCACTTCACCTTTATGCTCTCCACATGCTCATACTATTCTTACATGAGTGGTCCCCTCACTCGCACTTTTTGATGGTGTATATGCTCTCTCATATGCTTTGATCACCATTTTTTCTCTTAATTTCATTTTTCTATTTATAAATTTTCACACGCTCTTTTCTTCGTTTGGATTTATCTTTACACCTTTTCCTACCTGGGTGGTTTGTTTTCTTTTAATACTACATGATCAATCCTTGTAATCGAATCCCTAGTGCAACTTTAACTACTACAATCATTGCCTCTCTCAACAGCCGCTTCAATGTTTATTTTCAGAAAACCAATACACTAAGAAATTTTGACCAACACTACTTTGTCATGGAATTCGAAGCAGTTGGAACTTTGCTAGCCAAACACAGTATTGAGACTGAAACTTGAGATCGATAAATAGAACATTATTTTGAAGACAATATTTTTTGTTTACTACAATTGACATCTAACTATCCCGTCACTTAAAAACATGGCGAACCATCAGGTTATGGTGAACAACAAACAACAAGATCAGAGGTGAGTAATGAATCTTATCCTACAATACCTACATTAAAGTATAGAATAAAAAATTGGAAGACTATTAGTTTAAAGGAACTATATGAGAAGAATGATCAAATAGATCAAGTTTCAATATTTTTATTATTTGCATATGATCCAGTAAATTTTGATGAAGTTGTGAAAGAAAAAGTTTGGATAAAATCCATGGATGAAGAAATAATAATTGGGAGCTTCTAGATTTAATTGAAGGTAAAAACACTATAGGTGTTAAATGGATTTAGAAAACTAAAGTGAAGGGGGTTGAAGGTGAAATTGAAAAGCATAAAGCAAGACTTGTAGATAAGGGGTTCAGTCAACAACTTGGTATTGATTATAATGAAACTTTTGCTCATGTATCTAGACTTGACTGTAAGTTTTAACCCTGTACAGAAATTATCTACAAACGAACTCTTAAAAAAGAGAATAAAAAATAGTGAGATCATAAAACATAAGATAGATATACATAGAGTTTTTCCCCTTGATCCTAAAACCGAGACTACGAGTTTGATTTTTCATTATGTTCCTTTCAATGTTACAATACATATATACACATGTTAAAACCTTCATAAACCCCAATCCATTAACCCTGGATTAGAACGTAACCATAGTTCCCTTGACCAGGTCTACAAAATACCATGGGAAAAAAATCATTATGCCAAAAACCATGTGTTAAACCCATGCAAAAAAACATACACAAAACCATAGGTAGGTTTTCCCACCTAATATAGGGTCCAAAAAAAAATTCCCAAGGCACTGCCCGAAACCCCCATGCTGCACTTGACACAAGCAAAGGGGAGACAACTGCTTCGCATGTGTGGCTAGTCATGGAAAGAATATAACACACAACCAACAGTGACACAATAAAAATGGTATTAGCTATTGCTCCACAAAATAAATGGAAAAATATATTAGATGGATGTTAAGTATGTATTTTTAAATGGTTTTCTGGTATAAGATATTTACATGAAACAACCTCATGGATATGAAATTAGCGGTCAAGAAGATAACGTTTACAAATTAAAGAAAGCATGATATAGATTGAAACAAGCACCCTGAGTATGGTATAGTAGAATTAATGAATATATTAATAACAATGGATTCATCATGATTCCAAGTGACCGAACTCAGTATACAAAGGAAGGTAAATAAGGAAGGTAAAATTTTGATTGTGTGTCTGTATGTTGATGATTTGGTTTTCACTCGAGATCTTTGAATAGACAATTTTAAGACATGCATGAAAACATAATTTGAGATCATTGATTTAGGCCTAATGAAATATTTTCTTAGTATTGAAGTAACTCAATATGAAGATGGTATTTCCATTTTTCAATCTAAGTACGCAAAGTATATATTGAAAAGGTTCAGGATAGAAAATAGTAAGCTAGTTATAACTCTAATCGCAATTGGTACAAAAATCAGTAACAATGAGCAAGGTTCAAATGTTTATCAAACCTTCTATAAAAAATTGGTTGGAATTCTTACATATTTTACTACAACAAGGCTTGATATAATGTTTGTTGTAAGTTTAATTTCCAGATTCATGGAGTCTCTGAAGAGTACCCATTGGCTAGTTGGAAAAAGGATTTTAAGATATGTTGTTGGAACAAAAAACTATGCTACTTATATAGATTGGATTCCGATTTTAAACTAACTCAATGTAAAGATAGTGATTTTTCAGGAAATATTAATGACTGGAAGAGCACATCTGGGTATGTGTTCAATTTTGGTTCAAGTGCATTTTAATAGGAATTAGTGAAGCAATTCATTGTGAATCTATTATCAGCTGGAGCAGAGTATGTTGCAACGACAACAATACCATGTAAAATTGTGTGGATGAGAAGAATTTTAACTGAGTTGTTGCATGAACAGAAAGAAGAAACTTAAATTTTCTGTGACAACAACTATGCTATTACATTATCAAGAAATAAGGTTTTTCATAAGAAGAGTAAACATATTGATATGAGGTATCACTTCATTCAAGAATTAATAGGAAATAATGAAATTTGTATGGAATTTTGCAGATCAAAAGATTAGTTTTAGAAATATTTACAAAACCCTTAGGAAAATAATTGTTTGAAAATCACAGGGAAAATATGGGAGTATGTATGATGTAACGACATTTTGATGTAACAACCAAATTTTATTTTTTACTAAAATAATTAAGGGGGAGAATGTCGAAGATAATTATTTCCCACCGACACATCGCCTGCAACCACAATGCCTTGCCTCATCCAATTTCTAACAGTCACCACCGCCTGCAACCAC
Source organism: Pinus albicaulis (assembly GCA_034641835.2). Classification (NCBI taxonomy): domain Eukaryota; kingdom Viridiplantae; phylum Streptophyta; class Pinopsida; order Pinales; family Pinaceae; genus Pinus; species Pinus albicaulis. The sequence continues at coordinate 1,022,399,861 of CM076575.1, read as the reverse complement.
ATTGCCTCAACTTTTCAAAGTTGAAAGGACATCAATGCTTGAAAAAAATAATAATTTTCTAATTGATGTAATCGATTTAAACTTCCTATAAATACATATGTTGAGCCAAAGGAAAATCAACTCTCGGCTTTCTTATTTTATTATGTAATCTTGCAACTATAGCTACATTTTGTAGAGTTTGTGTGCTCTGTTTTTTTATCACGAGACCCGAGATAGTAATATTAATAAAAAATATTGTGTTTGAACTATGGGATATAAACTAAATTATGAACACTTGCTAAACTTTGCTGCTGATTGGGACCACAGAGAAATTGTTTCTTCCCTTTGTTGGTGGACTGTGGATCACAATACCCATCGATCATTGGCCTTCTTTATCATATGGGGAATATGGGCGTATAGGAACACCCTTATCTTTGATTAGGTAAATTCAAATATCTGGAGGACCATTTAAAGCATATTATCATACTACATGGAAATTTTTTCCTTTTCGTCCCCAATTCCTAAATTCCCTCCTCCTCCTCGTGACTTATGGTCTGCTTTTCCTATCATATTTTTTGATGGTGTTTCATCATTCAACCTTTGGGGATGTGGTATGACCATTCATTAGGGTCAAAGTACTCCTACAAATGTCATTGGCACTATATTTCGGGCTCCAACACTCAGGTTGAGTTACATGCACTCTGAGAGTCTTGCATCATGTTATCTAGCTTAGCCTCGGGGATCTCACTGTATTTGGAGACACCAATTATGTTATTGAATGGGAAAATGATTGAGGTTCTTTAAACTCTCTAGCTCTTGCCCCCTATAAACTCAAAACCAAAGCCCTCACTACAAAGTTCCTCAACATCTCTATATCTCACATCCATTAGATTAAAAAATGCAAAATTGGCCACCTCTCAAGGGATGGTTGTTGTTCGGAGCCTAACCATATTATCTTCCAGTATTTTGATAATGGTATTCTGTAGGAGATAGGCCACATTCCTATTTGTCTATAGGGCTCTCTGTCTCCCCTATTTTTATAATGTCTCTATACCTATGTTCTTTTGATTAGCCCACTTCTCTATCATATAAGTTATTTTGATATCGCCCATAGCAGAAACATTTTACTTTCCTATTTTGACAATTTTATATAGCTTTTTTTTAAAAGGACTATGAGGTAAATGTATAACATGATCTCCATCTCTCCACATAGTGATAATTTTTTCTCTAATAAGTATTTTTTATGTTTGAAAAAAAAATTAAATTATAAAAACTACAAATGAGTTTCTTGATTGAAAATGTCTCCGTTGTTTTTTCCTTAATATTTATTTTTATTTATAATCTTTGGTGTTATTTAGTGTTATCCTTCTCTAGCCAAGAATGGGAAATTACAGTAAAAGTGTTATGTAAGTTTAAAATAATAATAATATCACAAAGTTACTTTAAAAACTTTTAATTCTAGGTTTGGAAATATGTTGATCTAAATAAAACTGTAATACAAATTACAAATTAAGGTAACACTTCTCCGCACTTCCACACTTAGTTAACACATGAATTCTTATAGATAAAAGCATGAAAGCGTATAAAACTACAAAGAAATCATCATTTTTCACACCCCATGTGGCATAATGCAAAAGTTTGGAACATGTAAAAGAAGTTTCCCCTCGGATTACGACATCATCTTCGTTCATAAGCAGAGCAAAGAAAGAGGGAGGAGGTATGTACTATGTTTATGATAATAATAAAATATGATTGTGTTGTTCTGTGCAAGTATTTTCACTCTCTTTGTATTTTTCCCATTGCCCGTTGGCCTTAGTACTGCATTGCCTTCACGATAGCCAAGCCGTATATTTGGCTCGAATCATTGGATGGTGAGTTTGCTTTTACGTTGAGCTTGGCTCGATTAATTGGGAGATTAGAACCAACGTTGAGATTCAAATATATAACAGCTCACAAACACTCTGGCTATTGCCACAAAATGACGAAGTTATTAATTTCATTGAAATAGTTGATAGTTCAGCAAAACATTTATTCTTTTCCTTCACTCATCCCTCTCATTCGAAATAGCTCCTTGTCTGTGTTTTCTCGTTGGTCGAGTAGTTTTGGCATTTCGGATCAAATACTATCTCTTTCTGAGAAGCATAAAAGGAGGAACACAGACACTGTGAATATAATGTTCGGCGAGAATGGTGAACCCTACAAACAACGGAAGAGCAGTATCAAGACCCCTCTCTCAAGTCGTTGAATCATATTTCTCTCAAGATCCGTAGAAGAGTCTAGCAGATTTTACGAAGACATCCCAGGTTTCATTCCTATTAAAAGTTCTGGTTCGTTTGGATTTGATGGAGCGTTCTAAGTATATTGATTTCATTGTACTATTTATAGTCACATTGTAGGCATTTTTTCAAAAATGGAAAACGCTTAAATTAGAGCAATGTCGCAGCAAATTAATTCCGCAATACAATACTTTTCCAAACCTTATAGCGTGAACACCACATTGAAATAAGTAAGCATAACAAATATAACAAGTCTCGTTTCTTTGTGCACCTTAGACACTCACGCACCTTCGGTACACTCGTACCTCTGCACTTCAAGAAACAATATCATGATTAATTGACGCTCCCGAGGAATCTAATTGTTAGATATGCTTGTATGCTATAATATTACACAATATTTTAAAAATTAAAATTAAATTCTCCCAAAGTGTGGCCTTTACAATGTCCCTGGTTATCATTTATCAATGAACTAAGAGCATGCTTTGAAGATGGTTTCCTATGATTGACAATGGACCAACAAGTCCATGACTATGAATGCACTAGATTTTTTTCCCTTCTCTCGAGATTCGTTGACTTTTTTTTGTTGGAGGGTAGTTTTTTATTTCAACTCAAGAAATCATGCTTGGAGCATCTTTGAGGGATTCATGGTCTTGCCTAGGATTGTACCATGAGACTTGTGGAGACCAAACTTACTCACTTAAAAGTTGTATCACATCTACATGAATTCGACATCAATAAACAAAAGAAATTAGAACTTGGCATATAGAGTTAATAGATTCCCATCTACAAATAGGCTAGTTGCAATTGGCGACAACAAGCTCTCATTGCCTCCTAGGTCATGAACGAGAACAATCAATAGATCAAAGGAAAGAGATCAAAGTCATTTATTTGCTCAAGAAACTCAAACAATACGCTGAAAAGTATGGTGGGAGAGTTGTTATATTGAATGGGAATCATGAAATAATGTTCTATTGTCTTGTGTATTTATTCAAATTTTTGTTTGAAACCTTGCAAAATTGTTGCAAACCATCGTGGATATAGTTAAGAAGTTCAAGGTGTTGTCTTAATTTTAGAGTTTAATATATATATATATATATATATATATATATATATATATATATATATATATATATATATCATTGGTAATAATAATTATTTTTGTGTGGGGAGAAGGGATGGATATAATTAAGAAGTTCAAAGTGTTGTCTTAATTTTAGAGTTTCATATATATATATATATATATATATATATATATATATATATCATTGGTAATAAGAATTATTTTGGTGTGGGGAGAAGGGGTATGGGGGAGTGCATGAGAAAGGGTGTATGGGGAAGTTTGTGTCTCTTGTTAATTTTGCACTTGATTTAGACAACTCACTACAAATGCAGACAGCTAGGCTCAGGTAAAAGATATGGGAAAAGCACTAGCAATGTCATGTGAATGTCAATGTTAGTGTCAGATAGAGCACTAGCAATGTAAGGCATAACTTAGTGTTAATGACGGAATAACCACATACAAAATTAGCCTTTTTTTCATTTTAAAACGATTTTTCACTCACTCACAAATAAGAAAATAAAAATACACTCCACCAGAGTTATTATGTCCCATTAATATAATTTAGTGATTATGTCTTATCAATATAATTTAGTGAGATCAGAAAATCAAAAATACATTTTTCAAAAACTATAATTTTTTTAATAATTTAAAAAAAAATCATAAATAAATAAATAAAAACATTTTTTTACTAAAATTATTAAAAAGCAAACTAAACAAACTAATCAAGAGTCGAGAGATTTAGTTACTATAATCCCTAGTGGATGAGTAATAATGGACTTATACATAATCTTTTCAAATCAATTTTTTAATAAATTTATATATAATATTATATTTTATTAAAAAAACAATTCATTCCATTTTATAAATTTATAAATCTAAAAAAAATTATATTCTGATAGTTGTGTAAATATTTAAAAATGTGTTGCAGCTAGCTATATAACCTCCACCCTAATTGACTATAGTTACAATCCCCATGCCATACGGCTATTTAAAATAAAAAAGGTAGATTGCACACTTGTCTTATGGTATAGTTTTTTTCTCCCCCGCACACCTATTCTTCCGTCCCTTAGTTCACTTCCCTCTACATTTTTTTTCACTCTCACACCTGCACACTCGGTGGTACACGGTAGTTGTACCAGATACCAGATTTCGCACACCTATTCTCACGTTCCTTAATTCACTTTCCTCTGCATTTTTTTTCCCGTGGTCTACTTAGCATACAGAATGACTCAGAATTTGGTAGATATTTTGAAAAAATTTGGTAAAGTTTTATCAAAATCTTGTTTGCAGTTGTTAAACTTCAATATTTTAAGTGTTTTAAGAGTTTTTGATAATGCTGAATCCATTTTCACTATAAAAAATGTAATTCAAATACTCCAACTACTTGATTTCTGAATTTTATTTTACCCAATTCCAACAAAATACTGTCGTCCAAGCTATTCTGTATGCTAAATAAACAGCTCCTTTACTTTCACTCCCACACTTCCGCACTCCTCTCAAATTTAATTGGACCGGATTATAACATTAAATATAGCTATGTTTGGAAGAATACGCTGGTTTCTATTAAAATACAGAGGATGAATATGATTCGCTCTTTTGGCAAATACAAAATAAAAAGTGATATTGTGAATTTTATTTCAAGAAGTACTCTTTACAATTTTCATGGGATCGCACATCACGCTTAATTTTATTTTGTATTTTTTACTTGATTTTAATAGGTAACAAATAATATCTTATATTTTGTTTGGAAACAAAATTGTTGCATGTTGTTTGTTGTAACATGATAATTGGCAATAAAAAGCTAGCACATTGAAAATGTTTTGTTTGTTTAGATTTTTTTTTTATTTCATTTCGAATAAATTTATTTAATCAATTTGTTGGTTGTTATCATTTCATTGGATCTCTAAGGTTGAGAAGAGACCAAAAAAGGTAACCATAGATCAATCTTTTGCCAAGTAGCTAACTCTATTAGGCAGGAGAGGGCTCTATCCAAAGGATTACAATTAAGATGACTCGATAAATGAAATTTTACGCTAGGTATAGTAGCACTAGGGTTTGGTTGATAGATTTTGAGGTGTTGGATGGTCAATAGGTCAGAGAAGAACTAGGTCAGGGCAAATAAGGATCAAAATTGCAAGGATCTGATGGGGCAAGGTAGGTAAGTAGCTTAAAAAATTAAGGTATCAAGATGGAATGGTTTAGATTGCTAGGGTTTCAGAAAAGAGCATTGGGAAAATGAATTATTTTCAATTAAAATAAAGATGAAACAAAACTGTAACTATTGCTCTAAAACAGAGCATAAGCTAATGTATTATGTCTTTCTGACTTAGGAATAAATTACATACAGATATGGCATGAATAAGAAATCACAATACATTCACACATTTGAAAAACATAAGAAGAAACAATGTCAAATCACATTACCATAGGTATCCCACCAAAATATAAGTTGCAACTTAGTCTGTTATTTTTTGCCAAATGTTTGATTACAATAGTGTTCAATGATTAAATTCTACAACATCCAACCCTTGCAATGAGAAAGGTAATGAAAGATATAAACCAAAAACAACTTCTCCCACTCTTAGGGGTCAAATCCCTGACTTGTGGATTTGATCCACAAAGTGCTCAATTGGAATCCTAGTGATTAAGGAGGTTAGCCAACTCATCCCTATCATTCATGAAACTGATTCACTTTGACCAAAATTAACTATTTACATGATGTGTCTACCCCTAGTAACTATTTAGGACATAATTGCATTTACATTTCATTATTACATGAGTAAAAATACACTGAATTCATCCATAAACTGATCAAACTGGAAAAATTTGAAGAAAATCAGAAACTGCAAAAAGTGCAGTGTGGCTGGGAAAAAGTGCAGTGTGCCTGGGAAAAAGTGTAGCGTGGAGCTTGCAAACCACTTTTGGAGGCCTTATAGAACTCCAAATTGAGCTCATGATAGCTCGTTGGAAATATCTCTATGGATGCTATACAACGGACCCCTCAAGAACTGAAAATGATCAAGTATAGCCCCTCAAAAATTCAATTCTCCCAATACTGGTTAAAATGAGCAGCATGTCCCTAGGAAAAGCACAGGGTGAAGTTGCAGTTAACTTTTGGAGGCCTTCCTGAACTCCAAATTTGGCTCATTATAGCTAATTGGAAATATATTTATGTCTATTTATCATTTAACTCATTAAGAAAGTCATTTTGACACTTCATGACATAGAAAAATGCATTTTCCCAAGAGTACTCCAGAAGTACAACAACTCTACTGTTACAACTATATTTTGAGCATTTCTCCCAAATCATCACACCTCTGTATAAATTGAAGGAGGTTTTTGTTTCTTGTTATATTATTGAGAAAAACCTCTTTTAGTTTTGTCAAAGCCATCTCCATTTGGTCAAAAACACATTTTGAAGCAAAATTGTTCCTATGTGTGCCAAAATTTTCAAAATTGCACCAACTTGCACCAAAATACAAAAATTGCTCCAAATATTCTCAAAATTGGTCCAGAGATACCTGATGAGGTATGTTATGCAACCATGGATGCATCAGCAAAAAAAATTAACTTACCCTTCTCTTTTTGGTTGATTAAGGTTTCTTTGAGTTTTTCCTTCAATTGTTTGGCCTTCACCTTGGAGATCAAAATCCTGGTACAGTAATGAGTGGACGTGTACCTTTGCAGCTTGTTATCTCTATTATCCCTATCAAGTAGTTTTTGACATCTGACCTCATTTGTTATAGGGCTTCTTCTCTTCCTCCATAGGTGCTTTGCAAGGCTTAAACCCTAGTGGTGCAAAACAGGGGATGGTGGGACAAGAGCAGGATGAAGGGTTTAAGAGAGGGAAAAGGGGATGGGAAAAATTTGGGAGGTAGGGAATGGTGTTAGGGATTTATGGGAGGTGGAAATGTTGGTAGGGAAGTTAGTATTAGACGTAGAGAATTTAATTATAGGTCTAGTTCTAGGAGGCTGCCAAAAACACAACGTAGGGTAGTGATGATGGTGTAGGGACTAGGGTTTGAGTGTAGAAGATTAGGGAGTGAAAGTTAGGGGGTGTGAGGGCTTCATGGAGTGTATGTGGATGTGGGGAAAGGTAAAATGACTATGGGAAGTTTTTATTTTACTTACAAATTCAAAGAGGTAGGGTGACCCACCTCATGAATTTCACTTTTCTTTTGGAACCTCGTAGCTTTGGAACTCTCAATTGAAACTTTAGGAACATGATGAACTTATTACATATTAGACACATAAAATTACATTTACTCTGGAATCAAATTTACAAATCAAACTTACTGATGAAATTTCTTTATTGGCAATCTTTCATTTGTTGGACTTTTATGCATGAAATGGTGATTTGATGACCTTGGAAACCCTAAGACCTAATGGAGACTCTGAATGAATGAAACCATGATGAAGATAACTGAAATGATGATGAAAACTCATGACTGATGGTACACTCAGCAAAGTGATGAAATTCCAGCAAGTTATAAAATTTTGAGAGTGAGATCAGACCTAAATCTGCGCCAACTGACCAATTTTTTGCATCATGACCTAATGAAATGACAAAAAATTGACTATGGGAACCTAAAAAAACATGATAAGAGTATATTTGATCACTGGTGGAAGGATGAAAATACTGACACTAACACTGAGTACCCTTGGGGAGATGTCAGAGATAATTATTTCCCACTAATACACCGCCTGCAACCACACCACCTTTCCTCGTCCAGTTTCTAACAGTCACCATTGCATGCAACCACACTGCCTCAACTTTTTAGAATTGAAAAAAAATTATTCTAATCGATGTAATCGACTAAAATTTTGTATAAATACAGATGCTCATCTAGAGGTGTACATCAACTCTAGGCTTTCTTATTTTCTTGTGTAATCTTGTAGCTGTAATTGTTCTTTGTAGATTTTGTGTGCTTTGGTTTTTTATCAACTGGTATCAAAGCTATTTTGTAATTTGTGTGGAGTGTTGGAATCTATGAGTTGAGGCTAGGAGAATTTGAGAAGCCGTTGTTGTGGGAGGAAGAAATAGTTGATGGGCAGAGTATATGTGACCGAATTTCAAATGGTTTTGTTGAAGAATTGTTGAATGGAGTGTTGATGCAGTGTCTTGACAACTGAATTCAAGTAAAATTAGCTTTGGGTATGTGGTTGTACTAAGCATTGACTACTAAGTTGTGAGTAGCTGTTGCTGGATTGGAATTGTGTATTGCAAGTGAAGAGTGGCTTATAGCAAGGATGTCAAGCTTGTTAGTTTCCAGATATAGTTTTTCCTCATATTGGAATCATTAAAATTTTATAATGTAATGAATGGTGCGTACTTTATTCTATACGTCTGTTTTAACTTTTCCATTTAAGGAGAGTTGTGCAATTTGAGTTGCAAAAGTTTCTCTATGGAAGTTAAGGAGTCCCATGGGGAATACATTGTTTTTTCAACTTATAAAAGAAGCATAAGTTCATTGGTACTATTCTTAAATTTAATTTTAGTCAAACATCATTTCAAGGGAATTTGGAATATGTTTGTGTCTTCATTGTGTTGTGTAGATTTTCTTTAAAGGAACTGAAATTAATATAGTATAAAAGTAATTTTGAAATTTTATATGAAGATTTCAATTATCTGTGAGAGATGACGACAAATATAAATATTAATCAGTCATCAATCCCTATTCTGAATGAGAAAAACTATGATTCTCGTTCTATTCAAATCAGAACATTATTTTGTTCTCATGATTTTTTTGGGATTTGTTACTGATGGGTATCCAAATTTTTTGATAAGGCAGCAGAGATGGCTCTTACAAATGTTGAACGAACGTTGTTAAGATATAATATAAAGAAGGACAATAAATCTCTTAGAATTATTCAATAAGGATTAGATGATGTGATATTTTCAAAGGTATCAAGTGCAGAGTCTTCAGAGAAGGCGTGGGGCACTCTCAAATCTTGTTATCAAGGTGTATCGAAAGTGAAGTATTTCAAGTTGCAGAATTTGAGAAGATATTTCAAGAATATGAAAATGAAAAATAGTGAAACCGTGGATTCTTTTATGAATCAAGTCATGCGTATTGTTAATCAAGTGATACAGTATGGAGAATACCTCTCAAACAAGAGAGTGATCGAGAAATTCCTTCAAATTTTTCCAAAGAAATTTGAAGTTGTTTTTGTATCCATAAAAGAGTTCAAGGATACAAGTAAAATGAAAATTGATGAGTTGATCGATTCTTTGATTGCACATGAATCCAGGATGTCAAGATATGATTATAGCACATTGGAGAATGTCTTCAAAACCAAGCTATGATTTAATAGAGGATGAATCAAAGGAACTTAGAGTAATAGACGAAGAGGAAATAGAGTAGCTGATCAAATATGTCTGTAAGATAATTATGATCATGAAGAGAAATCTTAGTAATGTCCTTATAATTTAAGGTGGGGTAACAATAGAACCTGGCATCAAGGAAATCAAAGGTATGATATGTCTAAAATTTAGTGTTATTATTGCAAAATATATGGCCACTTTTCTACCAAGTGTTTGAAGAGGTAGGCAGATGTTGGTAAGCCACCTGCACACATCTTAGAATAATTTGAAGATAATCAAAAGCAAAAATTTTTTACTTGTAACATAACTAAAGAATGTTCAAAATATATATATATTTTAGATAGCGGTTGCAGCAAAAACATGACTAAAAAAGTAGATTTGTTTTCCAATCTAGACACCAATATTCAGTTTGAAGTCAAGTTGGGTAATGATCATAAGATATGCGTTAAAGGTAAAGGAGTGATTGTTGTTTATACTAGAAATGGTGAGATAATAACAATTGATGATGTATATTATGTACCTAGTTTAAAATGTAATTTTTTGAGCATATGACAACTGATAGAGAAAAGGTATAGAGTGTTCTTCAAGAATAATGTGTGTACTATCATTGACAAATAGCCAACTAACCAATTGATAGCAAGAGTGGAAATGACAAAGAATAAGATGTTTCCTCTTAAAATGAAAAATAAATAGTCTCCCTCCTTGAAATCTTATCAAACTAATAATTTGGATGAATCGTGGTTATGGAATTTAAGATATGGCCACTTATATTTTAGTGGTCTAAATTTTTTGCACAAGAAATAGATGGTGAAAGGGTTACCTAGTATCCTATAGCCAACGATCTCGTGTGAAAGTTCTATACTTGCAAAGCATCACAAACATAAATTTTTAGGTGGAGTTTTGTATAGGGTGAAAGCTCCATTGGAGATTGTTCATAAGGATTTGTGTGGACCAATGCAAACACCTTCATTGGTTGGTAATTTTTACTTTTTAACTTTTATTGATGACGATAGTCAAAAAACATAGGTTTATCTTTTGAAACAAAAATATGAAGCATTTTTTTTTATTTAAAAGATTTAAATCTATGGATGAAAAGGAAAGTGGAAAGAATATTAAAATTTTGAGATCATCTATAAGTGGTAAATATATGCTAATAGATTCCATTGAGTTTTGTTAATCTCATGGAATCAAGAGGCATTTTACTTCACTTTATAGTCTACAGAAAAATGGAATAGATGAAAGGAAATTTCAACTAATATGAATATGGATCTAAGTATGTTGAAGGAAAAGCATCTACCAAATGAATATTGGGGAGAACAAATAGCTTGTGTTGATTATATCCTTAACAAAATTCTGACTAAGAGCGTGAAGGACCAAGTTCTCGAACAAGCCTAGAGTGGTAAGAGTTGTCATATATCTCACTTAAGAATTTTTGGATGTGTTTCTTATGCACATGTACCTAAACAATTGAGAAAGAAGTTAGATGGCAGAAGTGATAAATTTTTCCTTATTGGATACAGTGAGGAGTCTAAGGAATATAGACTTTATAATCCCATCACAAGGAAATATATTATTAGTAGAGATGTTGAGTTCAAGGAAGAAGAAGCTTGGGATGGAAGCGTAGATAAATATGTTGTAGAATGAGTTTATTATCGAATGGAGATGGTAATGAAGATGAGAAAGAAGCACAAGGTGGACATTCTATTCCATATACACATGTTTCAATCACTAAGAGTCAGTCCATTACAATTCAGAACATTGAGAAATCAAGAACATGGTGAACCATCACGTTATGGTGGACAACAAACAACATGATCAAAGGTGAGTAATGAATCTAATCCTACAATATCTACATTGAAGAATAGAATTAAAATTCATAAGACTAGAAGTTTAAAGGAATTGTTTGACTAGAATGGTGAAATAGATCAAGTTTCAAATTTTGCATTACTTGCATATGATCCAGTAAATTTTGATGAAGATGTGAAAGAAAAAGTTTGGATAAAAGGCATGGATGAAGAAATTGATGCTATAGAAAGAAATAATACTTAGGAGCTTGTATATTTTCCTGAAGGTAAAAATACTATAGGTGTTAAATGGATTTACAAAACTAAATTGAATGTTGAAAGTGAAATTGAAAATCATAAAGCAAGACTTGTAGCTCATGGGTTCAGCTAGTAACTTGGTATTGATTATAATGAAACTTTTGCACCTGTATCTACACTTAACACAATATGAATGGTATTAGCTATTGTTGCACAAAATAAGTGGGAAATATATCATATGTATGTTAATTCTGCATTTTTAAATGGTTTTCTGGAAGAAGAGGTTTATGTGAAACAACCCCATATATATGAAATTGATGGTCAAGAAGATAAAGTTTACAGATTAAAGAAAACCTGATATGGATTGAAACAAACACCTAGAGTATGGTATAGTAGAATTAATGAATATATTAATAACAATGGATTCATCAGGAGTCCAAGTAAGTCAACTTTGTATGCTAAGGTAAACGTGGGAGGTAAATATTTTATTGTGTGTTTGTATGTTGATGATTTGATTTTCACTAGAGATCTTTGAATATATAATTTTAAGACAAGCAGGAAAATGTTAGGTGTGTGTTATATTCTTACCATGACTAGCCTCACGCATTGTACGTTGGGCTGGGTGCAACGGGGGGATCACAGGGGGGTGGCAGCCCCCCTTCTTGGGGGAATTGCAGGGGGGCAATAGCCCCCCTGAATGGGGTCTGGGGCAGCACTCCAGGATTTTTTTTTAACGCAGACACAATAATAGTTGGGCAAACCCAAGGATGGGGGGCGAACCCAAAGATGGTGGGTGGAACTACCCATGGTTTTGTACATGGTTTTGGGCATGATGGTTTTTTTCCCAAGGTATTTTGTAGATCCAGTGGGAACTAATATTATATTCTAATCCATGTTTGATGGATTGGGGTTTATGAATGTCCCCCCCCCCCCTCCCGCCACCACACACACACACACACACACACACACACATAGTAACATTGAAAGTAATATAATGAAAAATCAATATGGTAATCACGGTTTTAGGATCTACAAGAAAATATATGTGTATATTTGTTTCATGTTCTCCCCATTGTATATTTTTCTATTTTAAGAATTCGTTTGTAGGTCATTTATGTACATTATTGTTTAAAAAAAAAAATTGAGATGATTTCTTTAGGCCTAATGAATTTTTTTTTGGTATTGAAGTAACTCAATCTAAAGATGGTATTTTCATTTTTCAATATAAGTATGCAAAGGATATATTGAAATGGATATATTATCAAAAAATCATGTTTTCCATAAGAAGAGTAAACATGGTTATATGAGGTATCAAGTCATTTGAGAATTAATAGGAAATAATGAAATTTGTATGGAATTTTGCAGATAAGAAGATCAGTTTGCAAACATGTTTACAAAATCCTTGAGAAAATAATTCTTTGAAAATCACGAGGAAAATATGGGAGTATGTATGATGTAACAACATTTTGATCTAATAGAAAAATTTAGTTTTTTGGTGAAATAATTAAGGGGGAGAATGTCAGAGTTAATTATTTCTAACCGACACACCATTTGTGACCACATCGCCTTGCCTCGTCTAGCTTCTAACAATCAACACCGCCTGCGACCACATCGCCTCAACTTTTCATAATTGAAAGGGCAACCCTGCTTGAGAAAAAAACAATATTCTAATTGATGTAATCGACTGAAACTTATAGTGTGAACACCGCATTGAAATAAGTAAGCATAACAATGATAACAAGTATTGTTTCTCTCTAACAAGTTCTGCACCTTCGGAACTCCCATACCTCTGCACTTCAAGAAACAATATCATGATTAGTTGATGCCTCCTAGTTATATGGTTGTTAGATATGCTTGTAGCATATAATATTACGCTACTTGTGTATTTATTAGAATATCTATTTGAAACTTGGAAAAACGGTTGCAAACTATCGTGGATATAGTTAAGAAGTTCAAGGTATTGTTTTAAGTTTAGAGTTCATATTTTTTAATTATAAGTAAATGGTAATAAGACTTATTCTGGTGTGGGGAGCATTTGATTTAGACAACTTACTACAACTTCCAACACCCCCCATATAGGAAAAACACTAACAGTATCATCGTGAGTGTAAAGTGTAATGTAAGGACTTAGTGTTAGTGACCAAATGACCACTTACAAAACTAGTCTTTTTTTCCATTTTAGAATTAATTTTCACTCACTCACAAATAGGAAAATAAAAATGTACTCCACTAAGGTCATTATGTGCCATCAAAATAATTTAGCCAAATCAAATAATCAAAAATATATTCTTCAAAAAATATTTTTTTTAATAATTAAAAAAAAATTATAAATAAAAAAATACGTTTTCTTTAAATAGTTTCAATTTTTTTTTAATATCTAAAGAAAAATCATAAATATATATATATATATATATATATATATATATATATATATATATATTTCTTAAAGAAATAGTGAAAGAGGAGAAATAGTTTATTTATGTACTATGTCAAATAAAAAATAACAGCCTACTCTAATGTCCTTCAGCAACAACTGCTCAGCTCAGATCTATAAAATAAGAGATATATTGCAAATGCAATATGTAGGTGGGCACCTTTATTTTCCAGGAGAACATGACTCTTATTTATTCTTTAATTGGTCCAGCCGCTGGCATGGCCGTTGAGTCAAAGAAAGATGACATAAATTCAAAGCCCCATTATTTTGAATAAGATTTCCCCATCTCTGCTTACGGTTTTCTGTTTGAATAGTTGAGTTCGTTGAAAGCAAAACATCAAAACGTGGATTCTGATTTGTGCAGGAAGAAACAAGTTTTACCAAGATAGGTGACGAGACTTCTTGGTGCCTGTAGTACGTCATATTATAAAAGTAGAATTGCCGGTTCTTACGCGTTGGTAACACGAGTCAATAGTGTGATGGAAGAGTAATCCATTTTAGCGGTCAAGTCAATTTCAGTGGGTTTGACAGTAAGAGGCAAGAGTGCAAGTGAGCGATATTGTAGTTGTAACTTGTGTCTATGCTGCTTGGTTTTATGAGGCAGCAGAATCTAACGAGGTGACATTTTCGTCCTTATTTTGTCGGTGGTATAACGTTCATCTGATTCGAAATGGTTTCAAATTTGATGTTTTCTATATTCTTCCATTGTAGTAATATTAGATATTGTTTTGTAGTGTACAATGTTTAATGTTGCAGGATAATTTTGATGTCTTAGATTAAAGAAAATCAGTGTGGTTATAGGAGCTTTCAAGTTCAGTATAGAGATGTTGTAAAGTTATGTTTTGTTATTTAAACATTTTGATAGGGTCAGATTATATAATAATAAAAGTAAAAATAAAATACATTTTATCTTTTAAGGCACAAATCTCTATCATGTCTTGTTATGTTAGGTAAACATTTTGATTGGTCACATAAAATAAAAATAAAAACAACTCTACCTTAAACATTTTTACATGGTCAAAAATAAAATAAAGAAAATAAAAAATAACTCCATGTTAAAGCAAAAATAACTTTAAGCTAAAATAATAAGGTAAACTTGACTTGGTCAAGTTACTAGTGATTTTTGATCACCAGGTTTATAAAAACCCATGGTATTGACCTATTGTATCCATGTGGAATATAGTCTATTTAAAGAAGGAAATTGAATCAACATAGATGGATCTTAACCACTGACCCACCAAGGGCCTAGAGGGATCAAATCAAGGAGGAAATGAAATCGGCATGGATTCATCTTAACTCCGGATTTACCAAGGGCCGAGAAGGATTAAATCTCTTCACTCCAAAAGAGGTTTAAAACTCAAGAGATTGGATCCCTCTTAGAACTTGGTAGATTCAAAGTTAAGATGGATCTCTGTTGGTTTAATTCTCTTGAAGAATTGGAAAATTTATTTTAAATACCTTTATGAATCTCAAAAACAAAAATTGCACCATTTATTGATTTGTGGGATGAGGTTAATCTTCTCTATATCATTCCAATTTTATAACATGTCTTCTAAGAGACAAAAAAAAAAAAAAAAAAAAAAACCTCTATGGATCTCCTAACATCATGAAAACCAAATTGAATCGAATTGCCTTTAATGCGACTTTTTGAAATGTTTTCTGATTTATTTTTCCGATCTAATTTGTCTAAAATCTCGCAAGAATTTATTGAAATCAAAATTTTGATTGGTAAACTCTGCACAATCGAAGTGTCTTAGGGGTTTTTCAAGGTGTTGAATCCATATATGCAGTCAAAAAATGAGTTTTAATAACACAAATCAAGATTTCACCTCAATTTCTTTCGCTGGCTTCCGGCTAGAAAATCCACCGAAAACTCCAAAAAGTCACATTAAAGACGACTCCATTTTGAATGCCTAGATAGAATATTTTCTTTGGAATATATTGAATGTGGGCTTAAGAAGATAGTTAATGGGAAATCTAAGGACATTGAAGGTTACCAAGCTAAAATTTTTAACATTGGAGAATCTATCAGCATCATGCATAAACATAATTTCTTTAATTTTGTAGTGAAGCAAGGCTTCCATGAGCCTTGAATGCAAAGCCTTATTCTATCTATCTTTATAAGTGGGGATAAAAGATTTTTTTTTAATTACATGACCATAATTTATGATTCGCCACATTCTAGCAAAGCCATAGGGCTTATTAACCTTTGGCTTGAAAGCCATGGTAAAAGAGATAAAGGTCAAGTTGGGTTTGGGAGATACCTTTCAACCATGGACCATTTTCTAATTCTTAGGATAATTATGCAATTATTTTGTTGACTTTAGAAAATATTTTGACATCGTTCCTAGAACAAAGCTATGGAAAAGGCTGGAAGAGATAATGGTTCATGTCAAGTTGAGGGAAAATGTTATTTCCAACCTGTTATTTCCAATCTTAAGGCCACTAAGGGTTTGTGGGAATAACTTAAATGCAATATTGGATTCAAGCAAGCATGTTCCTTATCCCCTATCATTTTTGGCATATACATTGATAAACTAGAAGTGTGTTTTGAGGATGCAAGTTGTGTTGACCCCACACTCATTGGTATGGTCATAAATCTTCTCTTTTATGCTGACAATATTGTTCTTTTGGAAAAGAACCATTATTATCCTGGCAAGCAACTCAAAATCCTCCAATATTTCTGCTCCAAGATGGATATGCCTATAAACACTGACAAAAAAAAATTCATGATAATTAAATCCAAAAAGGTTACATATGATAATTTCATTAATGACAACAACTCCTTGGAGGAAGCTTATTTATACAAATATTTGGGAATTGGCATCCATCATAAGCTCAAGTGGAATTATAGCATTGCAAAAACGATAAATTTAGGTTGGAAAGCTTACTACGGGCTTGAAAAAAATTGCAAGTCAACATATCTTTTTATTTGGGGCAAAAGGAAGCTCAATTATGAGACTCTTTTCGTTTATGTTATTTTATATGGATTTGAATTTTGGGGCTGCAATATGTTCAAAGAGTCATGGAGGGATATTGAACAAATTTAAATGCAATTTATAACCTACAACCTCAATATTAAAGAAAGTGCTCCCTACCCTATCCTCCCGATTGAAGCAAGTGTTTCTCCCATTGAAAGCATCTTTATGACTATGTATCTTACATATAAGAAGAAGTTATACAACATGGATTCCAAGAGGTTTCCTAAAATTGATTCTAACTCTAGCCAAAATCCCCACTTTTGACTCAAGCAGGGTGGCATAAGGATGCCCAATCTTGGTTAGATCATTGGGGAATAAAGGAGGAGATCATCTTGCAAAAGGTAATATTAAAAATATTATTACTTCCAAATTTAAAGAGAAATTATGGGGAAATAAAGATCTGAAGGGGAAAAGGTAACTACCATATCATAAGGATGTGATCAATCCCAATCTTGAAAACCAAAATGATCTCTCTATCTTAACTAGTGTTAAGAAGAAAATGAATATTGGCAAGGTTAGAAATAATTCTCATGACCTTCATAATGGAACTACACATTGGTCAATTCCCAAAATGCCATGGAATGAAAGAGTTTGTCGCTTGTGCAATCCAATGAGGATTAAATATGAAAATAATTTTCTCTTATATTGTCCATATTATAGTGACATTCTATCTAAATTTCCAAATATATGTCACACTATCAAACTTCTTGACCTTTTAACTCAAACAAACTATTCTATCATTTATTTTTTAGCATAGAATTTTCTTTTTTAAAGAATTATAATTAATCTCTTACCTTCTTAAGGTCAATAAACCATATACATCTTAGTGGACATTAATCATCATCATCATTATCATTTTTTTTATTTAGTTTATTTTATTTGAAATTTGATTAGAAATTTAAAAAAAACATATTTTTAAGTTGTTAAGTCTACATAATTTGAATATCTCATGAATTTAATTTATTTTAACATTAAAAAAAAAATTTAAACAGCTAAATATTAAACATTAAAATCATATTATTTCTATCCATTGAATATAGTAATGAGGTCACATTCAAATTAAATTTATTTTTTCAATATTATATTAACAATATAGTTTTTTAATGTTTTAAAAAAATTAATTATTTATGAGTATAGATCTATCTTAAGAATGGATCTAACATGAGTTGAGAGGGATCAAACTTATTTAGGTGCAAACTTCTTTTAGAGTGCAAAATACACTCTGTAATTTTTCATTATTAAATTCTATTTTTGAATGCTATATAAAGTACGTAAACTTATAGTTCCAAAAAATCTCTGTTGGGTTTCACAAGAAAACATATACCTAAAAAGGGACCAAAGTGTAAAATAATTTTAACCACTTGAAACTTTTAACCATAAAAACATATTTTTTAATAGTTTCATATGATCTAGAAATATATTTTTTAAAACAATATATAATATATATGTAGTTGACATTAAAATATTTTACATAAGATGTGCATCTAGACATTTTATCAACACACATTAAAATGATTTTTTTGTTATTAATATATTTTTTTAGTATTCGTCAATATTAATCTGTATTAAAATATTTTATTAATAACCCTCTTTGAATATATTATTATATAAAACATTAAAATATATTCTTTTGATATTTTTTTTATATAGATACATATGAAGTTGATATTAACATAAATTGGTTAACGTGGATCTTTAAATAATTTATTTAAATCTTGTGTTGAAATATTTTTCAAAAGTTACTTACACATTTTTTTCACTTCTATTTTTTGACATGAAATTATATTATACAACCTAGTATGAGTGTGATGTGTAATTTCGCAGTGACCAACATGGAGTTGAAATGTGCCTCTCTTAAAATAAAAGTAAAATATTCTCTAAATAGAAAAGTAATTTATATTGTCATTTTTTTAATTATACCCAAAATTGTTTTCTATGTAGAGAATTTTTTTTTTTGAGGGACATGTGTCAACTCCATGTTGATCACGACATAATTACACATCACACGCATACTGAGTTGTAGAATGAGCTTCTCAACATAACCAGTGTAGATCCATCTTAAGCATGGATCTAACATGAACTTAGAGAGATCAAGTTTATTCAAGTGAAAACTTCCTTTAGAGTGAAAAATACAATGTGTAATGTTTCATTGATAAAATTGTATTTTTGAATGTTATATAGAGTACATAACTTAAACTTGTAATTCCAAAAAATATTTGTTGGGTTTCGACAAAAGAATATATACCTAAAAGAGACCAAACTGTAAAATACTAAGACCACTTAAACTTTTAACCATAAAAACTTATGTTTGTTAATAGCTTTATATGATATATAAATATTTTTTTTAAAACAATACATAATTGCACTGAGTGGCTCTCTCTAGCACACTATGGTAGATATGTTGTAATTTAATGTTTAACATTTTGACTAAGTCAAATTACATAAAAATAAAATTAAATAAAAAGATTAATGTAATGTAAACATTTTAACTCTGTCAAAATAAAATAAAAAATAAAAACAAAAGTAAAAATAACCCTATGAAAATAAAATTAAAAATAACCATATGAAAATAAAATAATAATAAAAATAAAAATGAGCTATGTTATTGATAGATGGTATTGAGAACCCATGGTATTGACCCATGGTATTCATGTAGAAAGCAGCCTATTTAAAGAGGGAAATTAAACTAGCCTAGATCCATCTTAATCCTGAATCTAGCAAGTGCCGAGAGGGATAAAATAACTTGATAAGAAAACCTATTTTAGAGTGAAAATATATTTGATCCCTCTTGGCGCTTGGTAGATCAGGAGTTAAGATGGTGTTGACAATGTTGGACCTACCTGTTGGAATCATGATTTTCATTACACCAAAACTTGCGAATATTAGTAAACGGATGCATCCCAAGAGTTAACGAATCCACGAGAGGCGGTTAAGCACATGTCATGAAACACACGGGGAGTGTTGTTTTATCCAATGTCAAAAACTTCCCCCCCCCCCACCCCCCCCAACACGAGCCAGGTGTGATTCAAACTTAGGACCTTTGGCTTTGATACCACTTGTTGGAATTATCATTTCCATTACACTAA
Organism: Pinus albicaulis; assembly: GCA_034641835.2. Taxonomy (NCBI): domain Eukaryota; kingdom Viridiplantae; phylum Streptophyta; class Pinopsida; order Pinales; family Pinaceae; genus Pinus; species Pinus albicaulis. The sequence continues at coordinate 1,022,379,678 of CM076575.1, read as the reverse complement.
AACCCGTCGGTGTTAGTAAATGGATGCATCGTCAGAGTTAACGAATCCACGAGAGGTGATTAATCACATGTCACGAAACACATAGGGAGCATTGGTTTATCAAATGTCCAACATTGCCAAAATTCAAGGGGTCTCCCCAATATGTGGTCCCAATTAGACCTCACGTCATTTAGGATAGGAGCCCCATCCGGAGTACGACCCGATTACCCTTTTCTTAAAGGTTTTCCTTTGCTTTAAAAGTCAGCAAGAGAGAGGAGTGCATATGCTCCTTCTAAAATCAAGTAAGTGTGTCTAGTGAGTGTTCGTCCGTAGGTGTGTCAAGGTTCTTCTACTGCGTAGGGGAAGAGAAGTTACCCCCTAAGAGAGAGGTAATAGTGCCACCCTAGTAGAGACATACGAAAACAAGAAGGATTTGTCTAACATCCTGTGGAATAGTCCACAAAGATGTGACATTCATTGAAACTAACACAAAAAATAAATTCCTATATAACATCGAGTGGAATAGTCCACACAGATGTGACAGTCATAGAAACAATTATAACACATTCTCAATATGATAAGTACTAAAATAACAGAAATAGTTCATGTACTTTAACAAAAGTGAAAACAAACATGAATTACAAACATTCACAGAAAATTCTTACAAATAATCATAATACATGCATGAAGAACGTGTCGGCCATCAGGCTTATATATTAAGTAAACGTCCCAAGACACATGTAAACAAAGAGCACCACTAGCTCCAATAGTAGAGCATTGGAGCCACTCCTTGCTCCCGAAAAGAACCATCTTGTCTCTCTAATGCCTTATGGGAGGATCCAAGGTGAAAATTCCTTTGCAGTGTATATATAACCAATGGGGGGGTGATGCTTCACCTTCCTTGTGAATATTTGACTACCCTCATGATTGTTCAACTTCCTTGACTTTTTGACTTTACATGACTCTTCAAATTTTGTACATGTCCTTTGGACTTAAACTTTACAATATATTTTCGAATAGAAATTTACATAATCCACAAAATAATGTGGCATATAGTGACTCATGACACGACATGACATGACATTGATGACATGTATTGTATGATGGCATGGCAATGCCAAGTCATTCTTGTTTCGTCTTTCTTTGTGTATTCTTGAAAATGTCTTATGTCCACCTCCATATGGCTTGGAGATAAGGAGTCCTCAATTATATCAGGTCTTAAGCTATGATCGCAAACTGGTGTCCCTTTTCTTTCTTCTGATTGACCAGATTGCATATTAAGCTACAAAGGTGTCTTACAGCGTGTTCTCCTTCTCCATCTCCTTCTTCATAATCTTTTCATGGTATGATAGAGTACCTGCATTTAAAATTCACTCATGACAAGACGACATCAGTCCAAAAAATCCATAGTGTAAGATGTTGCATGATGATCCACTAAATGAGCCTGAACCAGGAAACAAACTAAGGGAGAGGCTGAGTGAATACGCAATTACGCTGCTCAGGAATTCAAGGGTTGATCTTCAGCCTTGATATTGTTGTATGCGTAGTTCAGGCTGGGATTGGGCAAAAATATTGTGTAGTTGGGGAGCTCGATGAGTTAGGTTGAGGGCTTGAGCACTTATTTTTCCCACTGCGTAGTTTTGGAAGGCAGAGGAGGCCAAGTCATTGCATAATTGCTCAACTCAAGAGCTCAGGGCCGAGGGTTGAGCCTTGTAACTCTGCAATGCACAATATTGACTAGGTAGGAGAGAGAAATTACGCAAATTTTGGGGTCAGAGGTTGGGCTTGAGCACTCTGATTGCGCAGTGCGCGAGATTTGTAATTAGGAACTCCACATTACACAGTGCCTGTTGAAGTTTTCAATAAGAAATAGTGAAATTTTCATCTGGAAACAACATCCATGATCCTAGTGAAAATTAAGCACCTACATTAGGGTGGGGCCCACACAGGCTATTTTTAGGTGTATGTCTATTTATAGATGTATGCACATAATCTATTTATAGAATGCATGTCTATTTATAGATGCATGTCTATCTTTATTATCCATTAATTTATATGGACAATAAACTATAATCTATTCTTAATGAGCACTTGAAAATAGTTAACTGAAGTGGAAAATCAGTTAGTTAATTTAATTTCGAGTTAAGAGGTTGGTTGGTGGGACATTTAGGTTGAATTTAATTGTAACAGATTTGGAAGTGTAGTGGTGCATTATTTAATGCAATTTGTAAATTATTTTAACTCAGTTAAGTGAGTTAAAGTCAGTTATGCTAGTTGTTACTGCAGATACACTAGTGAGAGATCAAGTGAATTAAATATTAATTAATTCACATGTAGTGATCTCACATGCAACTGATGTTTTTACTATTATTAACTGCATGCATGTCAGATCCAGTGGAGACCCAGTTGAGTTCTAGATGAAAGGGAAGATAACTATCAATTATGACATTATCTGCTTGCACACATGCAAGCACACACACATTGGGTGTGCCCATGAGAAATGCTCAATCAAGGCAGGAAAGATTGCATTCATTCAGGGATTGCTATCAACAGGGATTGTGCAGTGGAGGCAGGTTGTCTGGAGACAGTAAATTGGCTAAGGAACTTGCCAATTTTTGTATGACAGTGTGAGACAATTAACTCATGTACTGAGAGCTCTTGGATTGAATCTTTATATGTAATTGTTTCATGATCCATGATATAATATACAATAGAATATAGTGGGTTTTTTCGCTATAAGCTTTCCCTGGTAAATTATCTGTGTTGTGTGTGATTGATCTTTCTTCATGATATTGTAATTGGCGATTGTGTTTTAGATTTCTGCAAATATTAGTAGAAGAAATTCTGTATTTAACAGTAGCATATTGTTAGATCAGGAGAATCCATGACATACATGTATTTTGTATAATTTCTGCATGGTATCATAGCACAAGAAATTGCAAAAGTGAACCAGGAGCTGAGTTTGTGGTTGGATAGAATTCGAATTTGCAGAAAGACTTTCTTGGTGCTACAACTGATTCAAGATCGAAATGGCTTTCAATGGCTTGAGGTTAGAGTATTCACTCAAGGGCAGCTCGAACTACATTTCTTGGAAGGACAGGATGGAGACAGTACTCGAAGACAATGGCTTGAAAGAATTCATTGACAAAGATGTTCCTAAGCTAGATGTTGTAGATGTTGAAAATCTTGATGTGTGGCAAAAGAAAGTGGCAAGGGCTAGGAGAATCCCATTAGAGGGAGTGCGAGACAAAATTGTATCAATAATTCATGGGAAAGCCACACCATATGCTATGTGGAAGGCTTTGAGGGATCTATTCCAAAGCATCATCAACCATAGGAAGTTGGCGCTCAAAGATAAACTGAGGAAGATCAAGATGGAAAAGAATGACACTATTTTGGTATACTTAACAAAGTTTTTCCAATGTCGGCATGAACTAGGGAGTGTAGCAATAACTATTGATGATGATGATTTGGTGAGTTTGGCTTTCCTAGGACTTCCTAAGAGTTGTAACATTTATTAAGACTCTGTCAACGGACGAGAAAAATTTTCATATTGGGAATTACTGTGGTATGATCTGGTGTAGGAGGAGTTCAGGCGGAACACCAGAGATGGCTCTTCATCAAAGCATGATGATGAAGAGGATTTTTCTTTAGCTACCAAGGTGAAGAAGGGGAAGGGGCAGAAATTCCATTCTAAATCTGAGACCAGTGAAGATGGAAAGGAGCACAAAATGTCCAAAGTGAAGTGTTTTCACTACCACGAGCATGGACATATAGCCACAAATTTTCCACAAAACAATAATAACAAGAAGGTTATTGGCGCTGTAGCTGGTGAGGCCCTTTCCTCGAAATTTGAGCTTGACTTCTCACTTATGGCATGCATGGTGTCAAGTGCAATGAGTTTGATGTGGTACTTGGATAGTGGTGCATCTTTCCACATGACGGGAGGCAGATAAATTTTCAGTAGCTTGGAGGAGAATGACCTCCAGATGCATTTTGAAATGGTTGATGACAAAAGGTATAGCGCTACCAGGATTGGTACGGTTGCTTTCCAAAGTAAGTCAGGTAAGCCCTTCTTTTTAAAATATGTAATACATGTACCAGGATTAACGAAAAATTTAGTTTCAGTTGAAATGTTGGAAGATAAAGGCTATGATGTGGTCTTTAGTGAAGGTAAATCCTTCATTTAACATAAATCCACAAAGCAAGTCAAGAAGATTAGGATTCATGTGAAGAATCTCTATATACTTAATGTAGATGTGATTTCTACAGAGCTTCCAACCATGGGAAAGTGTGAGAAATTCATGCAATTGACCCTTGAGAGGGAGCTAGATTTGCATGCAGGTAAGAGTGAACCTCAAGATGTGGAGCAGACACATGCAAAGGATCATGGATTCGGAGCAACCACTCATGCAGAGAAATTTTGAGCCAGATGGGCAGAGGGAGTGCATGTAGCTATACCACCAGGTCAGCGATGGGGCGACATGTATGAATAATCCCAAGAAGAAATTTTGGGCAGGATTCATTGAGATGGTGTGGATCTCATGAATAAAACCTGGATACTAGGATCCCATAGATCAACAGTTGCAGGATCAGTTGGATTGATGCAGTCAGATGTCATGAGGACATGAAATGAAAGTGACAGTGTCAGATACTAGAGTGCATATCAGAGTTGGCAGCAAGTGCAGATTGCATGGATGCATATTTCAGAAACGTAGTGGATCCAGAAGACATGAGCAGTAGCTAGCAGAAGTAAAAATACTTTGATGACAGATGCATTATAATGATTCAGTTGTTTGGAGGCTATTCAGTTTCGAAAGTGTTGCATGCAAATTTTTCATGTGCGATAAACACTAGGGAAGTGTTGCATGTGCAAGAAACACTAGAGAAGTGTTGCATGCATGAGTTGCATGTTGCATTCATGGAGTTTCATGTCGCATGCAAGAGTTTCATGTCGCATTCAAGGGTTACATGTCGCATGTATGAAGTTGCATGTCACATGCAAGGACATTCCTTTCTTGTTGAGAGGGTCTATTGAAGTTTGCAACAAAAAATAGTGAAATTGGCATCCGGAAAAAAATCCATGATCCTAGTGAAAATTAAGCACCTACACTAGGGTGGGGCTCACATAGGCTGATTTTAGGTGTATGTCTATTTATAGATGTATGTGAATAATCTATTTATAGAATACATATCTATTTATAGATGCATGTCTATCTTTATTATCCCTTAATTTAGATGGACAATAAACTATAATCTATTCTCAATGAGCACTTGAACATAGTTAACTGAAGTGGAAAATCAATTAGCTAAGTGAATTTTGAGTTAAGAGGTTGGTTGGTGGGACATGTAGGTTGAATTTAGTTGTAACAGAGTGATTCTAGTTGTAACAGAGTTGGAAGTGTAGTGGTGCATTAGTTAATGCAAGTTGTAAATCAGTTTAACTCAGTTAAGTGAGTTAAATTTAGTTGCGCTAGTTGTAACTGTAGATACACTAGTGAGATATTAAGTGAATTAAATATTGATTAATTCACATGTAGTGATCTCACATGAAATTGATGTTTTTACTATTATTAACTGCATGCATGTCAGATCGAGTGGAGACCGAGTTGAGTTCTAGGTGAAAGGGAAGATAACTATTAGTTGTGACATTATACGCTTGCATACATGCAAGCACACACACATTGGATGTGCCCATGAGGATTGCGCAGTCAAGGCAGGAAATATTGCATTAATTCAGGAATTTATATCAGTAGGGATTGCGCAGTGGAGGCAGGCTATCTGGAGACAGTAAATTGGCTAAGGAACTTACCAATTTTTATATGACAGTGTGAGACAATTAGCTCATGTACTAAGAGCTCTTAGATTGGAGATTTGTATGTAACTCTTTCATGATCCGTGATATAATATACAATAGAAGATAGTGGGGTTTTTAGTTGTAACTTTTCCCCGGTAAATTATCTGTGTTGTGTGTGATTGATCTTTCTTCATGATATTGTAATTGACGATTGTGTTTTAAATTTCCGCAAATATTAGTAGAAGCGATTATGTATTTAACAATAGCATATTGTTAGATCAGGATAATCTAGGACATACATGTAGTTTGTATAATATTCTACAGTGCCAAGAGTCAAGGCTACAGCGTGAAGGTTGAGATTACACAATGCATAGCTCAGGAGGGTTGGACGAGGCTAAGTTTCTCAGTCAGGAAGCTTTCCAGACTTGTCTAAGTGTGGGATCGATGAAGATGATGTGAATAGTGATACAATTTTACTATGATCACACACTTAGAACATTTTATGACACAACATAAGTCATTTAGGACACATTAACAACAAACTTCCCTCAGTGTGACAACTTATGACAAGTACGACACTAAAGATACACTTTGTGACGATAGTGACGACACTTGTGCGACAATATTTAAAACTTTGGAAATGAGTGCGACTGATGTTTACATGGTAGGATCAACTCATTTACACAAAGATAACCTCTTGAAACAAACAAAACAATTTTTTTTGTAATGTACAACACTTAACATGCAAAAAGATGACAATTTTATTTTCTTGAAAAAGGGATCAAAACACGTAGACAAAGCACACGTAAGAAGTCTTAATGTTTTCGACAACATTATGCAAGGTCAAAGGAGGCTCTGAAATTGGGTGGAGGCCAAAATTTTGGTGGGTGTTGTAGCAACGACAACATTTGCGGCACACTAGTAGAATTCCAGCGTCTTTGTATTGTTGATTCTTTTGCATAGCGTCTTAGTTATTTAGGAAGTATTGATTCATCATTTATATCACTCTGGTTTCCCTAATTACCCCATGAATAAAAATATTTCCCTTTTTCCCTTCTGAGGAACATAAGCATAGAATTATAAATATTGTAATGTTTCAAATTAGGAAAGGGGTAGTTTAGTTTGCGAGCTATTGATTTTAAAAGTATATTTTTTCATCTTTGGTGTTGCTCTACTGCCAGCAGGCCTATATAGTACCACGATAGTGTCACTATAGGAAATAAAACATTGATCCACTCTCAATGAACCTGTTCAGTACCCTGATGAAGTTTCTTGCTTCACCTCTCTGCGCAGGAATATTTTCTCTTGTTTCTCCTGTATTTATTTATTTTTAATAAGACTGTGCATAGGAGCTTACTCATTTCATGGGCAGAAGAGGGATCCCAACTTATTGAGAGAAGAAGAGGTTGTTCCTTTAGAGAATCATATAAAAACCTCTTATTTAGGTTTCCTTGTTTAGATTTTTCCTCTTCTACTTGATTGGATAAGTGGGAAAACACTGAAACATAAAGAACCGAGTACAAGCATAATGTTTCCAAAATAGACACATGTATCATGGTTCAACACAAAACTCTCCTTACAGAAGGATCATATTTTCTTTCAGAACATCATTAACCAAAATATGCAACCAACACAAATAAGGAGGACCGAAGGTTAGCCAAATGTTGTGGTGTCACAAGGCTCTTTTCGATTCGGTCACACTCAAATAATCGAGAAAACATATTCACACAAGATGCTTATTTACATAAACAAAAAAAAAATGGAAGACCAAACAAACAATCGAACAAGAAAATAAACCATGTACATAGTGCAAGGCACAACCCTAGTTTATCATTGAAAATAATGGTTTAAATCTTGGCCATTAACAAGAAAGCAGTCAATCTTCATGTCTAAATATTGAAGGTGATGTGTGTGTTGGCCATGTTTCTGTGCACAGTGAATGGTTCAATCCACAGGGATTGAAACTTAGTTTGCTTGTTTGTCCTCGTGGGATTTTCCCCATTCAAGACTAGTCCACCCACACCAAATTCATTCTTCCCTGCATACTTCTTGTCAAACCACCTCTTGATACAACTCTAGTGAAGAGAAAAAAATTCTTTTGTTTTTTCTCTTTCTTCTTGCAACTTGCGAAGGGTGTCAATCCTACTCTGAGCCAATAAGCAAGGCTTGCCCTAGGATTCTTATGAGAGTTCAAGGGAAGACATGTAGATGTTCAGGGGTAGGAAGGATTCTTTTCCATACACTAGGAAGTAAGGAGACATATTTAGAGAAGGTTTTGGCGTGACTCAGTCAATCCATAAGGCATTCACCAAAGCGGGGTGTGAGTTCCTCTATTCAGAGAAAACGGTCTTCTTAATAATGCGGATAAGGTAATTGTTAGTGGACTCATAAATACCATGTCCCTGTGGATATTAATTTGCATAATTTTTCAATATAATGCCATTCTCCAATGCAAAATCATATAATCTTAGCGATGACAAATATGTTGCATTGTCAAAAAAAGTGAAGTAGGAATGCCAAACCTGGAAATGATATTTTGTTTTTGGAAGTTGATGACTTCTTGATCATTCACTTGTTTCAGCGGAACTTCTTCCATCCACCATGTAAATTATTATGTGGCAATAAGAATATAGTGAAAATGTGAAGTTGGGTTACATTTTTTGCCCTTTTTTGAGAAAAAAATATCATCTTTTCCTATGCTTCAACTTTCTACAAGCCAAAACAATTTTTCTAGTTTAGAATTTCATTTTACGATACAAATAAAACTTGTCAAAAAATTTATTAGCTTTCTATTACTTATTTTTTGGAATTTTTTTATACACATTTGATATGTCAACTTAAAATTTCTTTGAGTATGTGTTCTTTAACAATCAAAGGATTCATAAAAAGTCATGTTCAAACATGTTGGTGTAGTCTTTGAAAACTTTGTGTTTTTGAGAAAAAAAAGGTGTTACAACAATCCAGATAGAGTCTACTTTAGTTTCGTTATATTTACGAAACCAACTGATGCATATCATAATTACTAGAATTTTTTGAACTGGTCCAATATGAAAAAAATGCATATTTTGAATATGTTTCGGCTCACACAAAATTTCTCAACATATTTGTTATAAACTAAAAGTCTAAAAACTACCCATTACAGATGACGGACCAATGTAATGCATCATACATTTTTTAAATTTTTATAGTGTATTTTGGAAGATATAGATTTTGATTTCATTGAATCATAATGACCTTTAGAAATTGTTTGCACCCATTTTATTACAAAATTAATTAAAATTAGTAAATATTTATGAAATTCCATGAAAATTATAGTTCCTAAAAGTAGATTGAATTTTGTAAATGCTTGTCTTGGTTCTGACAGTTAATTCATAAAGTTTCATGGAGTTTAATCATTCCAAAGTTGAAGAAATGTGTTCAGAGCCGAGCTGCTGCGTAATTGCAGATGTGTTAGTTCAGTCAAACTTTTAAAAAAGTTCGGCCGAAGTTTTTACATAAGTTCGGTCGAACTTTTAATCAAATTTACGTCGGCCGGAAAATTCGATGAAGCCCCTCCAAAAAAACTTTTCACCGCTATATAAATAGTCGAAAACGGAATCATTATTTTTGCATAATTTTGCACATATCTTCATTTTGGCTGATTTTCAAAGGAATTTTTTTGGGCTTAATTTTCAGAGGACTCTTTTAGCTTAATATTCAAAGGACATGTTTTGGAGGTATGTGATATGTTTTTAGAGGCTTTTTGGGCTTAATTTTCAAAGGACATTTTTTGGAGGTATTTTGTTTTTAGAGGTTTTTGGACTAATTTTCAAAAGACATTTTTTGGACTTTTCTTGGGCTTAATTTTCAAAAGAATTTTTTTAGGCTTAATATTCAAAGGACATTTTTTGGAGGTATTTTTTAAAGTGATATTTTTTTAGAGGCTTTTTGGGCTTAATTTTCAAAGGACATTTTTTGGAGGTATTTTGTTTTTAGAGACATCTTTTTAGAGTTTTTTGGGCTTAATTTTCAAAGGACATTTTTTGGAGGTATTTTTTAAAGTGACATTTTTTAAGAGGTTGGGTTTAATTTTCAATGGACATTTTTTGGAGGTATTTTTTAAAGTGACATTTTTTTAGAGTACGTGTTTTGGGTTGAAGTAAATCTTTTAGAATGATTTTTTAAAATGAGTTTTTGTCGAAATTTTTAAATGAATTTTTTTTGTAGGACTTGGAAGGAAATATTCTGAGTTTCAATTCATTTTTAGAAGACACTTTTTGGCAGATTTTTTAAAGTAAGTGTTTTGGGTTGGAGTATGTCTTTTGTGCAAAATTTTTAAAATGAGTTTTTTTTTTTTTTTTTTTAAATTAAATCTGTTGTGATGCTTTTTTTAATTGAGTTTTTGTCTAAATTTTCGAAGGAAATTTTTTGAACTTCATACTCAATTATCATGGGAAATCAAAGGAATTGCAAGAGAAATGTGATCAAACAAGAGACCCTGAGGAACATAGAGAATAGGGGAGAAAATATCTCAAAAAAGAGAGAGAAGAACACTCAAATATTTAAAGGGAAAATCAACCTCAACTAGAAGTTGAAGCATGTATGCAAATGTAAATATTATAAATTCGATATTTAAAATTTGACTAGTTTATTGTGAAACTTAATTTTTATTTGATGAACTAATTTGAAAAATATTTTGCAATGTAAATAGAGAGAGATATTCGTCAAAACATTGATGATGAGATACACAATTTTGAAAGAGAAAGAGAAAGAGATATTGAACCAATGATTGAAGATGGTGAAAATGTTGAAATAAATTCAAGTGAAGAAATTAAATCACCAGGTATGTATATATATATGTTGAATGTGTATTATTGAAATTATACATATTTATTAATTTAGTTATTTATTAAATATGTAAACTTATTATGTACATTTAATTCTAATATGTACAGATGAAATAAATATCGATGATGAGATGTTAGAAAATGTTGACACTCACACATATGGATATAAAAAAGTTGACCATGTTATACGATATCATGTTAATCACATTATTGATTCGTTCTTCAAAAATGAAACTGTGGCAGTTCAAACCCAAATGTTGAAAATTCTCTTAACATCAAGGAAATTAAAAGAAGCTACGACTTTATTTGGTATTCCAAAATCAACAAAAGATAAAAAAATGAAGGAAAATGTGATACAAAATATAAATAGTTCTCTAAAGTCAATTAGAAGATCTAGAAAGAAAAGTGATTCATATGCACGTAGAGAAATACAAATGGCAGTGGTTTCATCAAGTACTAAAGAGAATCGCTTCGTAAAATCTATGGCATGACCATTAGGAACCTCACGAAAAAATTTGCACAAACATCAGAAATTTTGATTGCAAATAGATGTAAATGATGAACTTGCTTGTTGGACAACTATTTGTAGGTAACCATACAAAGATAGACTTGGAGAAAATGTTAAAAATATATATATATATGAATATTGGATGAAAAATTCACGTGTTTTACCAAAAGCAAGGGATGTGATGTGAAGAATAATAGCACGAAATCAGTACGAAGAACATGCAAAAAATTTCTTGGGCACCACTCAAATAGAGTTGTTCAACAAGTTCAAAGAAGAGAATCGTAAAATTGATGTCTCAATTTGTGCTTTTGTGCAACAAAAGCCATGGTATGTGAAACCTGTCACTGTATGCGACATTTGTTGTTGTCGTTATCATGTGGAATTTTAGTTATATTATGACACATTCCTTAATTTTGGTAAAAAATCTTGGAAAGATTCACCTCCTCCTTCCACTATCCATGACTTCATATCTCAAATTCTATGTGGAAGAGAAAGCCATGAATTATTTTACCAAAAGAAATGTGTTGGTGGTAAAAAATGCGATGATTGTGGAAATTTGAATAAATTTCAAAAAAAATATCGTACTGATATAAATTATCAGTCATTGTCCAACATGAAAGTGAAATGGAAGAGATATGAATATATCCATACATCAATTGGTTCAACTAGTACTACAAGTACTAAAATAATTGATTTACAAGAAGAATAAAATTTTGTGATAGATTTTTTGAGAAAGTTTGAGGCATAAATTTGTAGATACACCAAGCATTCCCATAGAGCTCGATGGCAGGACTTGCAATTCAAAAAATCCCGTGAATTTTTTCCACCAGGGACCATTTTGTCAATAGTTGATTTTGCAAAAACTACACATTTGTTCCAGAAAAATAAGTTCAGAGTGAATACTATCATTTTGACCATTCTATGCTCATCCATATTCTATATAGACATGCTAAACAAAATGTTCATAATATAGAAAGCACCAGTGAAAATCGACATGTTATTAAAGAATATCACTTTTATATCAGTGACGATCGTACACATGATACATATTGTGTACAACATTGTCTTGAAAATTTTTATGACTAATTGAAAAGTCATGGAATAAAAATCAATGAATATTGGATATGGTTAGATGGATGCGCAGGTTAACTCAAATCTTCATGATCATTCTTTTGGTTGTGTCGTCTTCATATGAAAACCCACATTAAAAATTGTTGGAATTTATTTGAGACTGGTCATGGAAAAGGAGAACATAAAGGTGCAGGGGCATGCATAAAAAGATCACTTCGAAGATATCAAATGGACCACTCTGCAAACTGACTTGTCTCAGCTGAAGAAGATATTTAATGGTGCATCGATGCACTAAGCCGTGAGACTAACCGATCAAGGGAAGTACGAAGGTACATTCAATTTAATTTTTATTGGATTTCAAATTTTAAACAATACATTTATCACAATGATTATCTTTGATGGTATTATGATATCATATTTATATTCTTCTTTGATTTTCCATATAGGTTTTTTTGCATATTGGGGTCCAAGATGTAGATAGATCAATTGGAGATGAATTTGAAACAATAAAAGGGACTCAAAAATTGCATTCAATTAAAACTAAGTTGTCCAAAAATGTGTTTGCATTGGATAAAAGAAAATATTCTTGTTTTTGTCATGTTTGGATAGACAACATGGAATTCATTGATGTTTGTGAAAACAAAATGTATGTAAAAGATTGGCAACATACAAAACAAAATACAAAGGGGAAAATTTCCATTGCAAGCTTTGAATAAATGCAATCAGAGGAGACTACAATATCATCTGAAGGTGACCGGGTTTCTGATCTTGTTAGAGAAGGTAACATTTCAATTGATTTCAAATGATAGAGATCTATAAATAGATAATAATATCAAGTACACATGTTAATTTTAAAGTTATTTTTTCATGTTAATTAAGATCTAAAATTTAAATACATAAGTTTGTTTTATTGTGCATAGATTTTTTTGCTGTAGTTGTACCTACTATCAACGATGAAAATGTGAAGTATTATTTGATGCATTGCACTGAACGAAAGATGAAATTATTAGAAAAATATGATGATAACATGTTTACATATGACAGAGGGTCTATTATACTGAAAGGTTATTTTTTCCAACAAACTAATCAAAGTGGGGATTTTGTTTACTTTCAAGACTATGAACCTGATGTCATAAGTTATCAATATAGTCGCTTGGTGTGTGTAGCACGCATAAAGTTAATAGAAGTTCAATCAAAGAAAAAAACGAAAATTAAGAAATGGAAAATGTCAAAAGCGATCATGAATGAAACATTGAAGATGACATTCCATTGGAATTTTTTTGATTGAACTGCCCAAAAATTTCTTCTCTTTGGATTCATCTTTTACAACTTCCAGAACTCAACTAAAAATTGAACTGCCTTTTTATTTTATATGTACAAGTGTTTGCACATGTACATTATTTTGGTACATGCACACGAGTAATTTATACACATGTACACATATACATGTCTATATTATCTGGTCTTAAATGATTTCATACATTCTCTGGTACAATTTTTCATAATCTCATTATTGTACATATCTATGTATCTAGCATAGTTGATATAATGAAAATTTGAAGTTGCACGATTTTGTTTTAGATGTGTCTATTAAGTAAATTATAATATTCATTTTTTAATGCAAAATGTGTGGTACGTGTTTTGTAATTTCCAGTTTACTATCAATTGAAAGTATCTTTTCTATGTACATTAATGAAAAATGTTGTGTACCTGATATATATGTTTTAATGCAATTTCAAAATTTTATGATTTTTTGACACATCTAAGAACACCTAGAAGTTTATGATTGTTTTTTTATATATACATCGATATGTATTGTACTTCAATCATTTTTACATATATTAAAACATGTACTTAAATCATTTTTATTTACATATATTCATGTGAAGTTTTTTTTGCTTGTAACTTGAGCTAAACTATATTAAAAGCATGAAAAACTGTACAAAGGAAATTGGCAGAGATGGCAAGCAGTGCTTAGCCTATCCCTACCTTGGTAGTGTTCAAAATAAACCAATTTTGGGGATGCCTCAAAGGAGGAAACCGGCCCCTTAAGAGTGTCATCCAGTCTTGTAATACAAAATATTCAGTGGCCCATATAAAAACAAAAGAGATGAAGTATATCCTAAGGTGAAAATCATGGAGTTCATTCATCTTCGTTCGTTTCCTGGTCCTCCACCTCTATCAAGCACCCGTATTCTCTAGCAATGGCTTCCTCCTTAGTTGTGGGCATTTGAGGAGACTTCGGAGGGGTTGCATGGACGATGGGAGTGACTCGGTACTTTGCATCGTAATCTCTGGTCCAGACACCATTCGAGTCCATAACACAAACACTTATCTCCTCCATCTTGGGCTCATAACCTGGAAGAGGGTTGGTTTTCTTAGGTAAATGATGCACAGATTATGGAATAGTGAATTTTCTGCAGCTTCTTCTACCCTTAGGCTTATCCAGAGGCAAAAAATTCTCCCCATGAATGTTATCAAACACTTGAGGAGCCATCACCTCATGGATATCAGATGCGCCCTCGGTGGATTCCAATCACTGGTCGTGGCCACGGTGAGAGCGACCTGAAAATGCACCCTTGTAGCTGCCTCTGATGGGTTTCTGACGCTGGCGCGGGGCCATGGTATGGCTTTTGACCTGTACATTTTATGATTGTTTTTAGATTTTAAAACATCGATATGTATTGTACTTAAATATCACCTAAATAATATATGTACATCCTAAAATTATATAACATTCACACACATGTTCAAATGCATAACATGTACCAATGTACATGTGTTAAATGTAATTTGAAATTTCCATCTAGATTCATTTTATATTTAACAAATAAAATGGCAACTTGAGTTTTAAGAACAAAACATTATATCACAACATGTGAGCACATGAATGTAGTTCAACTATCCAAAATATACACATTTATGTATAAATTGTAATTTGAAATTTCCATCTAGATTCATTTTATATTTAACAAATATAATGCCAACTTCATTTTATATTTAACAAATATAGTGACAACTTGAGTTTTAAAAACAAAACATTATATCACAACATGTGATCACGTGTCAAATGTAGTTCAACTATCCAAAATATACACATGTATACATGGTTTGTAATTCGAAATTTCCATCTAGAGAGATTCATTTTATATTTAACATCTATAAAATGACAACTTGAGTTTTTAAAACAAAATATTATATCGCAACATTTGATCACATGCCAAATGTAGTTCAACCATCCAAAATATACACAATGTAATTTGAAATTTCCATCTAGAGATTCATTTTATATTTAACAAATAAAATGACAACTTGAATTTTAAAAACAAAACATTATAGCGTAAAACAAGACATTATATCACAACATGTGATCACATGCCAAATTTAGTTCAAATATCCAAAATATACACATGTATGTACATGGTTTGTAATTCGAAATTTCCATCTAGAGAGATTCATTTTATATTTAACATTTATAAAATGACAACTGAGTTTTAAAAACAAAAAAATATATCACAACATGTGATCACATGCCAAATGTAGTTCAACCATCCAAATATACACATTGTGAAAATGTAATTTGAAATTTCCATCTAGAGATTCATTTTATATTTAACAAATAAAATGACAACTTGAGTTTTAAAAACAAAACATTATATAACAACATGTGATCACCTGCCAAATGTAGTTCAATTATCCAAAACATGTACACATGTATACATGTTTTGTAATTTGAAATTTCCACCTAGAGATTCATTTTATTTTTAACAAATAAAATGACAACTTGAGTTTTAAAAACAAAACATTATATCACAACATGTGATCACATGCCAAATGTAGTTCAACTAGCCAAAATATACACATTGTGAAAATGTAATTTGAAATTTCCATCTAGAGATTCATTTTATATTTAACAAATAAAATGACAACTTGAGTTTTAAAAACAAAACATTATATCACAACATGTGATCACATGCCAAATGTAGTTCAACTATCCAAAATATACACATTGTGAAAATGTAATTTGAAATTTCCATCTAGAGATTCATTTTATATTTAACAAATAAAATGACAACTTGAGTTTTAAAAACAAAACATTATATCACAACATGTGATCACATGCCAAATGTAGTTCAACTATCCAAAATAATCAATCCTTACATGTATGTGTTTTGTAATTTAAAATTTCCATCTAGATTCATTTTATATTTAACAAATAAAATGACAACTTGAGTTTTAAAAACAAAACAGTATATATCACAACATTTGATCACAAGCCAAATGTAACTATCCAAACTTAAAATCATTCTTGATAAAAGTAAATGTAGTTTAAAACTATATATATATATAGATAAATGTATAGTGGTACAAGTATCAAGTTATATAGAAAAGTAAATTTAAGACTAGATCTATCAAATAAAATGTTGCACACATGTGCATCATCAATCAAATATAGATGGATTCGGTGTCTCTACTAGCATCTTCCTAAGCCTCTTGCTATCCTCTGAATAATGGGGAACCTGTACACAACGTGTACAAACATTAAAATTTAATTCTTTAAAATTGAATGTTAATGTAGAACTTCATGTAGAAAAACAAAATGAAAAAAAAAAAACATGCAATACCTCATGTAGTTCCCTCTCTATTGTCTTTTGTTTCTTGTCCATTAAAACATCCTCCACAACAAAATATTCAACAGTAAACTATACAATATACATGTACAAGTATATATATATATATATTAAAAAATTTCAAATGAAAATGCATATAAACTAATTTTCAATAATATTAAAAAAAAAGCTAGACAACTTGTGAAAATGGTGTGGATGTTCCTATCTCCATCATACACTCCATCGCTAGAGTCCTTGGAGAATGGAAATCATCTCCAAAAACCTAAATTCAAAAATTTTAAAACTATAAAATAACTCAAGAACTAGATCTCATGTTATAATAAAACTTTTTAACTTCAATTTATAACTTAAACATAAAAGTGAAATTTTTAATACTTGTGATGGAGGGTATATCGAAAATTTTAGACGAATAAGTCATGGTTGGTGTACAAAATTCTTCTTGAATAATGTGTTTTGTCTTACATATTTTTGGAGAAAAATTTTCACCCTCTGCATCAATATATAAAATTTTGTATAAATAAAAAATCATGTGAAAAAATTTGTACAAATTGAATGAAAATAATATTCAGATTGATGGCCACCTCGATATGGTTGGCCAGCATCATGCCCACCCTGAGACTATTGAGAACCAGAATGACCACCAATTGGTGAGAGCCAACATGACCACCTATTGATTTACCTCCAAGGGAATGCATATCACCATCCTCATGCAATTGGTCACCACCTATTGATGGGCCTATAGGGGAATGTGTTCCACCACCAACCTCATGTGAGGAGAGGGAAGCTTCATAAAAAATAATGAATTTATAATCAATTCAAAAGTAGATTCATACATATAAATATATGTATATATGATTGATTAAATTGCGTGAACCATACCATGATTGTGTGAACCATGGCCATGCTCCATTGATGGAGTAGTTACTCTTGTCCTCCTAACTCCTAAAAAAAAATTAAAATTATTAAAAACTAATTTAACTCACAAAATTGATAAATCAATTCCATATGTATTCATGTATGTACATGGGGATAAAATTATATATATAGTCAATAAAAAAATTAATTCCACATGTATACATACATGTATGTATGGAGATAAAATTATATATTCAAATGTCATTTAAAAACATTCATATTTAATATAAATACCATGAAAATCCCTCGATCCATGATCCCCCTCTCTCGTAGAGGCATGGGATTTTATTGATCTTCATATTTCATCCTCCATGATATATATGGATATCCAGTGGAAATTTACAATTATTTTTAAATTACTATTTAAAATAAATTCAAAATATTTCAAAAAATTAATGTGATTTAGTACACAAATTATGTAAAACACAACTTTCAAAGCACAAATTGATGTGTGAAACTCAATTTAAACAAAAAATTGTTGAAGTCCTCACATTTTAATTCTATAAAAATGTGAAGTTCACCAAGTTGCGCTTACATGGTGGGAGCACACTTGGTATATAATTGAAAAAAAAACACATGGTCATTAAAAATGACGCATTTATAAGTAAAAAACACATGCATATCAAAGATATATTACAATGTCCATTAATAAATTTTTAAGGAGAGCGCCTCAACACTAATTCATCTTTGAGAGATGAATCTTGAATTGGAATTGCCCCGTATAATACTAATTCATCTAGTAAGTCATCCTTGACAGATGAATCTTGAATTGGCATTTCCCCACACAATAGATCACCAGACACCTTATTAACATTTGCACAATGTCGTATACTAAAAATTTGAAATTGTCTAACAATATCGTTTGCTTTTCCATGAAGTTGTTTTAGCCTCTCCTTCTTAACTTGGTACATGCATTTCATCTAGTTGCACACAAGTTCAGAATTGGTGAAATATACAATTCCATACGATCCATACTCCGTAGTTGTTCCCAAGCCTTCTATCAATGCAATTTAATATGCCTCATTGTTTTTTATTCTTGCCGGTATATTCATTTTCCTTTGGAGGACCTTCTTAATCGAAATATTGCAAAGCACATATGTAATCACTTCTTTCCCTGGATTGGGATAGTAAGAAACATCTATGCATAATGTCCATTTTCCAACCATATTTAGTGGGTTTTTTATCCCTAAAAAAAAAAACAAATTCAATAAAATATATTTAAGTAACATTTATTGCAAATGCATGGGATAATTGCCATGTACATGGTTTGCCTTAAATTTTATGGGTGAAATTATATTTACATGGTTCCCAAAAACACTAGCAAATGCCTTAAAGTTTATGGGAGAAATTGCATGTACATGGTTTCCAAAAACACTATCATTTTCCTTATGGAAAATGCCTTAAATTAACACTAGCAAATACCTTAAATTTTATGGGAGAAATGACACATGTACATGGTTTGCCTTAAATTTTTCATTATGGGAGAAAGGAGAAATGACATGTACATGATTTGCCTTAAAGTTTTCCTTGAGTTTATGGGAGAAAGCCTTGAGTTTATGGCATAAATGACATGTACATGGTTTGCCTTAAAGTTTATGGGAGAAATCACATCTAGAAATAACATGCCTTAAAGTTTGTCTTTCCTAGAGTTTAAGGGAGAAATGACATGTACATGGTTTGCCTTAAATATTTCCTTATAATTTATTGGATAAATGACATATTTATGGGATAAATGACATAGAAATGACATGCCTTAAATTTTGCCTTGAATTTATGGTAGAAATAACACATGTACATGGTTTGCCTTAAAGTTTATGGGAGAAATGACATAGAAATGAAATCTACATGGTTCCCAAAAAACTAGCAAATGCCTTAAAGTTTATGGGAGAAATGACATAGAAATTAAATGTACATGGTTCCAAAAACGCTAGCATATGCCTTAAAGTTTATGGAAGAAATGAAATGTACATGGTTATCCTTAAAATTTGCCTTGATTTTATGGAAGAAATGGCATGTACATGGTTATCTGTAAAGTTTATGGAAGAAATGACATGTACATGGTTATCCTTCAAGTTTTCCTTGAGTTTATGGGAGAAATGGGAGAAATGACATGTACATGGTTATCCTTAAAGTTTGCCCTAAAGTTTATGGGAGAAATGACATAGGAATGACATGTACATGGTTCCAAAAACACTAGCAAATGCCTTAAAATTAAATTTTGCCTTAAATTTGATGGGAGAAATGACATAGAAATGACATGTACATGGTTCCAAAAACACTAGAAAATGCCTTAAAGTTTATGGGAGAAACGACATATACATGGTTATCCTTAAAGTTTGCCTTGATTTTATGGGAGAAATGACATGTATGTATGGTTATCCTTAAAGTTTTCCTTAAAATTTATGGGAGAAATGACATAGAAATGACATGTACATGGTTCCAAAAACACTAGAAAATCCCTTAAACCATGTGCATAAGTTTAAAATGGTATGTTTATTTATGAACTTAATTGAAATAAATATGTTGCTAGAAATGAAAATATAATGATAGGTTCTATAAGATGGATGTATACTAATGTTTAATGTATGCATGGATGGATGTATGTTTGGTGGAGTTGTTGTGTGCATATGAAATTTGTGTGAAAACAATTATCCTGCACATAGAAATGAAAATATAATGATATGTTCTACAATATGGATGTAGACTAATGTTTAATATAGCATGTATGCATGTATGTTTTGTGGAGCTGTTGTGTGCATGTGAAAGTTGTGTGAAGATAATTACCATGCACACTACTATTATTCATGATAGGTTATACAAGATGGATGTATACTAATGTTTAATATATGCATGTATGCATGTATGTCTAGTGGAGTTGTTGTGTTCATAAGTACGTTACCACAAGTGACAATATTAAGTTCTTGGGAGAAGAAATTAAAAATCAGGTAACCAATATAAATCTATATCTCAATAAATATCATATCAATATTAATCTCAATGCATATCCAAGTCTGCTAAAAAGAAAAAGGCCTGAGAAAATTTTACATAATCTAAGTACTCAATTAAATATTCAAAATGTTAAATCTATTTCTAAAACAACATTTCACTGTATTAACCAGAAATAAAATAATTACATTAAACCAACTACTCTACTAACTCAATAATCTTGTACTAGTACTAAGCAGTTGTAACCATAGAATCTTCTTCTTGTTTATCATTACTACTACCCTAATTAACAGTAAGCTGCTTAATACATATTCTTAGTTACCTATATGATTACAACTCTTAATGGGAATAGATCTAATAGATAAGTCTAATAATGGGAATAGATATAACATATATTAAATTCCTGGGAGAATAAATTAAAAATCAGGTAATCAATATAAATATATATCTCAATAAATATCAGACTAATATTAATCTCAATGCATATCCAAGTCTGCTAAAAGGAAAAGGCCTGAGAAAATTTTACATAATATAAGTACTCAATTAAATTTTCAAAATGTTAAATCTATTTCTAAAAAAATATTTCACTGTATTAACCAAAAATAAAATAATTACATTATACCAGCTCAATCAAACTCAATTATGGAAATCCTCAAGAAGCCCATGCTACGCAAACACAGTTTACATACTATGTTTTCACCAACAATAATTTTATCGTTGCGTTTTCATTTTGGACAGAGTAGTATTGATGTTAGATTGTTTTCCAGTTTACTTTTGTGGTTTGCTGAGGAGATAGGTGGTTTAAATACGTAGGAATACTCACTGTTTAGAGAGATTATATTTTTTTAATTCAAAAATAGGGTGAAGATAGTAGTATTACAATGGAATGATGTAGATCTACATCACATTGACTGCAGGATTGAGAGACACACCCTGTAGAGTGATGCCACTATCAAGACTGAATAGAGATATTTTCCACCTCTGTCTCGACCTCATTAATATGGCACATCTGTAAATCTCATGACGTCGGGAATAATACTTGTTGACTCCTATAGAACTGATACTACATCAGGAATAATACTTCTATCTATAATATAGATAAGCTATGGAAAACAAAGCATGTTGAGTTCATCTGACAGGACCATTATTATCAATAAATAAATGAAACTGGTATCTAAGCTGCAATGATTAGGCAATTACACAGATCTTAAGTATAATGAATCAAAAACATCAATTCTTATTGGTTACTATCCCTGATATTAGTTACATATTCTATGACTTATTTACTTGCCTCCAGGTAGCTCCTAGCCAGACAAAAAACTCCAATCCAAGTTTTAGGTCTCACGAGCATATTAAAGCAAGTAATAAATTAATAAAGTTTGTCCATGAAGAAAAGGATATTGTTTTCCAATTTATTGTACTGGTTTGCTAAGGAGATAGTAGGTCTAAATATATAGGAATACTCACTGCTTAGAGAAATTATATTTTTTTAATGCAAAAACTGGGTGAAGACAACAGTATTACAGTGGACTGATGTAGATCTGCATCACATACTGATTAGATATTTTTATCAAATATATAACATCATCATTCATCCATGAAGCAAAGGAATCACATGAAGGAATGAAGGGTTTTTTCTTCTACCTGGGAATTCGGAGACAACGAGACATCTAGACGATTAGGCCACAACGAGACAATGATATTAGAAAAATTATGCCTATTTTAAATCCTTTGAAACTATTTCTCTTTACCTCCCTCTTACAACAATGAGAATGACCAAGGTTATCCTTCAAAGAAAAATGTGAAGTTCTTATTTGTATTAGTTTATTATGAAAAAATAAGTTGCATTCAAAGACTAGAGGTATAATTGGCAAGGGAGGCAGCATTATAAAGAAAATCAAGTAAGAGACAGGTGCAAAGATTAGATATGAGGAGGGTGTTCTACGCTGCGAGGAGAGAGTTATTGTTATTGTAGCTCTAGAGAAGGATATAAAAGGATACAAGGAAAAAACTGTTGGAAGTGACGATAATGGATAGACAAAGAAAACTTCTGATGAAAATAGTGCTGCAAAGGAACATGAGAAAGAAGCTGGAAGTGAAGAAGAACTTGAGAAAGAGAAATGTTTTTCTCCAGCACAAGAAGCACTTCTTTGTGTTCATGATAGAATATTGGAAGGGTAAATTGATGTAAAGGAGACTGATAAAAAGACAAATTCGATAGTTACTAGATTGTTGGTGCCTATTAATCAAGTTGGTTATGTTCTTGGAAAAGGTGGAAATATTATACAACAAACTCGCTGTAGAAAAAGGCTCTATTAGTTGTATCTAAGATTTTTTCCAAGTATATAACATCACCATTCATCCATGAAGAAAAGGAATCACATGAAGGAATGAAGGGTTTTTTCTTCTACCTAGAAATTCAGAGACAACAAGACAGCTAGACGACGAGGCCACAACGAGACAGCGAGACGACGAGGTTGCAGATCACCAAGGATGCAGATTACAAATAGCCTACAAACACTGAAAATAAAAATTAAAGACCAGAAAAAAAAAAGAAATAAACAAAAAAAACCATAAAAATAACAATTCTCACCTTCGTTTGCTCCCCTCCTCCCCCCTACAACAGCGAAGAAAAACGGAGTGAGATAGACAACAAAAAAGTGAGACAGATAGAAACGGTAACTAACCGAGATAGAAAACAAAGTGAGACAGACTGAACGGTTACAAAACCGAAACTTGTTCCGGTCCGAGGGCCCATATATTTATAAGAAATAGTTTGCCCAAATTATTTTCCAAATTTCAGCCGAACTTTTGCTGTCACATTTCCCATCTCTAGCCAAAAATATTTTTACCCACGCCGTCAATGTAAATGGCATAATTATTTCGGCCGAATTAATTTGAAAACTTCAGCCGAACTATTGGGAAAATGAAATTTCTGACCGCGTTTCTCACGAAAGTGTAACCCACCTTCGTATGTTTACCCATATAGCAATGTTTCTTTGATGAATGCAGAAAAATTTCACCGATGACATCTAGGCCCCATTATTGAAATGGTTCTTCCATGTCGATAGGCTGCAACATGGTGGTTGACTTCTTTCCTTGTCTGAGACACTTTTGATAGAGTATCCACTTATGGGCATATGCGTGAGAACCCTTGAACAATGTAGGCCAATAAAAACCATCCCGTATGACTTTATGCGCAGTAGTGTCACCCGCAAAGTGTCCCCCAGCTGGTCCGTCATGGAGATCACATAAAACTTTATTTGAATCATGTGCTTCCAAGAATATGAGAAGTACTCAATTATGGTGCTTTATGAAAATAACTCGATGCAGCAACTGGTAAGATAACTATTTTAATATAACTACCCTCTTCTTCCATGTGGATAAATGCGAGGGAAAATTTCTATTATCAAGATACTAGCGCACATCCGCGTACCAAGAATTTGAAATGTAAGTGGGGGTGGCTTACTCAACATTGTACATTTCAACTTCTTGCTCCCACCCAGATGATTCATATTTTGTTTCCTCCATTGCTTCTGATACTAGCCGAAAAAGACCATGGCCCTTGATAGTGTCAACTAGTTTGAACTCTAAGTCATACTCCTGCAAGTTGGTCATCCAATTCACTTTTCTCTCACCCAAATATTTTTGAAAAAAAAATGATCTGATTGTTAGGTTTGGAAAAAAGATAACATAATGAATATTTAAGAGATAGTTCCAGGATTTCGTTAAATCCTTGTAGAATTTATATGCTTGTTTCTCAATGGGGGTATAATTCAGCTCAGGTCCTTGTAAGCTGCCACACATAAAAGAAATTGGCCACTCATTTTTTTTATCATCTTTCTGCATAAGTATTGTGACAAGAGAAGTATCAGAAATGAAGATGTAGAGAAGAAAAACCTTCTTGAAATTTGGGTTGTCCAATGTTGGTGCTTCTGCGATTGCTTGCTTGATACAGGAGAACACATATTTTCCCTTTTATCCCACTTGTATACTGCATCCTTCTTTACCATCTCATGCATAGGTTTGACAATTTGAGCGTAATCAGAGATGAACTTGAGGAGAAAATTGATCTTCCCTAGGAAGGACTGCACGGATTTCTTTCTCACTAGGAAGGGAATTTACGTAATATCCTTGACCCTCTATTATGAAACCAGCTCCAAAAATAGAAGAAAAGAGATATCAACACCTTAGAAATAAGCCACTTTGAGGGGGAAACCTCCTTTACATTACATAAATGAAAAAATCTTGGATGATATAAATGAAAAAACCTCCTTCTAAATATAGGATTCCATGGGGTCACAATATAATCCTAGCCGACCTAACAATAATAATGTAAGGGAAAAATAATAACAATAACAGGGGTACAAAAATAACAATAAGGGGTTTACACTAACAACAATAAGGGACTATACTAGTAATATAGGGACCTAACATGCCCCTCTCCTTCAAAAAAGTGTTGTCCTCAATGCTTGAGTAGCCTCAGATGCTTCTGTATAAAATTCTCATCCTTCCATGTAGAATCTTGAGTGGGTAAGTTCTTCCATTTGATGAGATACTCTAAAATTGATCGATTTCATAGTAGTTGAGTTCTTATTTCCGTGACTGCTTCAGGTTCCAATATGATTTTTCCTTCCTCATCAAGTTCTGGAAATATTGTTTGAACTGGAATTTTTTCCCTTATAACCTTCTTTAACCATGAAACATGGAAAACTGGATGCACTTGAGAAGAAGCAAGAAGATCCAATTTGTATGCCATAGTACCAATCTTTTCCAACACCTTGTAAGGACCATAGTACTTTGGCGATAATTTATTATCCTTCTTAGCTTGCTTGAGGGACATTTTTTTGTATGGTTGTAGCCGTAAAAATACCCAGTCTCCTACATCAAAAATTCTCTCGTTGCGATGTTGATCTGCATGTTGTTTCATTCAATTTTGTGCCAAATTTAGGTTATCCTTTAAGAGTTGGAGAACTTCTTGTTGATGCTCAATGTGATCTTTCACTGCTTGAACCTTAGAATTTTCTCTTAAAGAAGATGTGATGGACAGTGGATGATATCCATAAAGTGCCATAAATGGGGTCATTTTTGCTGTAGTATGGAAGGAAGTGTTATACCACCATTCAGGGAGAGGTAACCACTTGACCCATTGTGTTTTATTATCAGATACAAAAAAATGAATATATCCTTCCAAACAGTTATTCACTATCTCAGTTTGACCATCGGATTAAGGATGATAAGATGAGATATGAGTTAGTTGAGTACCCAAACAAGAAAATAATTCCGTCCAAAAATTTCCAGTAAAAATGGGATCTCTGTCACTTACATAATCTTTGGGTTTCCATGTAGATTTTGAATTGTTTCCATAAATGCAGTAGCAACTGTACTTGCTTTAAATGGATGAGATAATGCACAAAAGTGTGCATACTTGGTAATTCTATCAACTACCACCATGATTACACTCTTTCCTTCGGACTTAGGTAAAACTGTGATAAAATCCATTGAAATCTCCTCGCAACGTTGACTTGGAATGGATAAAGGTTGTAGATGACTCGGGGTGTTAATTGTCTAAACTTTATTTTGTCGGCAAAAAAAAAATTCCGCCTCAAAATTTTGAATATCAGATTTAAGGCCATCCCAAAAAAAATCTTTCATCACCCTGTGGTAAGTTTTTAAAAATTCTGAGTTTCCTCCTAAAGGAGAAGTATGCAATTCCAAAAGAAAATTTTGTTTTAGTTGGGAATTCTTGCAAATATATAAGTGATCTTTGTACCATAAGGAATAATTTTTCCAACTAAATGTATCAGATGTACTAGGATATTGCTGCAAATTTTGAAATAGTGTCCACACTTCTTCATCCTTCTTACATTCATCCCTTGCTTCAGTTATTCAATCTAGTTGGATAATAGAAATGTCACAAAGAAATGCTTCCACCTCTTCATCCTTTCTTGAGAGTGCATCTGCAACAACATTTAGCTTCCCATTTTCGTAGATGATTTCAAAGTCATAACCCAACATCTTTGTAAGCCATTTTTTCTGCTCTTCTGAAGATATTATTTGTTCCAAAAAGTGTTTAAGACTATCATGATCAATTTTTACCCTAAAGTGCCTTCCAATTAGGTAAGGTCGTCATTTCTTTAGTGCATGTAGTATTTCCAACATTTTCTTCTCATAAATAGCTTTTTGTAAATGTTTTCCTTTGATTGGACGACTTTCAAAAGCAATGGGTCTTCCTTCTTGCATTAAAACAACACTAATTCCATTTCCTGAGGCATCACATTCCAAAATAAAGGTTTTTGTGAAGTCTATCATAGCTAAGACTGGTGCTAAGCACATTGCCTCTTTAATATGTTCAAAGGCCTTAGTTACTTCAGGAGCCCATGAAAATGCATCTTTCTTCAATAATATTGTTAGAGGTGTTGTTATTCTCCCATAATTCTTAACAAACTTGTGATAATACCCTATTAACCCAAGAAATCCTCGCAACTACTTTATGGTTGTGGGGACTTTCCATTCCTTAATGGCTTTGATTTTGTTAGGGTCTACCTTAACACCCTTGTAAGATACAATATGATCTAGATATTCCACCTCTTGTACTCCAAAGAAACATTTGGATGTTTTTGCATATAATTGTTTCTCCTCCAATAGTTTGAGCACCCTGTCAACATGGTGAACATGATCCTTCCAAGACCTGCTGTAGATTAGTATGTCATCAAAAAATACTAGCACAAATTTTCTAAGGAAGGGTTTGAAAATGGAATGCATCAACCCTCGAAATGTAGAACGTGCATTGGTAAGGCCAAAAGGCATGACCAAAAATTCCTAATGACCCTCATGAGTTCGAAATGTTTTTTTCGGAATATCTTCAGTCTTCATTCTAATTTGATGATATCCTGAACGAAGATCCAACTTGGTAAAATAAATTTCTCCATGCAATTCATCCAATAATTCATCAATCACAGGAATGAGAAATTTATCTTTAATAGGGAGCTTATTGAGCTCCCTATAATCCAAACACATGCGCCATGATCCATCCTTCTTGTGCACCAATATTACTGGAGCAAAGAAATAACTTTGAATAGGTTGAATTATACCAGTCTCTAACATTTCTGCAATCATACGTTCAATTTCACTCTTTTGGACATAAGGATATCTGTAAGGCCTGATGTTTGGAGGAACACTTCTTGGAATCAAATGAAAAGCATGATCATGATCATGAATAGGTGGGAGTCCTTTGGGAGTTTCAAACACCATGGAATGATTGTCCAAGAATTTTTGGATATTTCGAGAAATATATGATTTTGATGTTGGAACTTCTAGTGAGCATAACTGTGAAATTACACCTCGTTTTTATTTATTCAAAAGATTTGTCACGATTTTAGAGCTTATTATCTTTCCTGGCTTCCCTACAATACCCCATAATTCGATTTTATTTCCTTCCGAAAAATATTTCAAGAAAAGTTCTTGAAAATTAGAAGCTACCGTCCCCAAAGATTGCAACCATTGTACTCCTAGTACAACATCAACACCTCCCATTGGAATGGAAAGCATTGGACTATTCAATACATATTCCCCCATGGTTAGCTTGATATTCTGGCATTTTACAGAGAAATTTATAGTTCCTCCATTTGCAACCATCACTTTACATTGTGGTGTTGGGTATAGGAAACAATTCAATTCCTTGGCTACCTTACAATGAATAAAATTATGGGTACTACCCGAATAAATCAACACTATTACATTTTTCTTCTTGATATGTCCTTCTATCTTGAGAATTTGAGGAGTGGTAATTCCTGCCAATGCATTACACGATATGTTCAGACTCATTTCTTCTTCCTTTAGGGTTGGTTCCTGGTTTATATACTCTTCTTTTGAATTTTCTTGTTCATTTTCTTCCTCCTCTTCACAATCTATATAAAATAATTTATTCTCAGCACAGTTATGACTTCTAGTGTATTTGTTATCACAACTATAGAAAATCCCTTTTGCTCTCTTCTCTTCCAATTGTTGTGGTGTTAACCTTGTAGGTTGTGGAATTCTAGGAGTAGCAATACTTCCATCTTTATAGATGTGAGTGGTAGGCTTCCTTGTCACCATAATTTTACATTATTTTTTTCTTACCAACCTAAATTCCTTCTCCAATGAATCAGGTTCCCAAATGCAAACTTCATGTTGGATGTTATCCTTTAAAGTCCCTATGAAGATATAAATCTTGTGTTCCTCTAGAATATCAATTACCCTTATATCAATTTTTGGAAGTCCTAAATGTGCTCCACCACTGAACCCTTTTGTTTGAGATTTATCAATTGGCTAAAGAAGGTGTTTCTCTTTGTATCCTCATAATGTGCTATCATTTCCTTCATAGAAACTGACCAAGAGACAATTTGTTTTACGGGAGAAAAGCCATCGATACCATACAAATGTATTTTGTTCTAAATGTAAATTTACAATGCGTACCTTTTGTGTGTTTTTCACATTATTGAGATAAAATTGTTGCTCCATATGTGGTATCCATGTTATGGGATCCTTTCCATCAAACTTCCTCATATCCATATTTGGAATATGGTGGTTCTTCAATCCAACATTAGAGTTTATTAAATCATGATTAAAATTTATTTTGTTCTCATCATGAGTTTCCTCTACTATGTTTCTACCATTAGGAATAATTTCTTGTATTAACCTTTTCATCAAACCTTCCATGTCTGCTTTTATATCATTCATCATGTCTTCCATGTTGTCTTTCATTTTTTCATCAATCTTAGCTTCCATGTCACCCACCTTAGCTTCCATGCCAGTGTCCATGCCATCCATCTTAGCTTCCATGCCATTCTTCAAACCATCCATCTTAGCTTCCATGCCTTTCTTCAAAACTTCCATTTCATTTTTTTTTGCTCTTTGCGAGAGCGAAATTTGGTGCACTTGCTATTGTAATTTTGATATGTCATGTTGCGCTTCTTCCTCTTCATGAGTCATAGTAGTTGCTTATCAAGGCTTAATGGGTGTTGAATTCTTTTAAGGTGGAATTTTATAACCCAATACTAATATCTATGTGTCAATATGCCCTTGGAATCACTTCAAACTGATTTTTCACACAAGACTTATGCAATTCAAAAAAAAATACAACCTTTTTCTTGCTTTTGAGGAGCTCGATATTGAAGCTGAATTATATTTGTGCTTTTGGATCTCTAATATCTGAAATTTGGCCCATTAGTAGCCCTCTGAATCTTCTCTCGAATGCCACAGGTTTGACCTGATTTGGATTCTTCAAGGCAAAGTTATGCCCAATCTCCCACAGTGACCTAATTATGGATTGGTTCAGTAGAACGAACTTGTACGACGTGCCACATGTCACTATTTCCTCCTTCAGCTCTGAATTGATACACAGGAAACTAAATTTCGTGTACTTGCAGCCACTTTTTACATAATTCCAATCTGATTCTCAGAGAGAGAGTTATGACGATTTTCCCATGGTCACCTCTTTGATA
Organism: Pinus albicaulis; assembly: GCA_034641835.2. Taxonomy (NCBI): domain Eukaryota; kingdom Viridiplantae; phylum Streptophyta; class Pinopsida; order Pinales; family Pinaceae; genus Pinus; species Pinus albicaulis. The sequence goes on along the minus strand of CM076575.1, from coordinate 1,022,349,520 downwards.
TGAAATTCGGGAGCCTGAAAAAACCCTAAATTCTACAGATCATATCTTTGAAAATATTTCGAAACAAGATCTAAAATTTTTACAGAAAGTTATTCAGAATTTCGGCTTTTCTTTGTAAAAATGTCAGCTTCTAAACCTTCATATAAACACATTTATAGTGAAAATTCCACGATGAAATGTTTAGGTGAAATTCGGGAGCCTGAAAAAACCCTAACTTTCACATATCATATCTCCGAAAATATTGTGTACCAATATCTGAAATTTTTACACGACGTTCCTCAGGATTTCGCTTTGCTCTGCAAAAAATTCAGCTTTTGAACCTTCGTAGAAAAAAAATTATATTGAAAATTCCACGATAACCTATTTGGAGCAGTGAAACCCTATAATCCAAAGCTCTAATACCAAATGTTATGAAACCAACTCCAAAAATAGAAGAAAAGAGATATCAATGCCTTATAAATAAGCCACTTTGAGGGGAAAACCTCTTTTACATTACATAAATGAGCAAATCTTGGATGATACAAATGACAAAACCTCCTTCTATATATAGGAGTCCATGGGATCACAATATAATCCTAGCTGACCTAACAATAATAATGGAAGGGCACAATAATAAAAATATTGGGGTTACAGGGGTACAGCATGAATAATAAGGGGGTTACTCTAACAATAATAAGAGACTATACTAGTAATATAGGGACCTAACACACTCTCAAGGTCAACGTTAATCCCACTTTTTGCGATAATATGGCCCAAGAGGTTTCCCTAATATACTGCAAAGATACTCTTCATGGGATTAAGAGAGATCCTGTTTTTTCAACATTGCTCAAATATTTTCTTCAAGTGGCATAAGTGGTCGGACCTCTTCTTAGAAAACATTATGACATTGCCAAGCTAGGCCACTACGCTATGTCCAATCAAACCATGAAATGTGATGTCCATTACAGAGTCGAATGTCGCACCATTGTTAACTAGCCCAAATGGCATTATTTTGAATGTGAACGTGCGCCATTTCGCTCAAAAAGTATTTTTTAGTTTTTGCAAGCTCTAAGACTAATCAGGGGATCAATTTTGTGCTCAAAAATAAAAGTTCTCAAATTGGCTCTGAACGTAAACGATCACACAATTCTCATCGTTCTGAATCCGACGCACTTTGTTTCATGAAAAATGGTCATTGTATGCTCCCGAAAACGAGTTTTGTCCACTTTTCAAAACATGTAAAGTTAAAAAAAAAATGATAGTCAGATGCCCAGTCAACAGTCCGTACCGCTGATGTTGCATGCTGACTATGCAGGTTCAAAGGTTGGTCAAAGTTCTATAGGTGAATGGGAAGTTTCCAAGTGGTAGCACGGCACTGGTCTGGATGGTGGGTGATGTGTCAAGTTTTTATTGGTTAATGATGGAACCAATTGGGTGAGGAAATGTGGTACAGCCTGGGGTCGCCATGTGCCCCCCCCCCCCCCCCCCAAAAGTTCAAAGGAGTGGTAAAATTTTTGGTCAAGGTCTGGGTTGAGGCATCAAGGTTCGACCCCGCGACCTCCCAACACACAACGCAACGCTTTACCATACCACCTACCGCATGAGTCTTAAAATGTATAGGACTATGCGTATATTTAAATTAACACAAAGTTTGTGGCAGGGTAAGGTGGGGGCCAGCCCCCGTTCCACAGGACCATATGTCATGGCCATCGGTGGGAGCTCCAACGAATAATCCAGAGTTAAGTTTTAAACCATGATCATTAACCATCAAAAAAAATTATTAGCTCTAATCGAAATTTTAAGTGTGGATTCATTTGAATGCGTAGTTAGCGCTTAAATTATGCTTAACTAGCGCTAATTACAATTTAATTGGAAGACCTCCATATTCTGGGAAACTTCTAGTTTTAATTGCAGTTAACTAGTTTAGGGCCTAAGATAATTTGGATTGCACAGTTACTTGTGTTAGCACAGTTCTTTGCTAAGTCATGAGTCCATTTAAATTTTTCTTTTTTTAGGATTAAACTTTGAAAATTTCAAAAAAAAAATTGGTCACTACCGAAACTTCTGGAGGCGCCTGTTTTAGCCTTTTCAGACAGTCTGTTATAGTCGTATTTTTGTCTATTTTTCTTTTATTCTGATGCTATCGGATATTCTAGTAACTTGCCCTGTTTTTAAAAAATAAACGAAAAAGCACATCCACTTTTTTGTCAAGCCATGTGTTATGGTGTAAATACATTTCAAATATTTTTTAAATGATTTATATCATGTGATAGGAGTCGTATGTAGTCAATTATGTTAGAAGTCAATTCATGGTATATGTGTAGTGCCTAGGTGTCAACCTGCAGTAATAAACCCAACCGTTAATCCTGTCTCGTCTGTCAGCCGAGTCAGTTTAATATCATGTCAAGGTACATGTTTTTAAAGTGGATAAGATCATGGATCATCAGACTTAATACAATGACTATTTGGTTGGTTGCATAGCAACACTGCTGGAACTTTAGGCCAATAAACTAACATGTAGTGGCACTTGCCTCAAGCCATTTGTAGCATTCTATCTGGAGTTACGCAGCCAACTGAAGATTATTATGGCCATCACATGGCACACATTAAGGTCAAGCATATTTTCCATCATGGAAATATATTGCATGGGTGATGAACCATGGTTGTTGTTTTAAAACCACCGAAAAAGTAGGAGCAGTATCACTTGTGAGCGTAGAAGTTGAGAACGAGTTTCTAAGAGTTACATTTGGAGGAGTCTAGATTTCAGGCAGGATTTCAGAGAAAGACACAAGAAACACTTATTATGTGAATCTCTTCTAGATCTTCCACCTATCAGTTTCAAAGACAGAGTTATTAATTTCTAAAGATGACTAAACTAGGAGGGAAGATAAAACGAATTGAGCCACAGGGTGCTGACTTAGTGGATGGAAATTCGAAGGTGAGAAGATTATTTATCTAAGCAGGGTAGTATTCTTTGTGCACCATATTAGGAAGCTCTCACTTAGGAGTAGCTCAAGAGTTTAAAAAATCTTTCAATGGACAAGAAGCCACAGCCTATGGTCTTAAATAGAAAGTTTCAGCAGACTCAATTGTTGAGGCATCTAACCTTCCACAAGAAGAAGAGAGGTGGTTTGAAGGTCAGGTTATCATTGAAGGAGACCTCAACAGTTTCCTCAAGGATTCACACAGAGATCCCAACTGGGCCAAAGGAATTCCAAGCATCTATCTCAAAAATGACTGGGAAAAAGTTGTTAAACTCATCAATATTTACCTCACTTAGGAAAGGAGGTATACAGTTTTGTTTCTTTATCATGTGAGATTTCTTTTTCATGTTGCAGGTATGAAGACCCTCAATTTACCATACTTTTTTTTGAAGAGTTTGACAAAGATTTCAGCAAGAATCCAAACTTACAATGCTGCCTCAAAATAAAACTTGTATCATCAAGGTTTTAGTTGAAGAAGAGTTAAGGAAAAGAAATAAGACATGGGATCATTTACAGGGCAGGCCAACCTGCACCTACACCTCCATCCTCAAAAAAACACCATCAACCTGCTAAAAGAACCAAGAGGAAGGCTAAAAAGGATAACATCCATAAGGCCAAGAGCAGGAAAGAAAAGGTTTCTTCAGTCAAGGCTGAAAGAAATTTGGAGAAAGGAGAGAGATCCTCAGTTGATAAACCCAAGTCTATGAAAATGGTTCCCCATGTTCCTCATTTTCCTAATTTCTACACTAGAGCTCGAAGAGGAAGGTAAGAAAATGCAGAGAAATATAAAGCATAGATGCTACCAGAAATTCCAGAAGCCAATATTCAGCAGAAAATTCATAAAGATTCTCAGCCCACAAATTCTGATGAATAACTCATCAAGGATGCAGGATATGAGATTAGTAGCAAGAATAAGAAAGAAGAAGTCAAACCTGTTGTTGGTACCATAAAAATACATACCAGAGATAACAACAAGTTCAGGCTCAAGTCCAAGGCTCTGTACAATCCAAATTTAATGAAAATTTCATTGATATAGAAGAAATATATGAAGGGTTGAAGATTGACAAAACCAAGAAGAAAGATAAAAATAAAACCCCATCAGAGGAGCACTCAGAACCCTCAAAAGGAAGAAAGATCCAAAATGGTTCTAAGAAGGAGAAGGCCATTTTCAAGGAAGCAGACACAAGAACAAACAGATCAAGATCAGCTGCTAATAGCAAGACATACTTGGACAAGCTTGTTGAAGCTGCAGCCCACATGGAAGGAAGGTAAAAAGGTTTTTTGATACAAACAACTTTTTTCTTATCAATCAAAATTTTGAACAACAGCTTAGATGTCAAAGAATATAAGTCTGCATAGGTTTTTCAGCATTTTCTATGCATTTTTGTAAAATAAATAGAACACTACCAGAAATTCTAGTAGCTTTCCAGTTTTTGCAAAGTTACAATTTTTTACCGAAATTTCTAGTAGCACCTATTTTAACTGAATTTTGACGCTTGTCAGCAAAGTTTCCGAGCCAGTTAAGGAAGGATAAAGACTCATAACGAAATGGATATAAAAATTTATGGTGAAAGGTGGTCATGATGTTGTTGGAGGTCATATTAAAATACCAAATACATAAGGAGACAAATCAGCAGAAAAAGGGGCATCATGACAACACACTCAGCAGTTCAGCCCAGATTTCTTCTCTTATTTGTTTTACATCTATCCTTTCAGATATATTTTTATGGGATACGGTTGTAATGTTGTATGACACCTATGTAATGATAGGAGTAGTGTTTCCTTATTTTTAGAAGAGATGGATTTGGTGTCTCTCTTTCTATATATACCATTTATAAATACTATTTCCAGGTTGGATGTTGGTCTACCTGAAGATTGAATATAATAAAGAAAAGCCTCTTTTACTTCATGCTGGAGGATTTTGTGACTCAAGGACCATCTAATGTATGGTGTTCCTTCTTTCTTTGTTAATTTCTTCTAATTATGAGTTGCAACAACTAGTAAGGTGTGAGTGAGAAATTGTTAAAGGATTTAATAGTATATTATCTACTTTCCAACTTTATGAAAATCATATATGTGTTGTAGAACATGTTATTAAAGATTTCATAAAGGATTTGTGAAATGATTTATGCATGCAATCTACTTTCTGAATGTTGTTTACTTTACATAAATAGAGCTTGTGTCAAGAGCCATCATTATAGTTGTGTGACTGATTTGGGATATGAGTATTTCCTAGAATAGGTACCAACTATCCATATTCTTCAACTGTTAAACTCTGCTCCCTATACTAACAATTTACCCATACAATTTATACTTACCACAGCTTTCCAAATGCATGAATTCTTAAAGAATATAAAAATCATTTCAAAATCCTTGAGAAGCCATCCCACCACTCAAAAAACCCTTTAAAATTTGAAATGAACTATGATGTGTAAATCTTACTCCTTTTTCATTTAAGGAGCGACTACTTGCGCTAACATCTTTGGCGCCATTGTCGGGGAGGTGAATTGAAGTTTATCCCTACATGAATGACAAAGTTATAAGTTTGGTTCTAAGGTGTACATTTCCAGCTATCTTTTTAGACTTATTTACACCTAGCAACTCCATTGTTGAAGTTATGGCTCCTAGAAGGACTAGAACCAGGGCTAACCCATATTCCCCTTTGAGAATCCCAATCCCTGGCCCTAAAAATATAATTAAGGAAAAGAGTAAACAAAATTTTGTTGCTTCTACTGCTATTTTCTCAAAGGCTATCCCTAAATAAGTCCTACAAAATTTATCCCCTAATTTTTCAAAAAATATTGTACCTCCCTTGTTTTCCAACCAACAAATAGTATCTACATCACACGTTGGTGCTTTATCATCTATTGTTCACAACCCACTAATTGTTTTTCCACAAATCCCAACAACTCACACCATGGAAGTTCCAAACCCACCCCCTAACCGAATGGATGCAAATGTTGTTACAAGGTATACCCCTTTAGTTTTACTTCAACCTATCACTTTATTACCTACAGGAGATTATCTCAAATACATGCCTAAGTTTAGTGGTGAGGGAGAAGTAACAATTGAAGAACATCTTGTTGATTTTTATGCATATGCTGACAATCTGAATATTGAGAATGAATATGTCTGGATGAGAGTTTTTGTTCAGAGTCTTGAGGGTGATGTTAGGAAATGGTTTAGATCTTTGGCAGTTGGTAGAATCACTGGAATTGAACCCCTATATGATACATTTTTAAGGAAATGAGGTGATAAGAAAGATTTATGTATTATATCACTGAATTTGGTGCAATAAAAATAAAAGAAGGAGAATTAGTTTCTGATTTTTCTAAGAGATTCAATAAAATGTATAGAAAAATTCGTGTTGAAATCAAGCCTACTAAAGCTTCATCCAAAATCACTTATGTTGGTGCTTTTGATCCTGATTTTTTTTTATTATTGAGAGAAAGAAGATCCACAATACTAACACAAATGTAGGACAATGCACTGGAGGTAGAATCTAATGTGTTAGCAACTGATAGGCTTAGAGGAGGGTTTGACAGAGAAAAAAAAAGCAAAAATATGAATTTTCAACTTCAGGAACTTCAGACATAGATCCTAAGTTATATGAGCTGACTAAGATGGTCAATTCATTGACTATTGAGATGTCCAAGCTCAAGATGGAAGCAAGACTAGCTACCACTATAAATGTTTCATTTGATCAGCGTAATAGACAGCAATTTAGAAGACCTAATGTTCCTCAAATTTTGCAACGAGAAAGAAGAGATGTTGATGATCAAAAATTACACCCCCCTTTGCAGAATGTTATATTTGAAGATGAAAGGTTGGAGAAAGTTGCTGATATCAATTTTCAATGAGATAAATAAGGGTTGATTCATCTTACACAAGTAGAGTATGAAGATTTCATGTCATGTGCTTAGAATAATGATGAGATTTCTAATCATTCCATGATTGCAACTGATCATCAAAGTAGATATAACCTCAAATCAAAGAAGATTGATGATAATCCAAATCTTGTTGCGCAACCCAAGAAGAATAAGGATGCAGTTAAAATTCCAGCATAAAATCAAGTTGTTGAACCAAGCAGACCGGAAATTCTGGTAGCAGTTAATACTCCTTCACTTGAGGTAAAAATTTCTCACAAATTTCCCCCTGTTTTCAATTTTGAGAATGAGCTCATGAAAAATAATGATTTCAAAAATACTTTTATGAAATCTCTTTAGCCTCCACCTATCAAAGTAGCTTCTGATTTTTTAACCTTCAATATGACAATCCCACTATTATTTTAGGTCCATTGGTAGAAGACATATATGACTTACCCCTCCCTTCTATCTGTCTCTAAATATTCATCATAATATCTTGCATAATTTCCTAATGGACTCTGGAGCATCACAAGATCTCTACTCCAAGGACTTGAAGTGAGTATTGAGTACCAAGATCTCTACTCCTTTTATTCCTGGAAATTTCAATGCCTTGGTGTCATCAAATATCTTGTAGTAATCCTTTTTCGGTTACCCATGAGAGGGATGGTGATGGATATTGTTGTAGCTGACATTCCTCCTAGATTTGGCATGTTACTTTCTAGGTCATGGATTAGAAGGTTGGGAGTAACTTTGCAAACAGATTTCACGTATGCTATTGTCCCTGTTTTTGGAGGAGAACAAATAAGACTTTGTAGATAAGCTCAGCTGACATATATCGTTAGTGATAGAAAAGACCCCACTAATCATTCAATTTATGCTAGAACAACTAATGTTGGTTCAAGCATTTTACATATGGATAATTTTGTCCTATCTGTAGAAAAATCTCATATTTTGAAGCCTTCTGAAAAACAGATCAATCATGAGGGTTCCCAGGTATGTCAAATGTATTTTTATGGCTCATGTTCCAAATAAGGAGATGGTGCAGGGATAGTTCTCATTTCTCCTTTGAAAGAGAGCTCCAATTTTCCTTTCAAACTTGAATTTTAAGCAACTAAAAATGTGGCTAAGTATGAAGCTCGGTTGATTGGTTTAAAAATAGCAAAAGACATGAATATTTCATAAATTTATGTTTTTGGAGATGTTGAGCTTATTATTCATCAAATCAGAAATTTTTATCAAACTAAGCATCCTAGACGCAGAGATTACCGGAATGCAGTATGGAGCCTTGTATAAGTCTCATTCTTGGCTTTTAACATTTCTTTTGTTCCAAGAGAAAGAAATATTTTGGTTGATTTACTTTCTATTTCAGCAAGCTCATTCAAGATTCCAATACCTATAACGTTGAAATATGAAGTGGAAGTTAGGTTCACACCTAGCATTCCTGATAATGTCAAGTATTGGAAACTTTTTGAAGATGATCAGGATACTAGAAGATTCATTGAATCTGCTGAAGAGTTTTTTGTCCTAAAAATTGATCAAGATGAATATTTCATGAAGGATGATGTTGATTCGCAAGACACCAAAAATCTGCAAAAACATATTGTTGATCAACCTATCATTCAACTACCTACCGATCACATTCCCAAGGGATTAATCCCACTTAAGAAGCTCTTTGATCACAATGATGTCTCAATCAAACCACAATTGGCTGAAACGGAAGCAGAATTGGAAGATTTCAATTTGGGCATAGAAAAAGAGCTAAGGTATGTGAAGTTGTCAAAATCTTTATCAGAAGAAAGAAAGGTTGAATACAATAAGTTGTTTTTTGAATTTGTTGATGTTTTTGCCTAGAAATATGATGATATTAAGACATACGATACAACCATAATTGAGCATAGAATACCATTGAAGGATGGTACTAAGCCTTTTCGACAGAATTTAAGGAAAATCAATCCATTATTGTTACCAGTGCTGGAGAAGGAAGTGAAAAAAAAATTAGATGCCAAAATCATCATTTCATTGAGATGCTTAGATCAGGTTTCTAATCTAGTTCCAGTAACAAATAAGAGTGGTGAAGTCAGACTATGTGTAGATTTCATGAATCTTAACAAATGCTCGAAGAAATATAATTATCCATTGCCAAATATGGAGCATATCCTTCAAAGGGTAACTGGTTCAGATAGAATTTCCATGTTAGATGGTTTCTCTAGGTACAATCAAGTTTCAGTTTGGCCAGAAGACCGAGAGAATACAACATTCACTATTCCTTGGGGAACCTTCGTGTATGCAAAGATGCCATTTGGGCTTATGGATGTCATAGCTACTTAAGTGTGCTATGGAATTTTCATTCATTAGAGAAAAGGACAAATTATTGGTCATCTATTTGGATGATATTACTATTTTTTCAGCTTCAGATCAAGAACACCTTCATCACTTGAGACAAGTATTTGTTAAATGCAGAAAATATGGTATATTATTGAATCCAAAGAAGTATCATTTTTATCTCAAGGAAGGTAAGATATTGGGTCACATAGTTTCTAAATATGGAGTGAAAATTGATCCTAAAAGAGTGATTGCAATTCAGGATTTAACACTTCCTAGATCCAAGAAAGAGGTTCAATCTTTCCTTGGTAAGATCAATTTCTTAAGAAGGTTCATTCCAAATGTTGCTAAAGTGGTGAAGCATATTACTTGCGTACTGAAGAAGGAAAAATAATTCAAGTGGACAGTTGAATCCAAAAATTAATTTGAGCTGATAAAAAAAGTTATCATTGAAGCACCTCAGTTGGTAAGCCCTAAATACTCAAAACCTTTCTTGATCTTCTCATTTTCCTCCCAAGATACTATTGATGTTGTTTTGTTACAAAAATATTCAAAAAATAAGGAAGCTCCCATATCATTTTTCATCAGAGCTCTTAGAGATGCAGAATTGAACTATGAAATGTTGGAAAAGCATGTTTATGCATTAGTGAAAGCTCTGAAATATATTAGAGTTTATATTCAGCATGCTCAAGTTATTTCCTATGTACCTTCATTTGTTTTTAGATAGATATTAGTTCAGCTTGATATTGATGGAAAAAGAAGTAAGTGGGTGACGAAAATTCTTGATTTTGATTTAGAGATAAAGCCTACTAAACTAATCAAAGGTTAAGGATTAGTCAAACTACTAGCTGAAGAAAATTGTAGAGTTTTGGGCTTGAATTTCATGAATGACAACTTTTAAAGGAAAAATTCTGAACCTATTGATAGCATGGAAGAGGATATAAATATTTCTAAGTGCAGCTGGTATAAGGATATCATTTATTTTCTGCAGCATTTTAAACCTCCTCCAAATTATGATAAAAGAATAGTAAGATCTTTAAAGTTGAAAAATGCTAAATTCTGCATTAAAGATAATTGTTTATATTGGAAAGATCCTACAGGAGTTTTGCTAAGATGCATTGACCCAGATGAGTCCAAGAAAATTATTTTTGACATGCATAGTAGTGTGTGTGGAGGTCATCATTATTGGAGAACTACTGCATACAAAATACTAAGAGCTGGTTATTTTTGTCCTAACTTATTTTCTAATGTATGTAATGAGGTGAGAGAATGTTAAAAATGTCAAAAGTTCACCGATAAGAAATATCTGAAGTCTTTGCCTCTCAAGCCCATAGTTGTTTCTGCATCTTTTTAGTAATGGGGCTTAGATTTCATTGGAGAAATTTATCCACCTTCAAATGGACAACATTGTTGGATTCTTGTTGCAACTGGTTAATTCACCAAGTGGATTGAAGTAATACCTACCAGGAATGCTACTCATAAAGTTATAATTAACTTTCTAGAGGGAATCATAACCAGATTTGGATGTCCATTAAGGTTAGTAGCAGATAACTCAACTTCTTTTAAAGCTACTCCATTGGTAAATTTCTGTGAAGATTATGGTATTAAGCTCACTCACTCTACAACTTACTATCCCCAAGGGAATTTTTTAGTTGAATCATCAAAAAAAAAATTGTAAGAATCATCACCAAGCTATTGGAGAAAAACAAGAAAGCCTGGGATTCAAAACTGAAGTTTGCATTATGGGATGATAGGGTGACAATAAAAAATTCTATTAATACATCACTTTTTCAAATGCTTTATGGAACTCATGTTGTTTTTCCAATTCAATTGGCCATTCATGTAGCTAAATTTATACAAAATCATGAAGTTGAGCTAGATGACATGACCAGGGGAATTTATTAGATCACGGAAGTGTAGCACAAGCGAGAACAACAATATGATTTGGTGAGAAAATATCAGGAAATTTTAAAGCAAGTTTTTGATAGAGGAACCAAAAAAGAAGATTTTCAAATTGGAAACCTAGTGTTGAAATGGGATGCACAACATCAAGATCCAGGTAAGAATTTCAAATTTGATGCTTTATGGCTTGGTCCTTTCAAAATCTCAAATATTTTGCAAAACAATACTTTTGAGTTGCAACATCTTGATGGGACAGAACTGTTTGGAGGCCCATTTAATGGGTGCTTTCTCAAAAAAATATTTTACTAAGGCTATTGGTTGCCTAAGTTCACTGTAAATACCGGTGTGTTTCATAATAAGACTCCATAGCCCAATGACAAGGCATTGAAACTACAAAATATTCTTAGAGCCTCGCAGGGAGAGCTCTATCTCCTGTGGAGCCAATGTTAGCACAGTTCTTTGCGAAGTCATGAGTCCATTTTAATTTTTTCTTTTAGGACTAAACTTTGAAATTTAAAAAAAAAAATTGGTCGCTACCGAAATTTCTGCTATCACCTATTTTAGCCTTTTTGGATAGCCTTTTATAGTCTCGTTTTTGTCTGTTTTCTTTTATTCTGATGCTACTGGAAATTCTGGAAACTTCCCCTGTTTTAAAAAAAATAAATGAAAAAGTGCAACTGTGTTTTTGTCAAACCACATGCTATGGTGTAAATATGTTTCAAATATTTTTTTAAATGATTTATATCAAGTGATAGGAGTCGTATGTGGTCATTTATGTTCAAATTCAAGTCATGCTATACGTGCAGTGCCTAGGTGTCAACCCATAGTAATAAACCCTACTGTTAATCTCGTCATGTCTGTCAGTCGAGTCAGCTTAATATCATGACAAGGTACGTGTTTTTTGAATGGAGAAGATCTTGGATCATTAGACTTAATGTAATGACCATTTGATTTGTTGCACAACGACGATGCCAAAAATTTAGGCCAATAAACTAGCACGCAGCGGAGGTCACTTCCAGTCACAGATCTGCTTTCCTCAAGCCATCTGTAGCATTCTATCAAAATTTACGCCACCAAATAAAGATTATGATGGCCATCACATGGAACAAATTACGGTCAAGGATATTTTCCATCATGGAAATCTATTGCATGGGGTGATGAACCAAAATTGTTTTAAAACCACCAAAAAAGTAGGAGCAGTGTCAGTTGTGAGCCTAGTTGTTGAGAATGAGTTTCTAAGAGTCATAGTTTGAGGAGGAGTCTAGATTTAAAATAGGATTTCAGAGTAAGACAAAAACAACACTTTTTAGGTGAAGCTCTTCTATCTCTGCCACCTATTAGTTTCAGAGATAGAGTTATTAATTTCTGAAGATGGCTAAAAGAGGAGGGAAAATAAAAAGAGTTGAGCCACAGGGTGCTGACCTAGTGGATGCAAATTCGAAGGTGAGAAGATTGTTTATCCAAGAAGGGCAGTATTCTTTGTGCACCAGATTAGGAATTTCTCACTTAGGAATAGCTTAAGGGTTTGCAAACTCTTTCAATGGACAAGAATCCATAGTATATTGTCTTACATTGCAGGTTTCATTAGACTCAATTGTTGAGGCATTTAACCTTCCACATGAAGGAGACATGTGGTTTAAAGGTCAGGTTATCATCGGAGGAGGCCTCAACAGTTTCCTCAAGGATGCACATAGAGATCCCAACTGGGCCAAAGGAATTCCAAGAAGCTATCTCAAAAATGATTGGGCAGAAGTTATTAAACTCATCAAGATTTACCTCACTTGTGAAAGGAGGTATACAGTTGTGTTTCTTTATCATATGAGATTTATTTTACATGTTGCAAGTATGAAGACCCTCAATTTTCCATACCTTTTGCTGAAGAGTCTAACAAAGATGTTAGTAATAATAAAAAATCACATTGATGCTTCAGAATACAACTTGTATCATCAAGATCTCATCAAGGTTTTAGTTGAAGAAGAGTTAAGGAAAATAAATCATACATGGGACCATTTCTTATTTTATAGGACAGGCCAGCCTGCAACTACACCTCCATCCTCACAACAACACCCTCAGCCTACAAAAAGAACCAAGAGGAAGGCTAAAAAGGATAACATCCATAAGGCCAAGAGTAGGAAAGAAAAGGTTTCTTCAATAAAGGCTGAGAGAAAGTTGGAGAAAGGAGAGAGCTCCTCAGTTGATAAATCCAAGTCTATGAAAATGTTTCCCCTCATTCCTCCTTTTCCTAATGTCTACACCAGAGCTCGAAGAGGAAGGTCTACAATTGCAAATAAATCTAAATCACAGATGCTACCAGAAATTTTGGAAGAAAATATTTCGCAGAAAATGTAGAAAGATTATCAGCCCACAGAGTCTGATGAAGAACTCCTCAAGGATGCAGGGTATGATATTAGTAGAAACAAGAATAAAGAAGAAGCCAAACTTGTTGCTGGTACCGGAAAAATATATACCAGAGACAAAAACAAGTTCATGCTCAAGTCCAAGGATGTGCACAATCCAAATTTACTGACAAAGGTCATTGATATAGAAGAAAGATATGAAGGGTTAAATATAAAGAAAACCAAGAAGAAAGATAAAACAAAACCCTTTCAGAGCAGCACTCAGAACCCTCAAAAAGAAGAAAGATCCAAAAGGGTTCTAAGAAGGAGAAGGCCATTTTCAAGGAAGCAGCTATAAGAACAACCAGATCAAGATCAGCTACTAACATCAAGATAGACTTAGATAAGCTTGTTGAAGTTGCAGCCCACATGGAAAGAAGGTAAAAAGGTTTTTTGATATTAACACATTTTTTCTTATCAATCACAATTTTGAACAATACCTTAGATGTCAAAGAATATAAGTCTGCACAGTTTTTTCAACATTTTCTGTGCATTTCTAAAAAATAAACAAAGCGCTACTGGAAATTTCAGTAGCTTTCCAGTTTTTTCATAGTTACAGGTTTTTACTGAAATTTCTGGTAGTGCTTGTTTTAACTGAATTTTGAAACCTGCTAGCAAAGTTTTCGAGCCAGTTAAGGAACGATAAAGACTCATAACCAAATGGATATAAAAAGTGATGGTGAAAGGTGGTTATGAGGTTGTTGGAGGCCATATTAAAAGAAGATAAATAGTTATGTAAATACCAAATATATAAGGAGACAAATCAGCAGAAAAAGGGGCAACATGATAGCCCACTCAATAGTTCAGTCCAGATTTATTCTCTTCTTTCTTTTTCATATGTCCTTTCAGTTAGATTTCGATGGGATATGGTTGTAATGTCCTATGACACATATGTAATGATAGGAGTATTGTTTCCTTCTTTTTAGAAGAGATGGAGTTGGTGCCTCTTTCTATATATACCATTTGTAAATACCATTTCCAGGTTGGATGTTGGTCTACCTGAAGACTGAATATAATAAATAAATTCCTTTTTTACTTCATGCTAGAGGTTTTTGTGACTCAAGGACCATATAATGTATGGTGTGTCTTCTTTCTTTGTTAATTTATTATAATTATGAGTTGCAGCAGCTAGTAAGGTGTGTGTGAGAAATTGTTAAAGGATTTAATAATATATTATCTTCTTTCCAGATTTCTGCAAATCATATATGTGTTTTAGAACATGTTAGTGAATATTTCAGAAATAATTTGTGAAATAATTTATGCACACAATCTACTTTTAGATTTTTTTTTACTTTTCATAAACATAGTTTTCATAAAGAGCCATCATTATAGTTGTGTGACTGATTTAGGATATGAATATTTCCTAGAATATGTAGCAGTTATCCATCTTCTTCATTCGTTACACTCTAATCCATATACTACCAATCTACCCATGCAATTTATACTTTCCAAATGCATGAAAGTCTTAAATAATATGAAAATCACTTCAAAATCTTTGAGAAGCCATCCCACAACTCAAAAAACCCTTTAAAATTTGAAATGAACTATGATGTGTAACACTTACTCATTTTGCAATCAAGGAGTGACTCCTTGCGCTAAAAACCTAAAACATACCATCCTCATGTTTAATCCTACTATTTTAGATGAGGTTTGTATACAAGCTACACACCCTGAGGCAAGAGGGGAAAATGTAGAAGATGTGGGTTAAAATAAATCATTCAAGGGTGGTGAAAAAGGAAAGTGTTTCAAGGGTAAACAAAAGAAGAATGAATCTATTAAGAAAAAATGGGATGAAACCACATGTAATCATTGTTCCAAAGAGGGTCATGATGAAGCCACTATTGGAAACTCCACCCAGAATTGAGGCCTAATAAATTCAACAATAAGGGGAAACAAAAGACAACTAATACCACACAACAACATCTTGGATCTGATTCAAGAGATGATACTAAAATTTCACCCATGGTCACAAAGGGAAAAGAAGCCATAGCAAGTACTAGTTCCTCAAATTGTCACAATAACACTCCAAATGAAGAAGCAAGAATAGAGTTGTTTCATGTGAGAGTGATATCAAAACATACAAAAATTTACACATTATTTGATAGTGGGTCTCAAGCGAACTTAATCTTTGAAGACTTATTCAAGAAGCTAAATCTTGAAACCTTACCTCATCATAAGCCATACGCATTGGGTTGGATAACCAAAGATACAAACTTACAGGTTACCAGAAAATGCATTTTCCAGTTTGCAATTACCGCAAATTTTATTGACGAAGTTGAGTTAGATGTTGTACCGCTTGACATATCTGGAATTGTTTTGAGTAGCCCATATCTCTATGATAGGAAATTAGTCCTCTATCACCATGAGAAAAGGTGCCACTTGTTCAAATATGGGGTGGAATATATTGTGAGAGCTCATCACAAAAATTTAAACCTCTCTTTGGTTAATGTTGGGAAAATGAAGGGACTAGTAAACTCAAGCAAAAACTTTGTGCTTCTTATGATCAAACAAAAGAATGATAAGGATTTTGAATCTTTGAAGGTTGTGATGATAGATTAAAATATGATTTGTTTGATGTAGTAAGTCAGCATGGCAAGATGTTTCAAGAGGGAAAGGGGTTACCTCCCAAGAGGGGAATCCAACATGAGATACGGCTGTAGTAGGATGTTCCTGTCCCTAACATTGGCATGTATCAAATGTCGATAATGGAAAGTGTACAAATAAAGAAGCAAATCCAAGAATTGTTGAAAAAATGTATCATTCATCCATCTACCTCACCATGTGGTTCACCAATTGTATTGGTACCCAAGAAGGATGATACATTGGACATGTGTGTGGATTTTCGTGCACTCAACAAAATCATGATAAAGAATCGTTATCCACTCCCAAGGATTGATGATTTTCTTGATCAATTGAGGTATGAAAATTATTTCACTAAGTTAGATTTAAGAAGTGGTTGTCATCAAGTTAGAATAGTTGAAGAGGACATATGGAAGACCTCATTTAAAACTAAACAATGATTTTTTGAGTGTCTTATTATGCCTTTTGGTCTTTGCAATGCTCCAACTAGTTTCATGAGAGTTATGAATGATGTATTAACACCATTTCTAGATGGGTTTTTCATTTTATACTTAGATGATATTTTGATATTCAACAAATCACGGGAAGAACATGTCTTGCATGTGAACAAGGTGCTTAATGTCTTGAGAAACAAGAAACTGTTTTTGAAAATGTCGAAATGTGAATTTGGAAAAACTTATTTAGTGTATTTGGGACATATTATTGGAGGATGTGAGCTGAAGATAGACCCATCTAAAGTTGAGGTCATTTTGAATTGGCCTACACCCAAGTCATTGCTAATTTTTCCTCTACTGCAGCTCCATTACATGTATTGATGAGTGTTAAGATAGTCTTCCAGTGGGGAGGCAATTAGAAAAAAGCATTTGATGCTTTGAAGAAAAATATCATTTAAGATCCAATATTAGCATTACTAGACTTGAGACAGCCCTTTGAGATTCAGACAGATGCAATTGACTATGCCATGGGTGCAGTCCTCTTACAACATGGTAAGCCTATTTCATTCCATTCATGAATTTTTAATAGTACAGTGATAAATTATCCTACATATGACAAGGAGCTATATGCTTTGGTACAAAGTGTAAAGAAATGGAAACATTATTTGATGGGAAATGAAACCATCATTCACATCGATCACCAACCATTGCAATACTTGTAATCACAAACCAAATTGCAGTAGGCAAGGCACTTTCAATTGATGGGATTCTTGCAGCAATTCCACTTGGTTATAAAGTATAAGAAAGGTATATACAACAAGGTTTTTGATATGCTTTCTAGACCTGTTATAAATGCAGCTACTTTACTCAAGGATACTTTTGTTTTACATGAAAGTTACAATGAACAGTATGCATTTGAAAATTACTTTCAAGATGTTTATGCAAACTTGTGTCAAGGTCTCCAAGTTGAGGAATTAAATTATAATGTTCATAATAACTTGTTGTATAATTTTGGCAAGCTTTTATTCCATAGGATGAGAGAGTGAATGTCATAAGGGAAGCACACACTTCTCTTATTGCAGGACATTTTTGTGTAAGAAAAATAGTGAAAAATCTTCAAAGGTATTTTTATTGGCCTCGTATGCTTGAAAGTGTGTCACATTTTATTAAAGGATGTTCTTTATGTGCAGTCAGTAAGCCTAGTAATATTAAGCTAGGATTGTACACACCACTTCCGGTTCCTTCACGTCCATGGGAGAGTATCTCAATGAATTTTGTAGGCATTAGAGAAATTTTGAGGTCTAAAATCAACCTCCTAAGAAAAATGTACAACCAAAATAAAATTTATAATAACCAATAGGATTCAAGATGATGATGTCAAACATGGAGGATGATTCACCATTTCTAGGGTAAAAAGGTAAAAATATTTAAAAATAATAAAACAATAAAACTACTTTTTCAACTTGTATTTTCAACTTATATCCCTAAGGTTTTACTCAAATTTCGAGTGGGAGTACTCGTTGGATGCAAAATTTAATTCCTTATCCAAGGAATACCCATGTTGCATACTTTCAATGGATCCTACTACACAAAAAATGAGAAATACATGAAAAAATGTGATAGAAATCATATTTTTCATGTATTTTTTATTTTTCATGTAGAAGTGTCCATAAAAAAATACACAACGTGGGCAATCCTTAGATGAGGAATCAAATTCTACATCCAATGAGTGTTCCCGCTCGAAATTTAAGTAAACCCATAGGGAGATAAGTTGAAAATACGAGTTGAAAAAGTAGTTTTTTTATTTTTTCCCTATATATTTGATGATGTAATCAAATCTTGTTTTATTACTGCCACTATTATTTTATAATTTACATAGGAGGCCCATTTTAGACCTCAAAATTCCCCTAATGAGGTCTTCCTTTGTCAAAAAAAGGTCATGATTATTTGTTTGTAGTTGTGGATAGGTTCAGCAAAATGTGTATTCTGATGCCATGTAAAAAGAAAGTTACAGCTGAACAAAAAACTCATATTTTCTTTCAAAGTGTATGGGTTCATTTTGGGTTGCCTGCATCTATTGTAAGTGATCGAGATTCTTGATTTATTGGGAATTTTTGGCCAAGTTTCTGGGATTTGATGAACACTAAGTTGAAGAAGAGTACAACCTTTTATCCGCAAAAAAAATGGTTAGACAGAGGTGTTTAATAGAATATTCATTCATCTTCTTTGAGGATATTGTAGCAAACATCCTAAGTTGTGGGATGAACGGTTGCATTACATTCATCATGCTTACAACCATGCACAACATTTTTCTACTCAAACATCGCCATTTGAGGCATGTCTTGGTTATTTTCCAAAGTCACCATTGGATTTTATCTTTGGGAAAGATGTAGCTATTGATGGACATAGCGACATAGATAAAGCAAATAAATTCATTGAGAAAAATTAGTTGATTCATCACACAGTGCAAGAGCAACTAGAGAAAATTCAAGGCGAGGCATGACAAAAATCGAGTGGATCATAAGTTTCAAGTTGGAGATGAAGTTTGGCTTCACATTAGTAAGGAAAGACTTCAAGGAAAAGGCAAAAAGCTAAAACCAACCCTTTATGCTCATTTCAAAATTATAGAAAAAATTGGTAAGAATGCCTTCAAGCTTGATTTGCCTTCATACATGCAAATTTATTCAATTTTTATTGCTGAAAATTTGAGATTGTATGAGCCTCCTTTGATTGAAGATAAAAGAGAGAATGTTCAGTTGCCATATGTTGAAGATTTTTCTCCATATTTCTTTGTTGAGCTATAGCAAGACATCATACCTGATAGGAGGACAAGGACATCGACAAGAGGAAGTGTCGATTATCTTCGAGTGGGGCTTAAAGGAACAAATCCTTCAAAGGCCAAATGGATTGAAATTGGGAAGGTGAGGGAATTGTACCCTCACCTATTCAGCAACTTAATATGATATTTTGGGTTCCAAAAGCTTCCAGTGGGGAGGAATGATCAAAGGCTTAGTTTTATGCTCAAAAATCAAAGTTCTTAGATTGGCTTGGAACCTGAACGACCATGTAGTGCTCGCCGTTCTGAATCCGTCGCACTTCATTTCACGAAAAATGGTCGTTATATTCTCCCGTAAATGACTTATGTCTACTTTGCCAAACATGTAAGTTAAAAAAAAAATGATAGTCAGATACCCAGTCAGCAGTCTGTATTATTGATGTGGCATGCTAACTATGCAGGGTCAAAGGTTGGTCAAAGTTCTCTAGGCGAATGGGAAGCTGCCAAGTGGCAGCACGGCACTAGTCCAGATGGTGGGTGATGTGTCGAGTTTTTATTGGTTAATGATGGAGCCAATCTGGTGAGGGCGCGTGGTGCATCTTGGGGCCGCCACATGCCCCCCCCCCCCCAAGGTTCAAACGAGTGGTAAAATTTTTGGTCAAGGTCTAGGTGGAGGTGTTGGGGTTCAAACCCATGACCTCCCAACACACAATGCAATGCTTTACCATACCACCTACCGCATGAGTCTTATCATGTATAGGACTTCGCGTGTATTTAAATTAGCCCAAATTTTGTAGCAGGGTAAGGTGGGGGCCAACCCCGAAGGGCTAGCCCCCACTCCACCAGACCATATGCCATGACCGTCGGTGGGAGCTCCAATGAATAATGTGGAGTTAAGTTTTAAACCATGACTATTAACCATAAAACTTGTTTATTAGTGCTAATCCAAATTTTAAATGTGGATTTAGTTAAGCGTGCAGTTTGCGCTTAGACTGTGCTTAACTAGCTCTAATCTCCACTTAGCACTAATTAAAATTTAATTGGCGAACCTCTAGATTTGGGGAAACTGCCAGTTTTAACTGCAGTTAACTTGTTTAGGTCTAAGATAGTGGGGAAAATTGAAGAGGCCATAGCATTTGCAATTTTCGACCAATTCAGGGTCAAAAAGAGGCTGGATGACCATTTTGAGCCATTTTGGACTCATTGGAGCAGGTTATAGGATAAAAAGAGCATTGTAAATGGTTAAATTTGACAATTTGAGCATAATATAGAGGCCCAAGCCATGGAAGCTAGACCAAGGACATGTAGCCCAGGAGGGGTGAACCCCTTCATCAAATACCTGTGTTAATGTTATGTATGGTGATGTTTTGTACTTTATTTGTTGTTGCTCATATTTGTTTCTATGTTAAATTTCTCATTAAAATGACATGAAAAACACTCATGAGACTTGATAATTTGCAAGAGAACCTGAACCCTTAAGTACACATAAGACATTGAATTCATAATATGAAAGAGTAATTAGCCCAACAACACTAACATACTCCATTCAGATCAAAGACTAGAACTTGGTTGTAACTAGAATAACCATCAAGCAAAGAAAACATTTTTGACCCTGATATTGTCTCCAATATCAGTTCCATAGACGACACAGGGTTGTTGTATTTGTTTAAGGTGCGATTGAGATTTTGAAAATCTACGCTCAAACGTATTTCCCTGGACTTCTTCCTCATTGGGACCAGATTATATACATCCCAGGTAGAAGGTCGCACTTTATAAATGATTTGACCATCCAACAGTTTCCATAACTCCTTCTGAATAAAGGGCTCAAGCATTGGATGTGCCTTTCGCAACTTTTGTTGAAAATGTTTGGCCCCTTCCTCTATCAGAGTAAAATGTTGGATTATTCGTGTGTCGTAATTTTTTAGCTCATCATATGTCCACGCAAAAACATCTCGGTATTGCTTGAATAAGCGTATAAAATATTGTCGCTCTTGTGGTGTGCAACAAGTACCGAGATTCACAAACTTTGGGTCTTTCTCCATTAAAATATGTATCTGTTCATGCGACAACGTTTAGCTGTGGGTTTTACCATTCACTGACCCTCTAAATCGGTTCTACAATTCATACAATTTTTCCAATGATACCATGCCCTTTGGCTTGGGGTTCTCCTTGTTTGTGCAAGCTACATCTTGCAACGCACTTTTGTGTTCATCTTCATCAATTGTTGCATATTTGAATACATCTGTGTTTTCCATAAAGTGCATTATCTATTGATCATCATTAAAAACACGTAAATTAGTGATGTTATCAAGGATGGATGGTTTGTAAATAATTTCAATAGAAAAACTGTCTCCGAGCGGTGACAACCTAGCAAAAACATTTTTTAATGCATCTGTAGCTACATTACATATTCTAGGAACAAATCTAATATTAAAATATTGGAATTAAGAAATTAAACACCATATCTCTTATTGATAACTTTTCAAATGAGATGACACATAGTGTATATAGTTATGTACCATCTTACGACGATTTCTGAGTCACCTACTGCTTTAGGAACTACAACATTGAGGTCAATTAGCTTATGTAATCCCATAATGAGTGATTCGTATTTAGCAGTGTTTTTAGTGCACTTGAATTCCAAGCGGCTTGAGATCAAGTGTCTTCTATGTCGCAGGTATACTAAAACACAACCAACTCTATAGCCCTCCTATGTATTTGAACTGTCAAAATATAAAATCCAAACATTATATGTACAAGAGCTAGGCCCTACACTAGTAGTACTATTACTACTATCTAGTGTACAAAGGTCATTTACATCAGTTTGAGTAGGAAGGAGATCCAAATACGTGTATGATGGGAATGGGGATGACTAAGCAAGGTAGCACCCCATGTCAGTCTCCAACAAGAAATTTCCAAATATTATATATGTGAAAGCAACCAGTTCATTTTTTCCATCGAAGGGTGTAACCGTGTGCTTCATGGAAGGCTCTGATTTCACCCGGATTTGATTTTTTATGCCCTTTTGTATACTCTAAGTTTGGACGGATTTTTTTTTTTTTTTTTGCCATTTTTTCATATTCTACACATAAAAACCTTTCCAATGATGCAAGAATTTCATCAATTAGATTTTGTATGCAAAAGTTATGTCGCTCAGAAGTTGACCTTCCTGATTTCACGACCATAATTCCAGAGGATGCCACATCAGTCCCCATTATTTATGGAAAAGGGTCTAGTGATGTGATTATGATGAATAAGGCTCTATAATATTCCATACTTTAAATCTGGTTAAGAGTTGAGGTAGTCAAACCTAAGCACTAGTAGGTTATCGGGTCGTGTTCTAACCGGGCCACTAGGAGGAAAAAAGATACCATTCTTTCGAGTGCATTTGTTCCATAGATGAGCAAAAATAGTCAGGATGGATGGGAGATGGAGCACACACAAGAGATTTGTGCATTTTAGTAGCCCATGGGCCAGAGGCCATACTTCTTTGTACTCGCAACCATTTTCTATTTAGAGAAAGATAGTAGAGTGACCGCACCTTCCAGCTCGATTTTCTCCCAAAAGGATTTCTTACGTCATATCTTTTGTCAAATCATAGTTTGTGAGCTTTATTATGTTGTTCTCTATTTTCTAAATAATTTTAATTTTCATTCATATGTAATTAATAAGAATCTACAAATCCAAAAATCTCAGAAATAAAATCATAATAATGTGGATTTTGGATTTTTTTAAATATAGTTTTATCAGATCTATTGTGACGAACTATCCAATGGAATATCCATTGTAATTTATGGATCGCTAAATATAACCTTAAAATTACATTATTATAATTATTATCATTATCATTATTATTATTAAATATAAAATTTCCCAATTAAATTAAAACGTCATTTTTTCAATATTATTCCTCCTACCACTTAATATTGCAACTCGTAATAAAAAAAATCTCTCTTAAAGTTTCCATCATTAACATATCTCTAAATTGAGTCTTTATCCTATAAAACTATAAGCAATGTATTTCTCCTCTCTATATCAAAATTTTTTATGAAGTGCTAATGAGTATTTATATGCTTCTCTCTTTCATTAATAATATGATTGTTAGCTCTACAAATGGAACAATTGTTCTTATACTTGTTGAAGATGGTATATACGATCAATAGTGCATTGACTATGTATCAACTTCCATGGAATTATTTTAATATATGCACTTTAACCAAATTTATAAACAAAATTTATATTTTAATAGTGTTTTAAAAATTAATGTTGAGCGTTTGATTGGGTATTATTTTAGATGTTTTATTACATTGAAAGGGGCAATATCCTAAGTTTTTGCATGAAAACCATCATTTTTTGAGATAAATTTAGGATAAAATTAAGATATGAAACAATTTTTATAGGCTAACATTAGTTCATAACATTTTATGTAATAATATCCTAAGTTTTTGCATGAAAACCATCATTTTTTGAGATAAATTTAGGATAAAATTAAGACATGAAACAATGTTTACTAATGCTAGCCCGAAGACTAGCATTAGTTCATAACATTTTATGTAATAAAAACAGTTTGGGAATTTATATTGATTCCTCTCAAGCTTAGACCTTCCATCACCCACTTACACTTGCCACCATTCTTTACACCTACCACGGTATGCTTACACTTGCCACCATCACTCTCCACCACCTAAACACCCCATGCCACATCTAAGCTTGAAGTTTGGTTCTTAACCCTTCATCGGTTCTTAACCCTCTACCCTGGCTAGTTGTAGTCTTCTCAGACTTCTCTTCTATAAAAAAATAAGGAATGAATCTCTCCTTTTTGGGGAATCATACTCCTGTGCTTGTTGTAACTTGGAATTTCATTGGGTTTTTTCTCCAGTTTTGAATACATTCTTGGATAGTTATAGTGTCCCATAGGCACAAGATGCACCTTGTGGGGGTAGCCGGAAACTTGGAAATATTCCTTTCAAACAGAGGTTGTTTATTCCATGGTTCATTGGATGTTCAGTGCAAGGCCAAAAATTGGAATAAAATACCCAAAACATTCTCGTCCTTCGCTTTAGGTCTTGTCTCTCATTGTTCTCAGTATTGAATACTCTCGTGCAAAAAAACCATACACTTGTTCACTTATTGCAATGGTTCACTGGGGTCTCTTTCATAAATAAGGTGGGTGTAAACAAGATACATATTGGTAGGGAAAGAAACGAAGCTGGAAGTTATATAGGTAGGAGAGACAAGAGCAGAACCTTGCAGAGAAAATTAAATTTAAGAGTTTTAGGTGATAATAGCTAAGGTAGAAGTAGGAAAGGACACATAGTAAGCCATATTAGTGGAGGCCAAGGCATAATAGGCAGAGCCATATATAATAGGGGCATAGCAAGATACAACGAGGGCTTTTAAGCTATAAATCCAAATTCTTTATACAAGAAAATATGTCCATGCTCATTTCCATAGAAGAAGTCAAAATTAAGAGATGAAATCCTTTACTTACTATTTCTAGGTCATTTTTTTGCTATGTATCTGCTAGTGAACTGACGAGTATAATGTTTTAAGAGGGAGTATAATGTTTTAAGAGGATCTCTCTGCAAGAACGAATTAACTTGAATTATAAATCCAAACTTGAAATAATTCCCCGGATAAATGGAAGGAAATTTAAAAAAAGTTGGTGTCACGTACCTCTTTTAGGGGATCATGCTCCTGTCTAGGGAGAATGTAAACCTTTTTCTCTCATTTTAGCTTCGTACCAGAAGCTCTTTTAGCAATGTTCATCTTCAACTTAACTAAAATTCCAACTTCTTCTTCCTTAACTAGCTTCTTTATTATTTTCTTGGTTTTCTTCTCTTCTAGTTCGTCATTGTTTCTTCATTCCTCAGGCTTGAGAGTTTGATACATCAGTAACATTTGAACACAACCCCTAAACCTTTAAAATGAATTTTTGATCTCGTTTGAATGATCTCTTTTTGTCCTCTCTTTCTCATTGGAATGACATATGAGGCTTCCATCCTCACTTATTAAGTCAGAAGGGAAGCTTACACTTCATTCTCCCTTTAACTAAAGTTGGGGTGATAAGGCTTGCTTTCTTGAATGAACTTACATTCACCCTAACTTTTTAATTTAGAAAGAATAACTTAGATCTCATTATTTCTTGCTCACGGCAGGATATGCATAAACTGAGACATAGATAGGGGCCCAGAAAAACATGTACCAAAACCCTTGCTTATGGTTTTAAAATTGGAATTGAATTTGCACCTGACACTGCATCTCTACCTACCTTTATGGGTTTTGTCTCTCCTATTATCTACGCCTATGACTCACAACCATTTATAACCTTTTGATGAAAACAGGCTTTGGATACCAAGGAACCAGAGGATATTCTTGACACCTGGAGATCTAATTCATACCAAGTATATTAGGTAGCAAACTATGTTGGTTTGATTTTATGAAACTTTTCATTATCTATAGAACTAGTCTCAGATCAATCTGCTCTTTTTTCCTGTCTTGGTGTACCAAGGAACGAGGTTGTTTAGGTGTGTTTCAACTCATTGTATTTTGCAGTTGCTATAAATGAGTCTTGGTGTACTAGGGAATGAGGTTGTTTAGGTGTGTTTCAATTCATTGTATTCTACAATTGTTCTCAGCCATGGAAACGCAATCTCCATCATGTTTTAATCTTGTGTCATTGTTTTCCTAAGTTCACGACTTGAGGCATGGAGACCAGATGGCTAAGGATAGCAGAAAACAATGAAACCACATGCCAACCACGTGACTTTCAAGGACACACAAACTATAAAACTTGGAATTAAATATAACAAACCTTTAATCAAGATATAAACTATTTATTTTTAATTATATTATGCTTTTTTAATTTGATAGTAAGTTTATTTTTAAGTTTTTTAAAATAAGTTAATATTTTAAATAAAAATTCCTACTTAGTGTATTATTAACCAAAATTTGCTACATAGAATTTATGGGTATATATATATATATATATATATATATATATATATATATATATATATATCTGTGTGTGTGTGTGTTTGTGGGGTGTTGGGCTAGGTTTGAAGAATGAGGGTGGTGAGGAAACCTTGTTCAATAGCTTCATACTAACTTCCCTTCACATCAATATTTTCCAGTAATGGTCTTGATGTTGAGGACCTTGTTGTGTTATCAGGTAATTAATTAATTATTCTCTTCTCACTTTTTATATTGGGATTGACTTATATTATGGAATCATAATTTCATGACTTACATATAAAAACAGGTTCCCACACTAATTTCCAAGTGTAGCTTCATTTCCTCAATGTCGACAGGTATACCATCTGCCATGTAGGCTTGTTTCAGTGTATAATTATTCCATATTTAAATATGACATTAAGTGTAAATATAAAATGGTATAACTAATTTATTGATAGATTAATTACATGTATTATTTTTTACCTAAATTTGGATTCTCTTTATGTATTTTTTGCTATTTTCATTTTAAACAAATTTTGTTTATTTATTTTTCCAAGAAAAAAACTTATATTTTCAAATATGATGAAATATACATTGTCAGATCAGTTTTGATGCATGATTTGGATCTTAATTACTCTTCAAAAGGAGTTTTTCAAAACAAACAAAAAAGATAAATTGAACTGCAAAACTTTATATATTCTTTTCATAAAAAACATTAGAAGTAGAACTTTGTCGCTTGAATTTATTCACCATCGAGCTCATAGATACCAAAAGAACCAGATGGAAGTTGTAAGGCTTATTTGTAGAGTTGGTTTGATTTTGCATTAAATTATCCATATATATGTTTTAGGGAGAACCATTCCAGCCTAGCCAAACCAATTTGAATGTTCCATAGAATGTGTTCCAAGCATAGAGCTACATTTTTCTCCCTATTTTCCACCCATTCTATGATTTAAATTTTTTAAATATCTTTCATTTATGCCACATGTAATAAGGTCCACAAAGCAATGAATTATGCCTTGTTATTTTTTCTGAAACCTGGAGAGTAGCTGATCAAAATTTTGATGAAAGTGGGTAATTGCACCAACCCCACATTTGAGAGGATATCCTTAACTAGCTCCATCAAAAAATTCCCATGGAGTATCAGGAAGAAGGAGACGCATAAAAAGGATCCTTTCCTTTTTCTATATCAGAATGTTCTTGAATTTTTTAACCATTTAATCTATGATACCGACCACAACTTTAGGTAAAAGGAGAGAGTAACGAAAAATAGATTGGTTCCTTGCTCAACAAATTGAATATACAATGTGTTTGGGAGAACTTGATTTTATTTTACATCAGGTTCATTCACCCATTCCAACACATAATCTATGAGAAGGGTTCTATTCCAAGATGTTAATTAAGGATTGTATTGATTCATAATCAACTGCCAAACATTTTTTTTAAAGTCACAAAAAATATGATGTTATAAGGAGTGGATAAGGATTCCCCCTCAGAATTACTCAGTGCACACCTATTGGGGTTGATCAAGCCTCTTTTAAATACATTCTCCCACATTAAAAACTTTCCATTTAAAGTGAGCAATAGGGTAACCTTTGACTTAATCAGTGCATTATGCTTCCAAATCCACCGCCACCACCATTCCTTAACGCCATTAAAATCCTCCTCCATCTTTGTATTATAACCCAACTTAGCTATGAATTTTATAGAAACAACATTTTTTTACCACAAAAAAATATCCTCACTGTTAGGGTCCAAGTGAATAAGAGAAGAAACCAGAAGAATGATGAAGCTTTTCAATTCATGCACTTTGCCACCTATCAGGCCCAGATTCTTCAGCTGATTTCCAACTTCTAGAGCCCAACTCCTATTTTGAATCAAATTTGGTATTGGAAAAATATTATATGTTTTTTAATGTAAGGAGTGAACAAGTCTGTCAGATATTTGATATTAATTCCCAGTTCCTATCCACGGGTCAATACCAATGCACACACTTAAACCATTTTTAATTTTCTATGCCACCCACTCACCTATTGGAAAAAAAAGACTTTTCTAAGGCTTTATTAAAAATTGATACATTTGAAACATGTTTGGAAGGGCTCCTGGTCCATTAGATAATCAATCTACCTTTAAAATATTTCAATTTCATAGTACATCCCCACATCATGTTGTTGTTTAGCATACTCCACAAACTCTTTGTAGCCAATGATTGACCAAATAAAGGCAAATGCTTTAGGCCCCATCCAACAAGATACTTAGGCTTAGCGATGGAGAACCACTTTACAAGGGGGGTGTATGTCTGTCTTCCACCAGACCATAAAAATATACAAAAAATACTTTGTGTCTTATTGATAATTCCTTTCAAAATATTAACTATAGATGTATAGTATACATGAATGTCTTCCAAGGAATAAATAACAAGGATCAGTCTCCCTCCCATAAAGAGGAGCCTATTGTCCGAAACATCAATTTGTGCTTCAATTATCATAATAATCCATATCCAATCCACTTTGAGGGATGCATTTGGTTTTAGGAAAAAACTAATATATTTTAATTTGTCGTATAGATCCTGAGCAGAGAAATGAAAAATGTAGGAGTGATATTCTTTAAATAATTTAAAACATAGGCCCATGCAATAGTAGACTTTTCCACATTGATATCCATACATGTTACCGATTCAAATGTGTCTAGGATGTCTTTCATGGAAGACAAGTTGTGATCTTTTCTAGCTAAAAAGAGTAGAATGAAAACTACGAATAGGATATGTGTCATCGATACATTAACTGAAATCCTAATTCCCAATATATCTCCCCTCATAATAAATTTTTTTATTATTCTTCTTAGAAGTTCATAAACTAACAAGAATGGAAGTGGTGATAGAGGACATCCTTGAAACAAGCCATGAGATGATTTGAAGAAATGGGAAGGCATACCATTGTTAAGGACTACAAAGTTTACATAACTTATGCATCTCATAATCCAATATGTGATCAGAGGGCTCATCCCCAATTTAATCATACAAAGCTTGATGAAGGTCCAATTGACCCTTTCATAAGCCTTTGATAGGTCAATTTTCATAGCAAAGGCTGGGATCTTTTCAATTTTGATGGTGTGCATCGCTTCTTGAGCCAAGGAAATGACATTGTGCATCTAATGATCTTGAAGACATCCAAAATGTTCCTCATATATGAAGGAACTAAGTATTGGCTTTAGCCTTCCAACAATGATTTTTTGGCCACTATATAAATCACATTGCAACAAGATATCATTTAGAATTCATCATATAATTTTGGATCATTCTTTTTAGGAATCAATAATATGAAAGTTGAGTTTAGATAACTTGACATATAAACCGAGTCTCATGGACTCCCTTTAGACACTTATCAAATCCATCTTAATCAGTTCATAAAAATTGAGATAGAATTCAATGGTATACCCGCCAGGGACTGGACCTTTTTTTTGCATCCTTGATCAAGTTGAAAATGTTTCTCCCTTTGAAATCTCCACTTCTAAATCCTCATTTATCTCTTTCGTGAACCCTTGAGGAAAATAATCTAAAAGCTCCATAATTTCTAAGATAGGACATTCTAACCTTTCAAAGAAAATTCTAGTGAAATATTAAACCTCGACATCAATTTTTTCGGAAAAAGACAAAACTAGATCACCAAACTCGATTTTTATCTCCCATATAAAATTGGGTTCTTTCCCTAAAATTTGTGAATTTATGAAAAAACTTCATATTGTTATCTCCCTCTGTGATCCATATTTCCCTACTTTTTTGACAATGTATCGCTTCTTCCCTTGCAAGGATTTTCTGCTCAGAGGATTCCAATGGAAGAAAAGTAGCATTATCTTCCTTAGAGAAAACACCTATTCCATTTGAACCAAAAATCTTGTCAATTTTTTCTTCCATTTCTAGAAGGGATGCTTCTTTATTTTTCCAATGAATTGAACTCCAATTGTTTATATTAATTTTGATATCTTTAAGATAATTTGAGAATTTTTTCATGCATTAAATTTTAGTGTTAGGGTCAACATGAACCTAAATGGACTCTATCAGTTATCCTTGATAACAACTAGGTTTGTCTAGGTTGGTCTTAATAAAGTTAGGTTAGGTCATTAGGATGAAATAAGCTTATGAAATTCATTAAATTTCAAATATTATACATAGTTTAAGGGGTCTAAACGGTCATTGGTCATGAAATAAAGGTCTTATCAAGGTAAATTTCAAAAAAATCTGATTGCATGGGTAATAAAGGTCATTTTGTGACACTTGGTAGCTTTTTCTGGATTCCACAGTGTATTCAAACACTGTTACCGATGAAATAGGTAACCTGACCTCAAAACGGGAACTCTAGCCCAAAAAGACTCAAAAAACATGAAAAAACACCCCAAAAACAAAAAAAGTGTATTCCAGAATGCACTTGGTTTTTTTAAGGTCAAATTTCAACATTTTATAAAATTATGCTAAAAACAAAATTGTTTCTTGAAAAAAGGATTGAAAAAACACCCTCAAAACAAAACCAGTTGATGCTGGAATAACAAAAAAAAATTGTGTCATATTTTTGACATTTTTAAAAATAGAAATAACATTTTTTTATTTTTAAAATTCAAACATTAAAAAAAACCTAAAATTTAAGAAAAAAATAAATTTAAAAAATAAAAACATTTTAAAGCTTAAAATTTAAAAATATATAGGAATGAAAAAATAAAAATTTTAATTCAAACATTAAAAAAAAAACCTAAAATTCTACAGAAAAAATTAAAATTAAAAATTAAAAAAAAATTAAAGATTAAAAATTTCAAAAAATATATAGAAATAAAAAAATTAAAATAAAACAAAATAAAAAAAATTAAATTAAAAGAAAAACAAGTTAAAAAAAAGAAAGAAATTATAAAAATAAAATATAGAAATTAAATTTAAAAAGAAAAAAATGTTTATTAAACTAAAAAAAATTTAAATTTTAAAATAAAAAATTAAATTTAAAGAAATATATATTAAAAAAACAAATAGATTTAAAAAATATATTAAATTTAAATTATAAAAAATAATATATATATATATATATATATATATATATATATATATATATATATATATATATATATATATAAACTTAATCAAATATATATATATATATATATATATATATATATATATATATATATATATATATATATATATATATATTAGATTTTATTAAATTTATAAAAAAAAATGTTAATATTAAAATAACAAAATAAATTAAAAAAAATATTCAATTTTAATAAATAAATGATTAAACAAATAAATTTTGAAATAAAAATTAAATTTTAAATATAAAGAAAAAAAAAAACATTGTTAAAATAAAAAGTTAAAAAACTTTAAAATTCAATTAAAATTGAAAAATTGAAAAAAATAAATTAAAATAAATATATTAAATAAAAAATAAAATTAAAAAACAAATTAATTTGAAAATATTAAGTTTAACTTAAAAAAATATATAATTTTAAATACACAATTTTAATTGAAATAAAAAAAATATAAAAAATTTATGTAATTAAAAAAATAATAATGAAAAAATAAAAAATTCAAAAAAAAATATTAAATTCAAATAAATAAATAAATAAAAATACAAAATTTACAAAATTTTAAAAAATTAAATGAAAAAACTAAACATAAAATTTAATAATAATAAAAAATATGAAAAAATTTTAAAAAAAATCAATTAAATAAAAAAAAAATACAAAATTTAATTAAAATTATTAAAAAAATTTAGAAAAAAAAATTAAAAACAAAAAAATGAATAAAATTAAAAAATAAATAAATAAATAAAAATTAAAACAAATTAAATTTCAAATATAAAAATTAAATTAAAAAAAAAAAAAAAATTAAATTTTTTGAATTAAATATATATATATATATATTTTAAAAAATAAAACATAAAAAAGAATTTTTTGATTGTGGTGGCGTCGCCAATCGGCCTCCCGCCCAGGTGACGGCAGAGGCCGGCCACTAGGCGGGAAGCTGATTCCGAGAATCGCCCTCCTGCGGCAGGAGGCCGATTCCAGGAATTGCCCTCCCACGGCAAGAGGCCGATTCCAGGAATCAACCTCCCGCGGCGAGAGGGTGATTCCCGGAATCGGCCTCCCGCGGCGGGAGGGCGATTACTGGAATCGGCCTCCCGCCGTGGGAGGGCGATTCTCGGAATCGGCCTGAGGGCGATTCCCAGAATCAGCCTCCCACCGCGGGAGGGCAATTCCCGGAATCGGCCTCTCGCCGTGAGAGGGTGATTCCCGGAATCGGCCTGAGGGCGATTCCCGGAATCGGCCTCTCGCCGCGGGAGGGCGATTCTCGGAATCGGCCTCCTGCAGCGGGAAAGCAATTCCGGGAATCGCCCTCTCACGGCGGAAGGTGCAACCCCCCGCTCGCCCAGCGGCCGGCCTCCGCCACCACCTGGGCGGGAGGCCGACTGGCGCCGCCATCACGATCAAAAAATTCTTTTATTATTTTATTTTTTTTAATTTTTAATATATTTTTTTTAATTGAATTTTTTATTTTTTATTTTTTATTTTTTTAATTTAATATTTTAAATTAATTATTTTTTAAAATTTAAAATTTATTCATTAAATTTATTAAATTTAATTTAATTTAATTTTTTTTTTAATCTTTTAGTTTATTTGGTTTTTCATTTTTAAAATTTATAAATTGTTTCATTTTTAAAAAAACAGCAAATTTATGGATATTTGTTTTTTAATTATTTGCACGTGGTTTTTTTCATATTTTTTTTGTTTTTTAATGATAGTTTTTTTATTATAATTCTTTTATTTTAATTTTCTTTTTCAATTTTAAATTTTTTTTTTTAATTTGCTTTTTTGTTAATTTTAAAATTTGTATTTTTGTTTTCTTCTTCTTATTATTTTTTTAATTTAAATTTCTAAATTTAATTTTTTCTTTTTTGTATTTTATTTTTTTTATCTAAATTTTAATTTTGTAATTTAATTTTTTTTTAAATTTTTTTTTTAATTATATAGATTTTTTTAATAACTTAGAAAAAAATGTTTTTGATGTTTTTTTTTTTAATTTTTTTCTTTAAATTATGTGTTTTTTTTCCAAATTTTGTCATTTCTTTTGATATAATTTTCGAATATTTTTGTTCTTTTTTGTTTTATTATTTATTTTTGTTTAAATTTTTTATTTTTACGAGTTAATTTTGTTTTTTTTTACATTTTTATTGGTTATATATATATATATATATATATATATATATATATATATATATATATATATATATATATATATATATATATATATATATATATATTCGTTTAAGTTTTGTGTTTTATTACTAACATGAAAATCACCACTCTAAAAAAGAAAGGTTGATGCTGCATCAATACGTTTCAAAATTAGCATGAAAATCACTAATATTCATACTTCATAAATAACAAATATTCATACTTCATAAATAAAAATATTAGTGTCAAAAATGTGCTCAAAGAAAAAAATAGGTGATTCTGCATCACCACTTTTCAAAATCGGGTGCTTTTAATGCTACCAAAAATAAGTAGGTAACAGTGCGGTTACCTATTTCATCGGTAACATTGTTTTCAGTGTAAAATGGTCTGATTTCTCTATGGAAGTGTTTGATAGTTCTGTAGTGAATTTTCCCTCTCAAGAATTGAAAATGCTACTAACTTTGTTTTTTTTTCTAATGGTGGGATAAGTGGTATCTTATCATAATTTCAGTGGTCAGTGCACACTGGTCATCATGGTATTATTCAGTTATGTGTCATCATATGTCATGTGCATGCATGGTAATCATTATGCCACATTTTTTTCACTCATTTCCTCTTTCCTAATTTAGCGTAATCCATAATTCAAAAAGAATCACCTTGCCTTCATCCTTCTAAGATGTTTGAACACCTTGCCAGTAGTCTTGAGTTTCGAATTATGTCCTATAGCTGTCTTAACCTAGGTGTTAACTGTGTAAAAGGAGGTGCTTGTTGTCTCAAAACAATTATGTAGGTGTCAAAGAAGAATATGATCAGTGTTGTGTTTGAAGGTATGGCTTCACATAAAAATCCAAGCAAGGGTGGCACTGTGGTCATATTTGAGCCCATGGTTATGAGGCTAATTGCAAAATACCCCAGCTTCTCACAAGCTTTTGCAAATGTGGGTTGCATGTGGTTCTTCCAGAAACTGCAAGGAAATCATGCATAGGTGTCTAAATATTTTGTTGTAAACTTAATTGGTACAAGTTCGAGGGTGGGAATCCTCAATTTTACTATGTCTCCTGAGAAAATTGCACATGAAAATGAGATTCCAAGGTGTGGAGAGAAGTGTTTTAAAGCAACAAAGTTTAAGCTTCAAAACTGTGATGAATTTCTAAAGGAGGAGCACATAGTCATAGACATGAGCTCAGTCATCTCCAGGAATTGTCTCAAGGACAATTTTTCAAAACCGTTGATGGTGATTTAGAAATACTTTACTTTGAAGGTATATTTCACATGATCTATCAATACGACTTCATATTGTTGCTTCATTTCACAGGTAAACCTTTAGATTTACCATTTTTTATGTTTAGGAGTTTAGGAAAAATGGCTGATAAGGTTCAAGCTAAACTTGAAATCAATGACACTTCTATTTTTACCCATGGTTTGATAAAATTGTTAATTATGGAGGAGTTAAAGAATTTAAACAGATATTGGTCCACTTTTCTGTTCTTGAGTGGGTATGATGTGGATGTCCTCACTCCTAGAAAGAAACCTAGATCAAAGACAAATACTCCAAGGAAATATAAATAATCTAGGGCTGAAACAGAGGTTGAACATGAGGTGGAAGTGTAGACAGAGGTGAAGCCCATGGTGGAGCCTATGGAGGTAGAAATTGATCAATTGCAGGACACAGTGGTGCCTAAACAAACTCCTTCCAGCAGTAAATTCTAAAATGATATAAGAACCCACAGAAGGGACACTGGAAGTTAGATAGAGGGGAAAGGAAAGCTAGAAGATATCTTGCAGGTAATTGACATTGATGATTCTCCTGTTGTGAAGCTTGTAGAAGTTAAAGGAGCAAAAACCAAGAAAAAAGAGTCTTAAAGCTAAGAAGTTATACTTTTCCAACGAAGATGCGGGTTTTGTTTTTAAAACTAGGAAGCCACTCAATAGGTCATAGTTATTAAAGGGATAAAAATCTAATAAGTTGCATAAGGAACCAGAAAAGGAGAAACACCCAGCAAGGGAAGAAATAATAGATTTATCTCCAATTGAGGCAAAGGTGAGAAAGGCAAGGAAGGGCAAGGAAAAAATGCAAGAAAAATTTGAAATGGAGCTTTTAAAGAACAACTTAAGGAAGCTAGAGAAGAGATTTTGGAAATTAAGCTAGAGTTAGCAGACTTCAAACAACAAAGGCGAGAGCTCACGAAATTTTAAGAATAAGTGATCAAACAAATAGATTTTTATGATGAGGTTGCAGAGGGGTCAAGGAATATGTTGAAGGGGACACTACCTCTGCACAGAATGATGAAACATCTCTTCAGGAGGAACAAGTGGTTGCAATTAGAAAGAAGGAAGTTACAAATCCAAGTCAGAGAATTGGAAATACAAATGGAGATTGTGCAAGCAGAGTTGAAGAAAAAAGGTTTAAAGATGATTGTGGTGGAAGATGACCTTACTGCTCCTTAAAAGATGGTAAGACACACTTTTTTGGCCAAATTTTTTCTTAGGATATCATATCAAGTCATTTTCAAGGATGCAAGCATGTTTTTTGAGTTAAGAATAAAAATTGCAAAATTTGCGTGAAATTAGGCAAGTTTGTAGCAAGCTTCAGCCTTGAAGACAATTTTTCGCTACGAACTCGTTGTAGAATTTTTTAAAGAAAAACTTCCAAAAAATATCATGTTAGGTGTAAATGAAGGCATTCGTTTACCTTATTATACCCAATGAAGACCATATCATAGGCATAAAAGTCAAAAAAGTTGCAAAATGTTGTGTTTTGAAAATGCTACAAAAACTACGCTACGAACTTGCCTAAATACTCTGTTTTTCTAGTGTGCCAAAGTTTTGGTATTTTTGACGCATTTAATGCATTTCAAGAAGGAGATGAGTCACCAAAATAGATTTTGAAGTTTCATTGGGACATATTTTCATGAAGACAACTCAACAATACACTTCATAAGGTTGACATGGCTTACAACACATCACTTTTGCCACCTCACCAATGGACAACTCATCATCAAATTTGGTATATCATGACCTAAAATCTAGTATGACAGTTTTCCACCTGAACATTCTTGTTTTCCACCTAAACAAGTTTGTTTGGTTCGATAGCCATCGTTATCATGGGTTATTAAAAGTTATTGTTGATGCAGTTAATAGAGATAGAGTCCTTTTTTACTACAAACTCTTTCAAACAAAATTATCTATATTTTTTCTCAATTTAATGGAATCCTTTTTGGATTAGATCCCTATATCAGGCTGAAGAGTCTAGCCCAGGTGGTAGACTTATCTAAAATGGATTTCACTTTATAAATAATGTAGTTTTAGAGTAAGAGAGGGTTGATGGATGTAATGACCAAAGATACTATTGTAATTTTTTTTTACTCAGTTAATAGACAGTTGCAGAAGTATTTTTTTCAGAACTGAGATTCTGATTGAGCTTTTATATGTTTGTTTCCTTTTATGTTTTGAATGCTAATTCATCTTTCTTATACATGATTACTTGGAATTCATAAAACCTTATGCTCCAACTTCCTTTATGTATTATGTTTGATGTCAGAGTTATTTGTAAAAGCTCATGTGCATCAGCTTCCATGAATGATACTTGTTTGTAATTGAGTTTCCATGCTGACTCCATGCCCAATGGTATCCCTCACTCATCTTCCACCTACAAAAAATTATCTAAAATACATTTAAGAGTTAGCCATCTTCGTTATAAGCTTGTTTATTGAATATCTGACCTTTTCTTGAGAGAGCCCTCTCTGGTTGGAAGGGCTAACTTCCAACCCTAAGTGGTTTGAAATAGTTACATCAAATTGACAGTTTAACAACCCAATTAGTCCTAGTTTGGTGATAACACTATCAAATTAGTAAAATATTCCTCCTTGAGCCAGGAATAAATCAACCAGAAAGGTGTCAAGGAAACTTATCTTGGGATTCGATACGAAGAAAAATAGGACAATGATCAGATAGCCCTCCTTACTCCACCCTTGATTTTATAAGGAGATTGGAAGAGTGCATTTAATGGTCCAAAAATAGGAAGCGATCGAGGTGCTTAGAGACAGCATTTTCCTAGGTCCAGAGGTTGCGCCAAGTTATGATAAGTTTGGCAAGCTTCATATCAGCTAGCTTCATGGATTCAAGGAAATGAGTAAAAAAGGGATCCAATGGATTTGGGTGGATATAATTGTCCCAAAATTTGGAAAGGGAAAGAGTAAAGTTAATATCCCCCCACCACGACTGGTT
The DNA here is from genome assembly GCA_034641835.2 of Pinus albicaulis. Lineage (NCBI taxonomy): Eukaryota > Viridiplantae > Streptophyta > Pinopsida > Pinales > Pinaceae > Pinus > Pinus albicaulis. The sequence goes on along the minus strand of CM076575.1, from coordinate 1,022,311,882 downwards.
TTTTCTTAAGAATGTCTGAAGTAGATAGGTTTTCCCAATAGATTTTGTGGTTCAAACATGGGTTGTAGATGTTAACAAATCTGCATACAACACTTAGGTCCTTAACTTCCAAATATTCCCATATGATATTATTGTTCATTGAAGATGATAGAACTTGGAAACATGAAATCCATGCCATAATTAGTCCACCTGAGGTTCCAGTCGTAATGAGTGAACAAAAACTCTAACCCTTAAGCCATGCTTCTAGGATGATATGGGCATTATTTCCAGAGGTAACGGTTTCTTGCATCATTAAAATATTTGGCTTCTAAATAGAAAGAATCCTCTTGAGGGTTCTTTTCTTAGGTGTGCCTCCAAACCCCCGCAAATTTAGTGATAACACAATTATTTTGGAGCCCATTCTGAGGATTTCTCCGCTCTAAGCACCCTGACAATGGTATTTTGTTTCTCTAACTGGATTTCCTCCTTGGCACATTGATGCACCTCAGAAAGGTGGGCCTTCCTTCCTGCATGTCACACCTTTGGGATGTCAAAGAAAATACCATCATGGGAAGAGGCATTAGGGGGATTTTTAGGCCTAAAATGGGTCTCCTAAGGAATATAATAAATTAATAATTAAAATAATAAAATAAGAATTATGAATTAAAAAAAAAACAAAAAGTAAATGTAGGTTTTAACCCTGTACAAAAATTATCTACAAACGAATTCTTAAAAAATATAAAAATAAACAATGGCGAGAACATAAAACAAATATACACAGATATTTTCCCCTGGGTCCCAAAACCGGGACTACCATATTGATGTTTCATTATATTCCTTTTAATGTTACAATACATATATATACATGTCGAAGCATTCGTAAACCCCAATCCATTAACCCTGGATTAGAACACAATCATATTTCCCTTGACTGGATCTACAAAATACCATGGGAAAAACACCATCATGCCCAAAAACATGTGCAAAACCCATGCACAAAACCATGGGTAGGTCCTCCCACCATATTTCGGTCCTACCCCCATCCTTGGGTCCGCCCAGTTATTATTGGTTCCGCAATAAATAAATAAATCTTGAGGCACTACCCCAGACCCCGTGTAGGGGGCTATGGACCTCCCTGCAAACCCCCCAATAGGGGAGGCTTTCGTCCCCCCATTGCGCCCAATGCAACGTACAATGCGTGCAACTAGTTGTGGAAATAATATAACACATACCCAACATTCTCCCACTTGTTTTTTTCTTTCCACATAGGGGGTCACAAGAGAGCTTAGTCATAATTCCAACCCTTCAATTCCCATTGTTTCTCTACACCAATAAAACTTCTCAGTGCTCACAGATTTCGTCAATGCATCTGCAACATTCTTCAAATTGTCCACCTTTACCAGCAACACCTTTTTTTCCTCAACCATATCCATCACAAAGTGATACTGATAATTAATGTGATTTGTCTTTGAATGATAAGCAGGGTTATTAGCCAAGAAAATTTCACTTTGGCTATCACAGTCTACCCTTATATCTCATTGTACTAACCCCATACTTGAACACAATCTCTACAACCAAACTGCTTCCTTGCTTGCATGAGTGGTTTCCATGTATTTAACCTCTATAGTTTAAAGTGCCACTAAAAACTGCATGTTGGTTGTTGTCACTCCTAGAGACAGCCTTGAGTTGTACAAAGACTAATGCCTAGGACATCTTAATCAGTCAGGAGCATAAATTTCAACTTATAAAGGTTTACGAGAAGGGGCTCTCATGATATCATATATTAAGTGGAAAGATTTGGTGAAAGTGGAACCAAGACTCTCAAAACTTAAACACAATAGAAGTAATACTATCGTAACAGAGTGTAAACTTTGATATGTGAACGTATCAGACAATTTTAAGACAGTACGCTAAAAAGGGGGCTGAATTCTAGAATGATTCATAGAGGTTAATAAAAGGAGGGTGATAGTTGTCTAAGAAAGTGTAATGGACACTAACTGTAATGGAAGCTCAATCTATAAACAAGTGTTCACATATACTGGGCCTATGCAATAATAAGAATCCACACATGAGAACAATTTTAAAGACAGTACTCCATTGCTGCTAATATCAGAAGAACATTGGTAAAAGTAAAAGGTGAAACAGGATATCTTGCTAGAGCCATATTTAAAGCACTATACATGAGTAAACATGATTATCGACAACGATAAATTCACATTTAAACATATGAGCACTCGCATTCCAGAACACAGATATGAGAAATATGGAAATGGATGAGATGAACATTTACACGATAAAACATAAGGAAGAGCTACAAACTATGAAGCACTCAGATCAGAATCCTCAATATCGGCAAAACTCCTTATCACTGAATCCCAATGGGATCTTCAAAATTAATATCAAATTTACAACAAAAATACATAAAGATTTATTTCTTAGTCAGTTCTTTTGAAAATATAGAACCCTATATCAGTCCCTGTTTACTGCTTTTATAGAGTTTTCAATGAACATAGGCGGAAAGATATTTTGGAAAAATATATTTTCTGCGTGCTAGTAGGCAGTTTTAAGTCCTGATCAAAATATCAAAATTCATGATGAGAATAAAACACTTCCCGTCATTTACAATCTGGGCTCATGGACATTTCTAAAAAATATCACAACTGTTCTAACAGAAATTAAATTGCAAGAGTGAAATGTGAATCTCACTTAGATCTTGAAAGTAAAAATAAAAATAAAAACAAGAGGCCACGCGGGCCGAATCATGAGTTAACATTTTCAATGGTGGGAAAGAGTCGAGGCAGTGGCTGAAGCAGGCGGTGCGATGGTTGTAGAAGAGCTGGCTAACAAACTAGCTTAACTTGTACACCTCTTCCAGGTGTCAACTACAGGTTAAGGCATTGCGGTGAAAACTTATGCCTTAATGTAAACCTCAGTAAGTTCGTCGTAGCTTGCATGAGTAGGAATTTTATATTTCACTTGATGCAGAAGCGAAAACTCTTTGTCGAGGACTGAAACTATAGTTTCAGCTTTGAGTCGAGCAGATTTTTCAGAAGGTATATCTGTCTGGTTCCTTACTTCCATTAGTCGGCACTGATACACTGATAGTGATTGTAGGACTGCGTTGGAAGGCTCCCAGCATGATGGGAATCATGCAAGTGTTATCTCCATCCAATCTACCTCGAACTGCTCCAAACTAACCGCCACCTTTTCCAAAATGTTCAAAGCCATGCTACGTGTGGACTCTTTATCTATCACCTTCTGACACTCCGCAGCTTCTTTGAATCTGCTCCTGATACCCCGCTTGACCACCTCTTCTGGACTTAGCTCTTTTAAAAAGGAAATATACATCTTTGCGCTTTGGACCCTATTGGAGGCATTAGTACCTCCTTCATGAAGCGTTCTTCTGAAAAGGTGTACAGCATCCCTCTTTTCCTCAATGATATTAAAAAATTCTCAGCACTTCTTCACCTCCGTGATAATTTCTGTCCAAATCAAACGCCTAGCGTCTAGGAGGGTGATATTTCCCTTTATTCGGTTAGTGAGATCTCGGATAGTTTTCTCTTGTTGTGCCTTCTCCTGTTTCCCCTCCTCTATTTCTTTCTACATAGCAGCAACCCTTTTGGAGTTCTCTGAGAGGAGGGCTTCGAGCTCACTGATCCTCTGGCGTGTCGCTGAGACTTGTTTTTCCGCTGCTTGAAGTGCGACCAGTGTAGTGGTTAGCTGCTCTGAGAGTGAGCTAGTCCCTTCCAGAGCTGGTGGAGTGCACATATGATTATCCCAGCTTATCTGCAATTCATCCATTCTTCCCTGTAGAGCAGCCATCTCCTCCGAAATCTTAACTTTTTCTTCCCTCTCCTTTGCAAGGGAATCGGCTAGGCTTGCCTTCTCTTTCTCTGCCTGGACTAACTCAGCAGTTTGTATGTGATGAGCACTAGGTATATTCACTTTGTGTTTCAAGGCTGTGACCTGCCTTTGCAATTCAGCGATGAGATGGCTTTGGGGGTCTGCTTTACCCTTCTCTTTCCCTTTTAACACTTCTTGGAGGCTGTGTAGGTCATTCGATAGTGCCCGAGAGTTGATCTTCTCCCTTCTGAGATTTTCAAGCACTTGATTATGCTTAGTTTGCAACTTTCTCAGAGTAAGGGAGAGCTTTACTACCTCATCCTTCAGCATATCACCAAAACATTGGAACAAATTACATTTGTCAATTTGCGGGACCTCGAACATGTTTATGGCTATTTCCAGGGCTCTATAACTGGTAGTACCCGCCTCTGGGTTTAATATTGCCTCAAAAATAGCCAGTACTAGTTGTTCTTTGTCCAGGTCAATTCCATATGAGAACCTGGTATGGTACTTATCAACATATCCTTCCAATTCAGACAAATGTTTTACTCTGATTGTTCTGTTCCTTATCCTGCTATCGCTCTCTCCTCGAGAGCTGCTAGCTGAGATCACCTGTGAGACTTTTGAGAAGTCTGAAGAGCCCGTGCTATCCTATATCACTACAAAGCCTGCTTTTCTCCTGTCTGGTTTCCCATAAAGTGTCTCACTTTGCAGCAACTGTTCATCTCCCATGCCTTCTGTTTCGCTGGTCCTGGTTCTTTGCCTTTTTGAAGGAGGAGAACCTTCTCCCAACACGCCGACCTCCTCCACCTTTTTCTAATCTTCTTCTCTCATTGAAGCAGTATCTTCCTTTTCCCCCGTCGCAGATGAATTGGTCTCCATCTGTGAAAGAAAAGGCCACGTTTCAAGATTAGCTCGCCATTCGATGAAGGGCCTTGTTTCATGATTGTAAGGGGTTGATTTAATCTTCTTCATTTTGTTTGAAATGATGCCTTTCAGATCATACGGCCAAGCTTTCCCTTGCCTTAAATCCATGCCTTGAAGCAGATTTTCCACCACGGGAAGGGTGTGCCTCGATTTAACGACAAAAGGGCTAATGGTTGTAGGAAGCTTGAGAATAAACCCCTTTTTCGTAGGGAGGAAGTGGAGTTGGTTAGCCTTTAAGGTCTACCGGAGGTATTCCAAAGCGTAGATCCGCTGGGTGGGAAAAACTGGAAATTGGTATGGAGAGACTTCGGCTCCATAAACCCTGATTTCAGTATAGTGATCAAAAATATACTAGTCTCCAGGGCTTTCGGCCTCACTGCACTGCAACCATTTCTTCTACTCAGGAAAAATCCTAGGCAGAGGAGAATCATGGATAATAGTATTAGCTATGGGCATGAAATCATTTATGAAACTTGAGTAACCCACTCCAGTTTCCAACTGATACATTGCGGAACTCCAGTCAAAAATTGGTCTTGGCTAGGAGTTTATCCTATAGACTTTTTCTAAACCCAAACCCTCAAACTTGTCGGCCTGTTGAAAGAGGAAAAGATAAAAGACCAAGGAACAAAAACGAAAACGACCCGTATCTGAGAGATCCTGGAACTGATTTTGGATGGTTGAGGCCAAAAATCCAGGGATATCTAAAACGACACTAGGTTGAGACATTAACCACAAAAAGGCTACGCATTATTTTGAGACTCGGACGAACCCTTCTACACCTAGTAGCCCTACAATAAGAGCGAGGGTAGGCTGAAGATCCTCCTTGAATAAACTCAGGGGCACTGAATCATTAGAGGGGAGAGTTTTGAAATGGGATTCAGTAATGGCAATGATGAAATCGCTCTGTTGCCTCCATGGCAGTTTAGAAAACTGATTAGATAGTGTCATTTCATTGAAACTGACATAATTCGAACTGGTAGGGTAGAAGAGAGTTTTTCTGATGATTTCGGGGGATATGCTGAATATTTGGTTCCCATTAGAAGAGAGGAAAATGCCTCGGCGTTCATCGTAAGCATCCCGAAGCCAACAAATGAATTCGACCACTGGGTAGACAAGGGGAGTAATTTGATGATACAGTCGAGACAAAACGACTCGAAACCTATCTCTGTTTTCTACATGTTTCTTGAACAACTCAAGCTTGACACTACTAATAAAAAATGGGTATTGCGGGTCTTGGATATCAGCTTGCAAATTTGTGAAAGGTTCGGGCCTAGGGGCAGCCTTGGATTCATGGACTTGGGGAGTTTCAGGCTCTCATTTCTTTACTGTGACTTTACCCATGACCATTATAAGAATTTAAAAGAGAAAGGAAACTAGATAGTATAAAAGGGATGGAATACTTTCGAAGTAGAAATAATGCTCGGGAAAACAATGCAGGGAGATTGACAATGACTGGGCAGACCTAGTATTGGGCGCTCACGCTTTTGCTTATACAGTAACCGTAAACAGAGAGTATTTTACCACAGTAAATCACGGAACAAGGTTATACAAGTCGAAAACATCTCGAGAAATGATGACAAGGTATAGCTTAGAAGGGCTGACGTCATAAGGATGCTGACACTGAGACGCGTGGCATCAGGGGATTGGGTATCAAACTTCAATTAGGTGGATACCGCGCGTCGAGTTAAATGCCGGTATTGGTCTTGTACCAAGTGTCCTAGGACTTACCTTACCATTGGATCATGGTGACAACTGTACGTTGGGACCTGGCCCATGAAGAACACGAGATGATCTGTAACGGCTTCAAACCCACGGTCGTTTTTCCCCGCGGAGCTCTTGACTCCTGGCGTCAGTCTTGACACATCATCAGAATTCTGGGGGGGGAGGCTTTCGCCTTCCCCCTACCATCCATCACCCCCCTGAAATGGTTCTTACGTTCCTTTGTCTGTGCGTGTGCCGGATACGAGTGGGTCCCGCCTTACATCATTTTCTTTGCACCTTTCGGAATTTTGTTATTTCGGTTAAGACCTTTGACATCCTCCCGCCTATGTATAAAGTGTGCTTGTCCCCTTTTCATATATGACTCATTTTGATTTTATTTCTCCCTCACACCCTTTAAAACATTAGTTAATTTAATACGGTCACGTAATCTTCCTTTATAATCATCCTTAAGACATTAAGGGGTGAATGATATAATCAACATTGGCTCCATCTGGGGACAACACGTTTGTCCTGAAATGTGTCGAGAAATTCGCAGATCACCTGTTAACCTCTTTTGTGTGGACACAGCTCCTCGACACCTTTCCTTCTTCTTCATGATTCTTCAAAACAAACATCATTAAAATAAAAACAGCTAAATAATATACAATATAATACATCAAACCCTTTCGGCCAGAATCAAAACTGGAAGAAGGGTTTTAATAATTTCCCATTCACAGGGGCGTCGAGCAAGTCACCCTGCAGATTCTCCAGCTTGAAGGTGTTGTTTCCTCCTTGTTCAACAATTTTGAAGGGACCGAACCATAACATATTGAATTTTCCATGTTTTCCCTTTTCGGCCGTTCATATGTCCCATCTTAATACCAAGTCTCTGACCTGCATCTTTTTATCTTTAGCATGTTGATAAAACACGTCCATTTTTTCCTAATATTCGGTCAACCTCTGATTCACCTGATTTCAGGTCTCCTCCAGTTCTACTCGCTGATTCATCCTCCTGGTAATGTCATTCGGCTCCTCTTGGCATTCCTGCATGAACCTAGCTATTGGTAAAGCCAATTGTATGGGAAAGACTGCTGCTCTACCATATACCAACTCATATGGAGATTTCCCCATTGATCTCTTGCTAGTGATCCTATTCAACCATAACGCGAATTTGAGCTAATAATCCCAATTTTTCTTATTTTCATTAATGGCTTTCTTCAGTGCTCTCACCAAATTTTTATTTGAAGACTATGCTAAACCATTCCCCTGTGGGTAGTAGGCGGTGGAGTGTCCCAACACAATGTTATATTGCTAACAAAAACTGATGAATTCAGTAGACTTAAAATCTTGTCCATTTTCTGTAACAATCTTGGTAGGGCAACCGAATCTGGAGATAATGTTCTCTTCCATAAATTTTATCACTACTGTGTCTGTTGCGTTCCTTGCTGGTACAGCCTCCACCCATTTTGTGAAATAGTCAATAGCTATTAATATCCATTTATGTTTTCCACTTGATGCAGGATGAATTTCGCCAATAAAATCAATTCCCCACTGTTGGAACGGTTCATCTATGTGTACATGGATCATGGGCAAGGGTGCAAACTTCTGCCTTTCTGCGAATTTTTGACATTTTTCACAGGATTTGACCCTAGAAAATACATCTCCAAAGAGCTTGGTCCAGAAGAAACCAGCTTTCAAAATCTTATGGGCAGTGGCTCTCCAACTGTAGTGACCTCCACAGATGCCTTCGTGGAACTCTGCCATTATTTCCTCCACTTAATTTTCGGTAAGGCATAGGAGTAGGATGCCTAAAGGGTCTCTCCAATACAATCGGACATTGGCTATGATGAATTTCTGTGACTTCAGCCTCAATGTTCTATAATTTATTTTGTCATAGCTAGGGGGGCATCTAAAAGTCAGAAGATATTCTACAATTTCCTTGTACCACGGACTAAGGAGATACTTCATATGAGTCTTCTGTGTAGTTGTTTCTATCCCACACTATTCATCTATTTTTTCATACTCCTCGCTTGCTATCATGGAAAGATTTATCCCCAAAGCCTGACAATTTGACTCTGAAAGGATTTTAGCTAATCCTTGTCCTTTAATTAACTTGGTGGGGCGTATCTCTAACTCATATTCTTGTATCTTTGCAATCCATTTACCCCTTTTCCCCTCACTATCTCCCTGAATCAAGATATCCTTCATGGCCGTTGTGGTTACAAATGCAGTAATGGAGGACTGCAACACATACATCCGAAATCCCTTGAGGGACTTTACCAAGGCGTAAGCTTGTTTCTCCAGGATGTTGTATTTTAACTCAGCATCGCGGAGCACCTGACTGAAGAAGGCAATAGGTTTCTCTTACCATTCTTCATTCTTTTGTAATAATACCCCTACAACCGTATGAGGCGATGAAAATGAAAATATCATTAAAGGCTTAGCATAATCTGGTCCAGCCAACACTGGAGCTTCCGCGAAGGCGTTTTTAATCCTGTTAAAAGCCTCTCGTGACTCAGAAGACCATTTTACCTCATTATTCTTCTTGAGCATGTCAGTTATATGCCGAACTATCTCTGCATAGTTTGGAATGAACCTTCTTAGAAAATTAATACGCCCAAGGAACACTTGAACCTCTTTCTTATTTCTGGGGAAAGATATGTCGTTTATAACCTCTACCCTTTTAGGGTCAATTTTCACCCCATCCTTTGTCATAATTTGTCCCAACAACTTACCTTCTTCTAATGTAAACAGTGATTTCTGAGGGTTTAGAGAGAGACCATACCTTCGGCACTTCTCAAAGGTCCTGCGCAAGTGTTCAATATGATCTACATCATCCTTTGAGAATACAGTGATGTCATCTAGGTAGACCACTATGAATTTATCATGTTCGCAAACAAAAGCAATATCCATGGCCCTTTGGAAAGTGGCCCCTGCATTGATCAGTCCGAAAGGCATCCGAGCATACATAAATGTCCCCCAGGGAGTGGTGAAGGCGGTTTTCTTTTGATCTTCCGAAAGCACAGCCACCTGATTGTATCCAGAAAAACCATCCATCATAGACATCTGTGAAGCTCCCACTACCTTCTGTAATATATGGTCCATCTTTGGCAGTGGAAAATTATCCTTTAGAGATGCTCGATTTAAATTCCAGAAGTCAACACACAGTGTTATCTCTCCATTATTTTTTCGAACTGGGACTAGGTTGGCCACCCACTCAGAGTATCTCAATGGCATGATGATATTTTCCTTTAATAGCTTCTTGATTTCCTTCTCTATGGAGGGAAGGAGCAGAGGATTAATCTATCTGAGCTTCTGTTTATGTGGCTTTTCATCTCCTTTTAGAGGAATCTTATGTTGAATGATGCTGATATCAAAAGTCTTCAAGTCTTCATAAGACCATGCAAAAACGTCTTTGTATGTCTGAAATAATTTCTGATATTTTTCTTTATATTCTTTAGGGACCTTTTTAGACAAATTTACAATTTTTGGATCAGCTTTGGTGTCGAGATTCAGGTCTTCCACCTGATTTTATTCTACCACTTTGCTTGGTTGTAATGGGACGTCATTCTTGTCGAACAATATCCCCAAAGGGACCAATCCTCTAGGTATTATATTTCCTTTGAGTTGCAGCACTTTATGACCAGCCACACTTTCTTCCCATTTTTTTTGAGAAAGGTCTTCAGTCTCTTCTTCACAAACGTCTATCTCCATGTTCGAGAATTCTCCAAAAGTCTCCATGAATCTTCTTACTTGTTCCTCATCCTCAAACACCTACCAGTGTTTGACATTTTTAGGAATTGAAGGTTGATAACGAACTTCAATCTCGTATCTTAAAAGAGGATTATGGGTTGGCCGAAAGGTACTGGCAGCCACAGCGAGATAATCTGCCATTTTTTTCTGCTCTCTTGGCATGAACTGAATATTAAAATCTAAGGAAAAGTTGTCTACTAAATCCCATACCTCATTCCTATAGGCTCTCAGTCGTGGGTGTTTAGCCTGACATTGATTTCTCACTTGCCTCAACACCAATTCTGAATCTCCCAGCACTTTCAGGCTCTGAATTTTCATACTTCTTGCTATTTGCAAACCCAGGAGCAGTGCTTCATAATCAGCTACATTGTTCATAGCTTCATATTCCAATTTAAAAGATAATGGAACCCATTGGCCAGTAGGGGAAATCAGGAGCACCCCAGCTCCATTTCCTTCTTTAGAATTGGCTCCGTAAAAGTTCAACGTCCATACTCCAGTTTCTTGATTCCCTGAGGATTTCTCGGTTTTGATCTGACAGAACGACGGCTCCTGTACATAATCTAGATCTTCTTCAAGCATTAAACAGGAAAACTCAACTTCTTTACTATATAATAGTGAATTAACAGAATTATCCACCTTGGTGACCATATTTATGAACCTTGTCTCCCAATACAGTCTCCTTTCTTGCCCTCCAAATACAAGGATAGTAGAATAAGTCAAATCCATTTTTATTGACCCTCCAATTTTCGTTCCCCAAGACCTTGACAACAGCATCCTGAAACGAGCTGGAATATCAGTTACTACTATAGCCATCACCACACTCTTGGTTGGGATTTAGGCTAGATTAACCACCAAATCCTTGATCATCCCCAAACATTTGACTCTTTTGGAATCAAAAGAGTAAAGGTCTTTATATGGGCAGGTGATTTGCAGCCCCAATTTCTCCATCACCGACAGGGGTAAGAGATTATGAGACGCTCCAAAATCCAACATACAGTTATGCAATAACAAATCATGGATTACTAATGACACATAGAAAGGATGGGTCGAAGCATCTAATTCTTCAACATGGGGACCAAACACGACCATGGGCCTTTCTTCCTGTAGGTTCAGACTATCTAGGATGGGGGCTGCTTTTTAGGGAAGCATAAAAGATGAGACCTGGGACTGATAGGCTAGCTGATTCAGTAGTTCAGTTAGTGGGACTGGGATCTTGACTTTCTCAAGTTCTTTTTTCAGATTAAAGACAGAGAAGACTTCTCTATTATATTTTCTTTTGACTCTCTATTTTCAGCTAAAGGATTGACTTATTTCAACACAAGCTTGGTATTTGGAGTAGTGGCCAACTTTGAAGAGGAAATAATTTGGTCATTATAATGTAAGGGCTCGGTTAGAGGTCTCTTACCTTTATCAGTGACCTTCTGCACAGCTGCTTCTTTTTGAGGCACCTCTTCCTCCTGATCTTGTGTACGGGTTCTTTTTCTAGAAGACCTGAGATCATATTTTCTATGGAACTGCGCTTGCATGAAGTCAAAGAACTGCTTGTAGTAATCGTTGATCTCTGGATCCTCAGTGACTCTAGCCTTTTCTTCTTCCTCTTGCAATGGAATCCCCATTCCATCACCTTCTTGCAAAGGACACTCAACTTCATCACTATTCGAATAAGCAAGATATGGATCATCTTGCTCATCTAGAATGTCTTCGGTAGGACCATCCATTTTTCCTTCCAGGTACAATGGGTGTGGTACCTGGTCTTGCTGCTCCTTCCGCTCTCTTTGCAATATTTGCAGGGGTGGCTTTCTATATTGTGGATTGTAACCCCTGTTTGGAGCATTTTGGAATGTCTTAGAGGATGAATTCTTGGCTTCAAGTTCAAGCTTCACCAACTTGCTTGAAAGGTTTTTGATCATTTTATTCATCTCTTCAATTTTATTTTCAGTTGCCTCTCTGTCTTAGCTGGATGTGGATACCTCTTCTTTTCCTCTTCGTCTTGCATTGTGATATGACCTCCCCTTTGATTTTCCTGTAGAGGAAAAATTAGCCTCCACCTCCAATGCATGGGTCCGAGCCTCATCTAGGGTAGTGGACTTCCTTTCTCTCAGAGAGAATCCGAATTCCAAATCAAATGCCACTACAAACACCACTTTAGCAGTAGTCTAGTGAGGTTTCATTTCAGCAGGAAGGCTTGAGTATAACTTGTTAAATATTTTAATGAATTCTGGTACTCCCTCATTATGTCTTTTTCTGAGTTCAATGAACACTATGAGGCAGTATCCATGGTCTTTCTTTTCTCCCCATGGTGCTGATGGAAATGTTGGAATGTTAACAGCAGACACTTCTGTGACTTCTTTGACTTCTTCAACTTCAAGAGTGGGATGAAGAAAGAAGCTAGTGGTATCTACGGATTCAGCTTCATCTTTAACTTGGATGTTTCCTAGGGAAAGGTTATCTGAAGGATAATCAAGGTTTCTCACAGTGGATTCAGAACCTTGATCTTGGGCTATTTGGGAGGAGGAGGATGGAGAATCTTCCAAAGAAAATCTAGGGATATCTGTGTAGGTTGACTGTCTTTCTCTCCAACCTCTCTTCTGTAAAATATTTTATGGGTCAGACACTAAAGGTGTTCTCAACTGGGATGTATCTGACCTCAGATGTGGCTTTCGGGAAGCCAAGACTACAAATAGATTTGTCTTATGAATGAAAGTGGAGTCGCTAAGGTGAGGGATCTACAACTCTCAACTCTTATTTCTCACCTGTTCTAAAGAGTGAATGAAAAGTTTTTCGAGGCTTAGGGATTTATCTTTTTTCAAATTCGTATACTCGACAATGGCGTCAGAAAGATGTTGTCACTCCTAGAGACAGCCTTGAGTTGTACAAAGACTAGTGCCTAGGACATCTTAATCAGCAAGGAGCATAAATTTCAACTTATAAAGGTTGACGAGAAGGGGCTCTCATGCTATCATATCTTAAGTGGAAAGATTTGGTGAAAGTGGAACCAAGACTCTCAAAAATTAAACATAGAAGAAGTAATACTGTAGTAACAGAGTGTAAACTTTGATATGTGAACATATTAGACAATTTTAAGACAGTACGCTGAAAATGGGGTTGAATTCTAGAATGATTCACCGAGGTTAATAAAAGGAGGGCGATAGCTGTGTAAGAAAGTGCAATGGACACTAACTGTAATGGAAGCTCAATCTAGAAACAAGTGTTCACATATACTGGGCCTATGAAATAATAAGAATCCATACATGAGAACAATTTTAAAGACAAAACTCCATTGCTGCTAATATCAGAAGAACGTTGGTAAAAGTAAAAGGTGAAACAAAATATCTTGCCTGAGCCATATTTAAAGCACTAGACATGAGTAAATATGAGTATCAACAAAGATAAATTCACATTTAAACATATGAGTACTCGCATTCTAGAACACAGATATGAGAAATATGCAAAATGGACGAGATGAACATTTACACTATAAAACATAAGGAAGAGCTAAAAACTATGAAGCACTTAGATCATAATCCTCAATATCGGAAAAAATCATTATCACTGAATCCTAATGGGATCTTTAACATAAATATCAAATTTCCAACAAAAATACATACAGAGTTCTTTCTTAGTCAGCTCTTTTGAAAATCTAGAACCCTATATCAGTCCCTGCTTACTGCTTTTATAGAGTTTTCAATGAACATACGCGGAAAGATATTTTGGGAAAATATCTTTTCCACATGTTGGTAGGCAGTTTTAAGTCCTGATCAAAATATAAAAATTCATGATGAGAATAAAACACTTCCCATCATTTACAATCAGGGCTCATGGCCATTTCTAAAAAATATCATAACTCTTCTGACAGAAAGTAAATTGCAAGAGTGAAATGTGAATCTTACTCAGATCTTGAAAGTAAAAATAAAAATAAAAACAAGAGACCACGCGGGCCGAATAATGAGTTAACATTTTCAATGGTGAGAAAGAGTCGAGGCATTGGCTGAAGTAGGCGGTGCGACGGTTGCAGAAGAGTTGGCTAACAAACTAGCATAAATTGTACACCTCTGCCAGGTGTCAACTGTAGGTTCAGGTCTGCTTTACCCTTATCTTTCCCTTTTACCACTTCTTGGAGGCTGTGTAGGTCATTCGAGAGTGCCCGAGAGTTGATATTCTCCCTTCTGAGATTTTCAAGCACTTGATTATGCTTAGTTTGCAACTTTCTCAGAGTAAGGGAGAGCTTTACTACCTCATCCTTCATCATATCACCAAAACATTGGAACAAATTACATTTTTCAATTGGCGGGACCTGGGACATATTTATGGCTATTTCCAAGGCTCTATAACTAGTAATACCCACCTCTGGGTTTAAGATTGCTTCAGTCATAGCCAGTACTAGCTGTTATTTTTCTAGGTCAATTGCAGATGAGAACCTGGTATGGTACTTACCAACATATCCTTCCGATTCATACAAATGTTTTTCTCTGATTGTTCTGTTCCTTATCCTGCTCTCGCTCTCTCCTCGAGAGTTTCTAGATGAGATAGCTTGCGAGACTTCTAAAAATTTTGAAGAGATCGTGTTATCCCGTATCACTACAAAGCCTTCTTTGCTCCTGTCTGGTTGCCCGTAAAGTGTCTCACTTTGCATCAACTGTTCATCTCCCATGCCTTCTATTTTGCTGGTCCTTGTTCTTTGAATTTTTGAAGGAGGAGAACCTTCTCCCGACACGTTGACCTCCTCCACCTGTTTCTAATCTACTTCTCTCGTTGAAGCAGTATCTGCCTTTTCCCCCATCGCAGATGAATTGATCTCCATCTGTGAAAGAAAAGGCTAGGTTTCAAGATTAGGTCGCCATTCGATGAAGGGCCTTGTTTCATGATTGTAAGGGGTTGATTTAATCTTCTTCCTTTTGTTTGAAATGATGCCTTTCGGATCATAGGGCCAAGCTTTCCCTTCCCTTAAATCCATGCCTTGAAGCAGATTTTCCACCACGGGAAGGGCGTGCCTCGAGTTAATGACGAAAGGGCCGATGGTTGTAGGAAGCTTGAGAATAAACCCATTTTTCGTAGGGAGGAAGTGGAGCTGGTCAGCCTTTAAGGTCTATCGGAGGTATTCCAAAGCATAGATCCGTTAGGCGAGAAAAACTGGAAATTGGTATGGAGAGACTTCAGCTCCATAAACCCTGATTTCAGTATAGTGATAAAAAAGATACCAGTCTCTAGTGCTTTCGGCCTCACTACACTGCAACCATTTCTTCTGCTCAGGAA
This sequence comes from Pinus albicaulis, assembly GCA_034641835.2. Taxonomy (NCBI): domain Eukaryota; kingdom Viridiplantae; phylum Streptophyta; class Pinopsida; order Pinales; family Pinaceae; genus Pinus; species Pinus albicaulis. The sequence continues at coordinate 1,022,296,426 of CM076575.1, read as the reverse complement.
AAATATTAGGCGGAGGAGAATCATGGATAATAGTATAAGCTATGGGCATGAAATCATTTATGAAACTTGAGTAACCCACCCCATTTTCCAACTGATGCATTGCGGGACTCCAGTCAAAAAATGGTCTTGGCTGGGAGTTTATCCTATAGACTTTTTCTAAACCCAAACCCTCAAACTTGTCGGCCTGTTGGAAGAGGAAAAGATAAAATAGCAAGGAACAAAAACGAAAATGGCCTGTATCTGAGAGATCTTGGAACTGAGTTTGGATGGCTGAGGCCAAAAAGCCAGGGATATCTAAAACGACACCGGGTTGAGACATTAACCACAAAAATGCTATGCATTCTTTTGAGACTCGGACGAACCCTTCTACACCTAGTAGCCTTGCAATAAGAGCGAGGGTAGGCTAAAGGTCCTCCTTGAATAAAATCAGGGGCATTGAATCATTAGAGGGGAGAGTTGTGAAATGGGAGTTAGTAATGGCAGCGATGAAATCGCTTTGTTGCCTCCATAGCAGTTTAGAGAACTAATGAGATAGTGTCATTTCATTGAAACTGACATAATTCGAACTGGTAGGGTAGCAGAGAGATTTTCTGATGATTTCGGGGGATATGCTGAATATTTTGTTCCCCTAAGAAGAGAGGAACATGCCTCGGCGTTCATCGTAAGCATCCTGGAGCCAACAAATGAATTCGACCACTGGGTAGACAGGGGGAGTAATCTGATGATACAGTCCAGACAAAACGACTCGAAACCTATCTCTGTTTTCCACATGCTTCCTGAACAGCTTAGGCTTGACACTACTAATGAAAAATGGGTATTGCATGACTTGGATATCAGCTTGCAAATCTGTGAAAGGTTCGGGTCAAGGGGCAGCCCTGGATTCACGGGCTTGGGGAGTTTCAGGCTCTGATTTCTTAACTGTGACTTTACCCATGACCATTATAATAATTTAAAAGTGAAATGAAACCAGATAGTATAAAAGGGATTGAATACCTACGAAGTAGAAATAATTCTCAGGAAAACGACGTAAGGAGATTGATAACGACTGGGCAGACCTAGTACTGGGCGCTCACGCTTTTTCTTATACAGTAACCGTAAATAGAGATTATTTTATCACATTAAATCATGGAACAAGGTTATACAAGCCGAAAACATCTCGGGAAATGATGACAGGGTGTAGCTTAGTAGGGCTGATAACATAAGGACACTGACACTAAGATGCGTGGCATCAGGGGAATGGGTATCAGACTTCGGTTAGGTGGATACCATGTGTCAGGTTAAATGTTGGTACTGGTCTTGTACCAGGTGTCCTAGGACTTACCTTACCGTTGGATCATGGTGACAGTTTTACCTTGGGACCCAGCCCACAAAGAACACAAGATTATCTGTAACGGCTTCAAACCCACGGTCATTTTTCCCCGCAGAGATCTTGACTCCTGGCGTCATTATTGACACGTCATCAGAATTCCAGGGGGGCAGGCTTCCACCTTCCCCCTACCATCCGTGACCCCCCCGGAATGGTTCTTATGTTCCTTTGTCTGTGCGTGTGCCGGATATGAGCGGGTCCCACCTTACATCATTTTCTTTGCGCCTTTCAGACTTTTGTCATTTCGGTTAAGACCTTTGACATCCTCCCACCTTTGTATAAAGTGTGCTTGTCCCCTTTTCATATATGACTCATTTTGATTTTATTTCTCCCTCACACCCTTTAAAACATTAGCTAATTTAATATTGTCGGGTAATCGGCCTTTATTATCCTCCTTAAGACACTAAGGGGTGAATTATATAATCAACATTGGTCATCCAACTAACTGCTCCTCCAAATAGGTTAAACATGTAACCACTTGTAGATCTTCTTCTATCCAGATCTCCAGCCTAGTCTACATCAGCAAAGCCATGAATGTCCAAAAATTTTCCCAATCCTAGTCTTCCTTGTTAGCACAAACCATAATCACTAGTGCTATACAAATACTTGAAAATATACTTCAATGTTGTCCAATGCTCCTTCTCTGGTTTCGACATAAACCTCCTTAATACTCCCACTACATGTGCAATTTCTAGTCTGGTACAAATCATTGCATACATTAGGCTACCAGTAGCACTCGCTTATGGAACACGGGATATGTCTTATTCCTTTTCTTGTGTATTAGGACACTGTTCAATAGATAAATTTACACCTACAGGAATAGGAACCTTCATTATTTTACTATCCTACATATTAAACCTTTGTAATATTGTCTTGACATACTTCCTCTGGTTTAACCAAAGCTTCCTCTTTTCCCGATCTCGTTTAATTTCCATGCCAAAAATATAGTTTGCAACACCAAGATTCTTCATGTCAAATTTGGATGAAAATCGGGTCTTCAAATCCTGGATAATTTCTTTGTCATTTCCAATCAACAACATATCATCCACATACAAGACCAAATAAATAATATGGTCACCAATTAATTTAAAATACCCACAGTGACCTGCTTTTCTTCTTGTGAAGCCAAGTCCCCATATATATGTATCAAATTTCTGATACCCCATCCTTGGTGACTGTTTTAACCCATACAAAGACTTTTTTAACCTTCATACCATTTATTTCTTACCCTCAACTGCAAAGCCTTATGGTTGCTTCATGTATATCTCTTCTTCCAGATCCCCGTGAAGAAATTTTATCTTCACATCTATATGTTCTACCTCAAAATGAAAAGCATCAACAACATATAAAAGTAATATAATAGAAGATAACTTGGCAATAGGAGAAAAAATATCACCGAAATAAATTTATGGCACCTAGGAATAACCTTTTTCTAGAAAATTGAGCTTTGTATTTCTCCACCTTGCCTTCTGCATTCATCTTCTTCTTAAACACCCATTTTTTGCCAATGGGTTTCCTTCCATCTAGAAACTCCACCAAATCCTAAGCCTCATTTTTGTCCAAAGATGTCATTTCATCAACCATGGCCTCCTTCCAGATTTTTCCATCCTCTGAATCCACTACCTCCCTGACAGTTCTAGGATCATCATCAGTAATATATAAAGAAAAATTTGAACATAAAGTAGATGGACTGTACCTTTCTGCTTGCCTTCTTTCTCAAACTGATCTTCTCAAAACTGGAGTTTGTGTCTCTTCCTCCTATGATTCATGTTATGTTGTAAAGTCTGATTCCTCCTCCTTTATCTAAATATGGATGAACTAGTTTTGTTGTGCTAGCTTCCTCATAAGTATAAAATAATTGTGTTTAAGGATTGTCTCAAATTAGCAAGTTATGAGAAGGTTTATGTGTCAATTTTTGTGTGTCTTTTATGAGAAATTCATTAAATAAATTAGAAATTAAAAACACATGTACAAAAATTAAATTTCAGATAAATAATACACAGAAAACACATAACATAGAGCTGATAACAGAGTTCACCCCTCCTGGGATACATCTCCATGGACCTGCTTCAATGGCTTGGCCCTCTTTGGATTAATGGTAAATTCTATGATTAAATGTACCTAATTTTCTCTAATGGCTTTGCAACCTGCTCCATTGGATTCATAAGACTCAAAAACCCCTAGGTAGCCTCTTCTAGCTCTGCAAATGGTCTTTGGGTGCTCTAGACATGACCGCCTCTCCTACTGGCCATGGGAATATTTAATCTTAAAAGTGAAAAAAAAACCTATAGAAGTCTTCCTCTACCTCTACAACTTGCACCATCATGCTTAGATAATCCATTTCATCTAGGATTGACTCTTTGTGATCCTAATTTGGTCGAAATATGCCAAATTTATGGCTTCTTCAGTATTTCCTATAAAAACTCCTCCAAATCTGGAGAAACTCCAGTTAACACCAACAATTTTGGAGCTAGCGTTGAATTTGGTGGCCTCCGCCAAATTAATCTGAGATTAAAGGCTAGATTAATTAAATATAAGTGCACATTAACTGTGATTTTAGTGCATTAAGCGTGTTTAACCAAATCTGAAATTAAAAATCAGATTAGCATGTAATTACATAGGTTATGGGATAATAAACCCACATTAGTGGTAATATTCAGCCTTAATGAATATGCCCTCTGCCATGGTCGTATCCACGTGATCCCATGGACCGAGGGCTGGCCCTCTTTACCTCTGCTATATACCAAAGTCAAACTCAAATACATGTGGTTGGCATACATTATTAAGAACCAAATGATAGCAAGAGTGGTAAGGCGTAGAGTTTGTGTGGGGGAGATCGTAGAGTTGAGCCTAACCTTTGCCTAGCCACAATATAAAAAAATTTCCGACCATATAAAATTTGATTTTCGCCCATAAATAGCCATATTCTGCCTTTGGAGGGGCACATGGCAGCCTCCGGGCTAGCCACGTGTGAGCATCCCATTGGTTCTCCAAAAACAAACCAAATTGTGCCAACGAACCAGAAATTTGGTCCAACCACCATTTGACACTTGTCAGCACACCATTGGCTGGAGGAAAACCATAAATTTTACCCCTTTGTCCCTCTTGACCTTTTTTTTGAAAATTCCCCTGTTTGGCCAAGCGGACAACAGGCTCTAACTTTCACATACAGAGTCGGTTTTCGATGAAACAAAGTGCAATGAATTCCCAGTGACGAGACCTATTCGGTCACTCTGTTTTGGAGCGATTCTGAGCACTTTTAATTTTTAGAAAAAAAATTCCCCCAATTTATTTTATGATCACTCCTTTAGCTAAAGCTCTATCTTCTCAGGTTCCTTTGGTAGGAATTCAAGATTAATAACATATTTCACCTCTATAAATGCCACATCTTGGTTGTACACAACCTTCCTTGTTTCTGGGTTCCAAATCTGACAAACTTTTAAACCATCCTTATACCCAATAAATATGCACCTTTCAGATTTACTATCCAACTTGGTTATTTTCTCCTCTAGAATGTGTTACATCAGAATTGCAAGGAGTTATTGCTCCATGATCTAGTGTATGATTACATTACCAAGAAAAAAAAGACAATACTAAGAAGATTCTATAGATCCCAATCGCATATGATCATCAAGCAACATGCAATCAAGAAAACATTATGAGGAAGAGAAATGGCACCTCGCCTCCTCACAGATTGGGGAAATATTCTGAGTTCATAGCAGAATCCTCGCACTCCACTCAAGTGATCTTCTTCATCCACACTCGATCTCAACACCTGCACACAATAAAAAAACACTAAAGGATGACAATATACCTTCCTTGGAAGATCGTTAGATCAACAACAATATAAACCAATCACAAGATCTACTAAAACATAATCATGTAAGGGAGAGAATGTATATCTTCATTAATCACATAAAATAATACAACTCTTTATACCTTCATTTCCTCTCCATAATCTGGTAGATTTTCCCCACTATGTCCAATAAATGAGCATGAATAGCAACATACACATGACCAATATATCACAAGCTCTCTCTAGCAGCAAAATGGCAGCATAGGATCAATATCTCAGCTCTCCAAAAGACTCGCTATCAAAAACTAGCATGGTCCTCCAAAAATAGCACTCCCAAAATGGTATATTTCTCGCCCTATAGTTTGGATACTCTTTTTTCTTCCCCTTTCCTCTTGGTGAGATTATATAGGCCCATTCCATCCTTTGGAAGAATGTATCTACACACCTAGGGGCTTGAGAAGTTAGGAAAATTCTACAATAATGGACCCCTATCCAACTCATACACAAGTGGGTCAAGTTGATCTCTTTTAGAATGGTAAACTCTAGAAACCTTTTTCACAATTATGAGCTTTTTCTCAGTTATATCAATTATGAAATAATGATTATCTCATAATTATAAGATTTTGGAAAAATAATTATGAGGAATTGCTCAATCATGTAATTCAAACCTTTTATCATGGGATACATCTCACATAAGTAAAACAAAAGGTGAAAAGGTATCCATTTTAGCCAAACAACTAAGATAATTTGATATTACGTTTCTCTCACTATAATGGAGTGGAAAATAGGGTTATAACAGATTCCCCCTAATGTGTGAGGTCAGAAGAGAAACAAATAGCCAAAATGCGTTACAACAATACTCAAAGGTCCAAATGGAAGTGGAGAAACAAAGCCAAGGATGCGGATCGGCAGACACTGGAGTTGAAGTATCAGTTGTGTTGATAACATCCCCAAGGCGGGCATACCCATGCTCAGTCATAAGAGAATATTGAAAATGGCTTCCAAAACATACACTGCAAATCCATGACCTAAAGTGCTAGAACATGGCCATGACAGACATACACAGTGTATCCATGTGATTAAATGAAAATAGCGTAGCCACTTAGAAATGTAGTCATGGATATATGTCACATTATACATCAATAGGACTATGGACACATGACAGAAAGATACGTGTACCAAATATCCCTCAAGGTACATAAATGATACATAACTCCAATGCAGCCTGGGAAGGATGCCATATAAGAGTTAGATGTCCCTAACTCAGGGACTTCGACACAACCCTGATGGTACGAATCTACATCATGCAAATAGATGAGTTGAATTGGAGTAAGGTAGAAACCGCCTGATTACCAAACAATGAGGTAAACCAATAACAAATGGGAGGGAATCCATCAATGAGAAAAATGGACCCCAAGGTACCAAGTATAGTCCACTAAGTGTGAATAAATGAGCTAACGTCGAACACCAGTGAACTCAACCAATCATGAGCCAATGATGTAAACCCACTGTCGATTGCAAGGAAGCTTGTCATTGAGGTCTACAAGTTCCAAGGTACTACCGGTTCCTAGATCAAGCTATTGGATAATGAGTTGAAGTCAACAAGAGAAGATCCGTCGAAGAAGGGCCTTAATCTATCCCCCATCAATCGACACGAAACCTACCAGGTTGATGTGATGTATGGATGAAGTCATGAAGAGATTAACTACAACAGACACAGGGATGGTTGACTCAAAAGGTAAATAGGATATTGCAGATGGCTGACACAGTCTGAGACTTCCCTTGAACACATAACGCCATGACACAAGAGTGACTTGGAAACATGACTAAATTAGCACCATGTGGTATCATGCAACGACATAGGAGGCATTGAGGCACACTCCATATGACTGGAAGAGTAGCCAGTTGGAGGAGTAAAGAGACTCATATGTATGGTATGGCTCCTAGGCAAGCTAAAACCCAACTGTAAGATAATGAAGCACACAGGTTCCATGTTCAAGGGTGATACAACTGACGCTGCCAATGGACGAAAAATGAAAATAGATTTTGCCTCCCTTCTCTTTTTATAAGTTAATTTTTTGTAAATTTGTCCCCCAATCCAGAAAAATAGATAAAAGTATACAAGGGGAACCTCCTAGCCACAATAGACTAGGGTATTCCTTTTTCATAATGAGTCTATCCCAATCTGGAAAACAGTTAAACTTGTATTGGGTAGACAACACTTCATGTACTTTAACGAGCGTGAAGTGGACAAGTTCACTCAGAAATATTTTCTAATTTAAGGATTCTGAAAGAAAGCTTAAAGGAAACTCCTCATGGAGGAAAAAGTGGTATTAAGAGTACCAACTGGTTCCAGTAGTGATAGAACTTCTCATGACATAAGGTGGACACGAGGATGGCTAATAGGACCATTGATCACAACGGTTCATCCAAGAATTGATAAAACACCAAGTGAAAGAGGATGATAAGCCAAGAAGATGATGAAGATGGATCAAAGAAACTAAGGCTCAATCTGCTAAAATAAGCTGATAAAAGTGGCAATCACAAGGGATACAGTGAAAAATCCTCCTGGGGTATGGCTAGAAAAGAGACAAAGAATAGGACATGAGGCTCAATTTCTAAGTCATGGTGGTTTAGAAGCATGGATTCCGAAAATAGGAATAGAAATTATTGCATGGACACCAAGATGGAAAAGAGGTGCTAAATAAGGTATCCATGAGCAGGTAAGCTCTACCTCTAGGCTACAACATGCATATCAGAAGTGGCGAAATTCACAACTTTGATGGGGTTGCACCTAACACATAAATAGTGATGATGATTAAAATGCAAAATCAATGAAAATGACCTACCCCTATATGTCAGTTTCAAGAGAAAGACACCTAAGGTCCATGGATGTCGCAATAAAAATTTCGCCCTGTCCTATAAAAACCATCTATAAATACTAGACCCATGTTTAATTCACATAATGAAAGAAATAAACATGCATGAGGTAAAAACAAGACCATATATTTTTAGTTTTTTATTTTTATAATTTTTTTTTTTTTTGGTCATAAATAAGGCATGATAAATAATCACATCAAAAACCAAACCAAAAAGGGGATAAAGCATAACACCCTTATGAAAAATGTGTACAAGTGTGACATATTCCAATAGGTCATGCTAAGGTATGCCCACAGTCGGGCATAGCCCAAGGGTTTCTATATGTGAACTCATGGGAGGAAGAGACCATATGGTTCATTAGTGTAAATCCATACCAAATGAATTCAAAATTCCAAACTCAGAAATGTTGACCATGCAAGTGACTATCTAACATAATGATACTCCCAAAATTATCCTAAGGACATAAGGGAGGATCTAACATAATGGAGGTACAAGACGCTCGTCGACACATGGTGAGGGAAATTTGTTGGCAAGTTTAGTAGTAGAAGAGCAAGACTTGACTTTGTCCAAGGGTGGCACTTCCAAGGAACAACGAGGAGGTGCCCCTAGGTCAATTCAAGGTTTATGTTTCCAAGCTATGCTTGTTCTGAATCATGGAGGCTAGAGGCAGAAAGAGGCATAACCTCCCTATGATTATCAACGGATAGATCCATGACCTCCAAGTTGACTAACCTGGGAGGATCATAATCAAGGGAGTCATATGGAACAAGAGAAGGGGCGACCCGTTTTTGAAAAAGAACATGATCATATTCCATATTGGGATGGATTTTTTTACTAGCATCAAGAGGTGCTAATGGGACTACCGGAGAGGTAATCTCTTCCACAACAAGTGGCAAAGTTGCCTCACTAGGTTGATCATCTTCTATAATAACAGGAAACACCACCCATGGATCAGGAGGTATATGGGGTCCATAAGTTCCATAAGAGATCATATGCATAGGATCATTGGTAGGAGTCAAAGGAGTGTTGGGCGAAGGGAGTTAAGGGAAAAACCCCATAAGAGTATAAATTTAGAAAATTCCAGCGCCAACACTATGAAATTGACCAAGGTGGTCCCCCACAAGTGGTACATAATTCCCTATGGTGGAAATCTGGACTGACAACACAAAATAGTCAAGCTTATCGATACTGACAATTTTTCCTTTGTGAGGAAAGAAAAGTACATGGAAAACAGATGAGATGATTGCGGTCATGGAATAAAACAACTACAGCCAAGGAGAAAGTTGTAGTTTAAAGGAGTGTCGATGACTTCAACATCGACAGACACAATTTTCCCACCTAACTCAATGGAAAAATGGGGAAGGGCTCCCTTTGGTATGAAATTATGACTATCAAAGGCTTGGAGAGTGATGTTGGATAGGAGAACTGTCAGACGACCAAGAGCCTTCCAACAAGATATTGACATGACACATGTGGAAGATCCCTCATCCACTAGTGTGTGATGGATATTATTCTGAAATATCTACACAATAATTTCGAAAGAAATATGATGGGAAAGACGAGGAGAAGCTTTATTGGAATTGAAAGCGATGAGACTAGAGTCGGATAAATCAACTCCACCAATGGCAGACATCAAGGCCTTGCATTTTTTAGGACAACTTTGCAATACCTCCAAGTCAGACATGGCACAAGGAGCCTGGTATGGATATTCAACAATACTATAATGATGAGCAGCCCTCAGAGAAGTATTGTGTGTCATATTACGGAGAATGCCCTTGGGGGGGCGATAGATAGGTTCTAGAGGATTATCAACAGTCAAAGGTCCAGTGGGACTAGGTGGGGTTGGTGATTACTTAAAAGGAGAACTTGACTTGGGAACATCAAAGTATTTGGAATGCATAATTACATTTACATCTTCCTTGCACATGAAGATAGATGAACTATGAGGGACATAGGAATAGGACCCATTGTTTCCCCCTTGTGGAGGTCGAGAAGGTTGAGCAACCATCTTTTTTTGAGGTTGTGCATGGAATGGATGATTCAAAACAACAATTTTTTGAGTATACAGTGGTGAAATAATCTTATGTAATTCATCCATTCAAGGACACTCATGAGTAAGGTGGTTACCTTGAAAAATTTTGTACGGAAACTTGAGTTTCTGGTGATGCTCACTTGTGCCCCCTCCCTGATTCTGAGGATAGGTTTGAGACTCCTGGGAACTTTGATTATGTTGTTTATTTATCTTGTTATTCTTTTTTTTCTTACCACTGGATTGAGAATTGTTCTTCGATTGAGTGGAATTCACTTTAATAACATCAATGGACTGCTCTGGAGGGGCTACTTTAGCAAAGCCAGACGCACTTTTTGGGGTTTTATGTTTAACAACAAATCTCCCAAGGCAGGCAGCAAGTTGGCTCATGGGATCAGAAATGGACCCAATCACACCATCGTCATGTGTCCCAAGAACTGGTTTAGGTGGGCCAATAAAAGGCCCACGGGCATTACGAAACACTTCATACAATGTACCCGACTGTGAATATATGAGATCCAACTATTTGGCGGCTAGAATAGCTTGCTCTTCAATAATGGCTCGAAACATGGACACATATTTGGAGATTTGTGGTCGGAAATATCGGATGAACCATTTACATATAATCTAATCGGGTAACTTGCTTCTTACTAACCTCTTGTAACAATGCCGCTCATGAATGTGATCAGATATTAGTGTGGCACCGTCTTGTTTGAATTTGGAAAAAAGTTTTGAGCCAAGATCATATCGATTAGGAAACTGTAAATTTTTCAACAAAGTTTGAGCTAAAGAGGAAAATTCATCATAGGATGCAGTGTATAACTCGATATACCACTTGGCAACATCCCCGGTCAACGTTCGTTTGAACAAGTGAAGTTTAACATAATCATTCACCAAATAATTAGATGAGAACCATAAATGGTAGGTGGTGATGTGAATGTATGGATTCTCCCCAGGCTTCCATTCAAAATTTGGAATATCATATGGTAACTTGGCAGGCATAGGTGGCCACCAGGGATCATGACGAATGAAGTTATTAGTCAATTTGGCCAAATCCGGTAAGTCAAGAGAAGATAAAAACATATTGTGAATTTTACTAAACGGGTCATAGGCAGGAGAAGCCCCTGACCAACCTTGTGGTCCCCCCATATACGGATTAGATGGATGTGCTTGCTAGTGTATAAAATGGTTCGCCATGACAAAAGGTTGTTGTGGGCTAGCATAATTGGTAGATGGATGTTGCCCCCGAGCTTAAAAAATCTAGAGAGAAATGGACCCCCAAAAGCATGACTTCTAATTGGGTTGTACCCAGGGTGAAAAGAAGGACCAATCTATGCAGTAGGACCGACATAAGGAGCGGGGTTTCCCCCAGGTAAACTAGCCCCTCCAATAAAAGAGTTGGTGACTGGCATCCCTCCAAATAGAGAAATATACCAAGCTTGCGACATACTAGAAGTTAAATTCCCCCGGGATGACTAGGGACGACTGGTGATCCCCCCCACATATTCCAGGAAGTAACCATACCTAACTGAGGAACATGAATGGTTGGTTGGGAAAATGTCAGTGAATAAATTCCTAGACCTACTGATTGACTAGGTTGGGGTACCATAGTTAGCATAGAGGACGGTTTGGGCATGGAAAAATTAGGGAAACTAGTGGGAGACATATATGAGACTGGTGGAATGCCCTAGGAAGAATTGAGAAGAATGGATGGAGGAGTGGTAATAATCACGCTAAGAGGTAGAAACGCTGACATGGCAGCCGAGACTACTGATTTAGACGATAATGAATTCTCAAACTCTGCCATAGGGTAAACGGTACATAAAGGCACGTAAGTGTAGACTGGTGTATAACTGTCTGGGTTCAGCTACAGTAAGGTAGGCCCTAAAGGATTGGTCAAAGGTGGGTTGGAAGGAACGACGGAGTTGACCGCCAAAGTCTCAATAGAGACTACATCAATATCAGTGGGACCAGACACAGATTCCATTACTATGTGATGGTCTAAGTCTTGAGTGCCGACAGGCACTCTCTGTGCAGGAGAAATGAGTCCACTTTGTTCAGGAAGTAAACCTTGAATAAAACTTCACCGTCGACAAATAAATTCATCCAGGGTGATAATAATTAAAACACAATTACGTTAGTGCAAACACCCTAAGGCCAAAACTACAGACTCGGACCAATCAACACACTCTATAAACTTTCTAAAATACAGCACATGAAAACATAATACAAAGAAGTTGGCGGTGGAATAGTTATACTAGTGACCTGCTTCCCAACCCTTTTAGCTGCGAACTAATATATGTCCCAAGTACATAGAAGATGACCCCGAACTTGCACCTGTGTATGATCCCTAGAAAGAAAGGCCACTATGGTCACCATGTACAATAACACGACCTGGGGGGAAATCGCAAGAAACTTAACCCCAAAAAGGATCCAAGACTAAAACCCCCTTGAGAGTTACCTCCCAAGTGGTTCACAAGTGATAAAACAATGTATGCATGCATGCCAATTATGTTATATCGTGCCACCTGAAACTAAGAGAAATGGGTCATGTCACCCTACTTATCCCAAGTGTGACCTTGTGCTTAACCCTTTTGTGAGAAGGGCTTCCCAGAACACACTGATGCAAATCGATTTTACTCCCTACCACAAGATGCTAAGTTGGTTTCGAGTTTTGAAGTGCTTAACTCACACTCCTATCTCCAAGACCCTAACCTGAGCTAGTGTTGGTGTACTACCAGTAAAAATGAAATACGAATCTAGTTAATTTTATTATTGCGCTAATTTTAGTGGTTGTTGTTTACACAAGTAGGAAGCGGTGTGAAACTGAGATGGTGTGTAAGAATCTTAGTTAGTAAGCCTAATGCAGCTATATGAAACTTTCGTTTTCACTTCGATGAATGCTAACTACGAGACGGAAAGAGATTATCTAACACACTAATGCCAATTATGATACACTTTTCATTGAATCTTCTTGAATGAAAAATATCCCAAAAATTTTGAGTTAATGACCCAAAAAACAAACCAATAAAGAGACCAAAGAAATTTTCCCAAGAAAGAAAGCAAAGCACTCCAAAAGTGAAACAGTTATGGAAACAAAGCCCAATAAAAGACACTCAAAGAAATCATAACAAAAGGAAAAGTGAAAGAAAAATAATGAAATGTAAATCAAGCTAGGGCTTCAACACAATGGCTTAACCAAGGCCAATGTTCTACAAAGTACTAAACCAAACCTTAGATGAAAAGAGGCCTAAACAAGACCTTAATGAAAGCAAAACAATATGAAAAGACACTTTCGAAAGAAATTGATCAGATGAAAGATACACAATCGGTCACAATACCACCGTTTGTGACACTAACAACCAAAAAATCAAAGAGATCACTCAACAAGAAGGAATGAAAATGAGAAGCAACCCCATAATATGAAGGGAAAATGTAAATCAAGTCTAAACAATTTTAGAATATAGCCAACCAAAATTGATGATGAAGTCAAGAGACAAAACTAAAAACTCGATCCAAGGCCCCCAATAAAAACTCAAGAAGCAAGCCAAGAACCAATAAATAAGGGAATACCTTGAACAAACTGACCAAAGTAGATCAAATCAGAGACATATAATAGTTGATCAGCTACAACAAATGATAGATCCAAATATGTTTTCAACATATCGGCAAGAAATAACAAGCATTATGCCTAATGAAAGAGAAGAATTTCATTAAAGAGGCACTTAACCAATACAAAGAAGAACTAATGAACACGACAAACCTGGATCAGATCCACCAGGTACATAGGAAGCCCAGATTGTATAAATGTAGACACACAAGTTTCAAACTGAAGGCTATGGATTTTTAAGGGAAAAAATTCTTAATCGCGGGCACAAAACTTCCTATAAAGGGTTGGCCACAGGCACAGGTGGTGAGCCCTGGTATTGCACCAAGAGTGTTGCAACTCCCAGGGGTTGCTGCCCTACTTTACTTTATCAACCCAGGGTTCTTACAAACTTGGAGGTGATAGTGTTATATACATAGCAGATGCATTCTACTCATGTCATCCCTTTCCACTCTATGAAAGGGTGCTACTTCTAGGGTTTCTCAGTGAAGTTTGTCACACTTCAATGACACTAAACTAAATTGCAGAAAGGAAATGAAAGAAAGGAAACTAAATTAAATTACTGAAAAGAAATGGTAAGAAATGAAAATAATTCTAACCACACTGAATGGGCCAAACAGCTAGACACACTCTACTTATCCTATGATCTATCTACCATGCTACCACGCTTCTAACCATGCAACTATTCATGATTTAACTAAACTTGAAAAAGTGTTTTTTGGAGTTTGGATGAAAAAGGGCTAAAGATGTTAATGGAAGGCTTAACACATGTGACAAGGCTTAGAGGTGGAAATATGGGTTTAGATTTCATTAAACCTTATGATATCGCAAAAATTCTTTGGAGAGGGAGCCTTTCAAAAGTGCGATGGCAGAATTGCAATGGGAGGACGGAATTGTGATATGCGATATCACAATTCTCAATATCGCAAAGTTGGAGGAGCGGCGGAAGTGTTGTTCGGGAGCGGGAGCGAAATGCGAAATGCGATGGGACATGATTTGCAATTGCAATGGGTGACAGAAGCGTGAGATGTGATATGTGATATCGCAATCACAAGACCGCAAAGCTAGAGAGTAGTGGAAGTGTTGTTCGGGAGCGAAATGCGAAATGAGATATGAGACATGTGACAGGGCAGAGTACGGAAAGAATATCACAATCGGCAGACAGGAGCGATAAGTATTACAGGAACCAAAGGAGAAATGTGATTTTTGATTGTGATAAAGAATTGCGGTAAGTATTTGAAGGAAAAAGGATCAGGTTCTAATTTTTATGAAGTTCTTTTTTACTGATAATCGGAAAAGGTAAGGCCGAAGGAAATATCGCAATTCAGGCTTGGAATGAGAGAGCATAAACAAAGAATGCAAGAGATATGTGATTTGCGATGAGAGAAGTATGGTGAGTAGGAGTTTCGAGGAGCAAGGGCGAAAGTCAAACCTTTAATGTTTTTTCAAGTGTTTTTTGAATCAAAAGGGCGACAACTGCAATAAGAGGGAATAGAGCGTAACAGAGGTGTTTGGAAGCATGAAAACAAAGATGGAAAATGAAGTGGGAAGGCAAGGGTGAAATTATCTGAAACTTTAATACTGATTCCAGCAAACAAACCTACGGATTCATGCATGGAAAAATAGATAAAATGTGTGATAACATAGTGGAAGAAAGATTGAAACTGTTATTGCACTCTACTCTAATCTGAGAAGTAGTGAATCAAAACAGAAATAATATTTGGTACGCGGGAAGGTCTACCCTCCTTGAGCTCTATCGACAAAGATGAGAGGGGAAGGCTGCCTCACAGTTTTATGGAGTTAAACAACTATTCTACAACGCAGATAAGAAGATTAAATCTACAGTAGAAAACTATAACAAAAAAGAAAATATCAGAAATAAACCTAGCTAAATGATAGAAAGAAAATAATGAAAACAACAGAGAAGATGAGACACATGGGTTGGGCCCTAACCCACGAGCCTAGCTCTATGGAACTAAATCAGTAAAATGGATTTTTTCTACTCATCTCAGGAAGAGAATAGCCTCATTACATTTCTGAAAGTTTAATCACTAAGTACAATAATAAAAAGCTTAATAGCTTGTAAAAAAAGTTATGAATGAAATCGAATCCCTTCCTAGCTCTAGCTCTACTCTATTTATTCTACATGGAAGCTACCAACAGCTCTCTAGAAAATAGTCATTGAGTCCATTTTGACTCCAAGTAAGCCATAGATTGAATGCACTTCATCCTCATTTTTCTTGGTTTCCTTTGATAGTTAAGGAGGGTGGACAAACCCCTTGAATCTCTCCAATATTTCTCCATAATTTCCTGACATTGTGCTCATTTATTCTTCAATCTTGATCTTCCAGTGGCAGGGAGCAAGTCCCTAATTATCCCCTTCTCCAAATCTGCATAATCTGCCCAATATTCTCACAATATTCTACAAAAATAACCAATATTATGCACAAATATGCAGTTACCTTTAAACCTTCCTAAGAACATATTAAAGCATAAGAAAACATTATTAAGTGTAGAAGGAGAGATTTAATATATATTTTATGTGCATAAGGAATTTTATATGGGCCTAAAAAAGGTTATATGGGCCTTATTTTATGTCTAATTTAGAGGCCCATCATCACCCCCTACTGAAACAGTGGCTCATCATCTGAAAAACCTATCCATCCTCCCTACCTTTTGGTTCTTCCTGCATGCTGACCTATTTCATTTTTTGTTTATTGACCCATGCGTTGCTCCTCATGCTAATCTTCTTGCTATTCTTCTTGCATTTCTTCTTGTGGCTATTGCATGGAGGTCCTCGGGTGCCTTAAGTAAATTTTTATTTTGCATGCCAAGAGGTAGTGGGTCTATATTTTATTTAATTTTTTATATTTTGTTATCTTTTTTGTTCTCTTTTTTTTTATTGCATGAAAAATAAACTCAGGTTATTTTTCTGTTAACTGAGTTCACCCTTGGTTACCCCTTGGCACTCCTTGTCTTCCATTACAATGAACTACTTACTACCTACTTTCTCAAGTCCTTTTTACTTTTGTCTTGTTCCTCTTCTTGGTGGAAAAAGTGAGGCTAGTCTCTAGATAAGGCTAAGGTTGCTCTGCTACTGATTTTGGCTATATAAAAAAAAATTCCTTCTCACACTTTTTAATGTTTTCTTAAGCTAAAATATATTAGAAGAAAGGGTTAGACGATTGCATACCTGAGTCTTAACATTGATTTGTTTTTGTAGGTGATATTGAAGGTGATACTGAAGCTGCATGTGGTGATCTTCTTGAGGTCCTTTTGGAGCATCTGAGCACATGAGGAGGAAGTCCAAGTTTGACTACCTTTGACTAAAGTGTTGGCCAAATTTTCTTTTTGTGCCAACTTGTTGTTTTCTGCTTGTAAAGGTTGGAGAGCACATGTATTCATTAGAGAGAGATACATGGAGAAACGATTTTTCTTTTTTTTCAAGGCCTACTAGATGCCTTAATGACGTTTTTAATTGGTAGGTCTGCCTAGGTACCTCAAAGGAGGTTTTCACCTAGGATTTTTTTTTTCTCTTTTTTTTTCTTTTTTTTTCAACCCAATGACTGCCTCATGGAGGATTTCAATTAGTGAGCCAATCTCAAACGCCTCAAAGTTTTCACCTGAGATTTTATTCTTTCCTTTTTTTTATTTTTTATTTTTCTTTTTTCACTTTCCTACTCTACTTGAAAAAACAATACCTTTTTCAAGTATAGGAATACCTCCAATGGAGCCATGTACACATCAAGATGATAGATAAAATCATGTGCACACTTGGAATACATGCTTTTACATGTACCTAAATATGAGAGATGAATTTCTTTGACTGGGATAGTATCAAGTACTATTGGAGAAGAGCATGTTGCTGCAACTTAATGACTGTTTGGAACCATATGTCAATATAGCTGTGATGCCCCTAGTCCACTTGCTGAGTTGGATCACCTTGGATGTCCTCTTCTATTATGACATTCAAATATTACTCTTTTTGTTGATTTTTCTCTTGAACACATGGAGGAAATGTTGGTAAACATGAGGAAACTTTATCAACATCTGATTCTGATGCCGACTCTTCATCAAGTGCAACCCTTGATATTTTGATCTCCTCATTTGGATCTTCTTCTTCTTGATGTTGTCCTTCATTGACATTAAGAAAATCTCTTCTTTGCAATACCTTTCTTGAACTAAGATGAATACCATCTATATCAAGAGGAGATGTTTGGAAGTGTTGTACCTCAGCATTGTAAGTGAGCTGAGATACTTCATTGTATGGGTTTGGAAATTGTGTTACAGGTAGTTGAGTGGGGGAAAATAAATGAGATGGAAGTGGTTGAGGCTGTTGTTGTGGTGGAGGTGGATGGTGGGGATAGCATGGAGATGGGTATGGAGGATATGGAGGGAAATATTGAGGAAATTGTGGATTTTCCCAATAAGTTCCTTACCAACCATGTTGCCAAGATTGGTTTTGGGATTGATATGGCCAAGGTTGCCAAGGAGGGAGTGTGTCCCAATTAGTTTGAGATGGCTGAGAATAAGCTTGAAATTGTGAAGTGGGTCCTTGCATCATATCAAGTTGAATAGGCTGCCAGGGTCTCCTTGGAGCTACATAACATAACTTCTTTGGTGATTGCCTTTCTCCATTGTCTTCCTGGTAAAATTATTTAAACCTGTGGAATGATGCAAAACATTTAGTAGTATATGATTCTGCATAGATAACAAAAATATCAGCATCTTCTTTTTTATCTTTTTTCATTCTTAGCATTTTTACTTGTTCACTTAGATTGCTAAGAATTTTTGTTTTAAAGTTGTCAAGCAAATTTCCAAGTTCATCTTGCCTTACCAATGTTGAGGCAGATTTACTTACTCTTTCCCTTCCTCTTGATATGTGCTTTCATGTTTCACAAATCTCTTCAAATGGAAATTGGTATACATCTCCTCCACTCATGATATTAAGGAGATCAATCCACTCATCCCTAATTGTTCTAAGTAAGAGGGTTTTTAGTGTGTCAAATCCTAAATGATGCAATTTTTCCCTCTTAACATTAAACATGAACCTAACTATGAGATCCTCAAGGCTCTCATCCTCTTTTTGATTCATTCTAAAAATTTCTTCTTTAAGATCAAGGTTTTTATATTTTCCTAGAAATATATTTTGCATATCATTCCATGATCTTATTGAATTAGTACCTAGACTCATGAACCATTTAAGAGCTTTATTCTTCAATGTTGCAGGAAACAATCTCAGTTTTTGAGTGTGTGATAAGTAGCCATAATATCTACAAGTTATCTCAAATTCAAAGAGAAATGTTTCTGGATCCTCTGTCCTCATACCATGGAAGTTGGGAAGGAAATATGGAGGGATGTTCTTCATATGTACACTGATGTCCATATATTGAATGAGAAACCCAATAAGATCTTCTTCATTGTCATCATATCCATCCATCTCTTCTACCTTAAAAAGTGTATGGTGATGTGGTTCTTACTGCACCACGTGGTCAAGTGGGGGGGTTGGTATTGGAGAGGTATTTTTTTTTAAATTCTAAGTATCCCTACTCCTATGAGGCATGAAAATCGTTTTTTTTGTATTTTTCAATATTTCGGAAACAACAAGAAAAGTAAAGCAGAAAAGAATGCTAAAATAGAATCAAAGAATCTACTGGACACCTCCCATGCAATGGCGCCAAAAATTGGTGAGCCCTGGTATTACACCAAGAGTGTTGCAACTCCCAAGGGCTGCTACCCTACTTTACTTTATCAACACATGGTTCGTACAAACTTGGAGGTGAAATTGCTATATACACCGCAGATTCACTCTACTCATGTCATCCTCTTCCGCTCTACAAAAGGGTGCTACTTCTAGGGTTTCTCGGTGAAGCCTATCACACTTCAATGAAACTAAACTAAATTGCAGAAAGGAAATGATAGAAAGGAAACTTAATTAAATTTTTAAAAATAAATGGCAGGAAAGGAAACTAATTCTAACCACACTTAATGGGCCAAATGGCTAAATTTACTCTACTTATCCAATGATCTATCTACCATTATACCATGCTTCTAACCATGCAACTCTTCATGATCTAACTAAACTTGAAAAAGCATTTCTTATAGTTTCGAGGAAAAAGGGCTAAAGATACTAATGGAAGGCTTAACACATGTGACATGGCTTAGAGGTAGAAAGAGGGGTTTAGATTTATTAAACCTTATGATATTGCAAAAATTATTTGGAGAGGGAGGCTTTGAAAAGTGCGATAGTGGAATTGCAATGGGAGGATGGAAGTGCGATATGAGATATGTGTTATTGCAATTTGCAATATCGCAAAGCTAGAGGAGCGACAGAAATGTTGTTCGGGAGCGGGAGCGAAATGCGAAATGCGATGGGACAAGATTTTCGATTGCGATGGGTGACGAAAGTGCGAGATGTGATATGCAATACAATCATAAGACCGCAAAGCTGGATAGTAGCAGAAGTGTTGTTTGGGATCAAAATGTGAAATGCGATATGCGACGGGTGATGTGGCAGAGTAGGGAAATAATATCGCAATTGGTGGACAGGAACGGTAAGTATTATGGGAACCAAATGAGAAATGTGATTTGTGATTGCAGTAAGGAATTGTGGTAAGTCTTTGAAGGAAAAAGTATCGGGTTCTAATGTTTATGAACTTTTTTTTACTGATAAGTGACAAAGGTAAGGCGGAAGGAAATATCGCAATTGGGGCTTGGAATGGGAGAGCATAAACAAAGAACACAAGAAATTTGCGATTTGCGATGAGCAAAGTACGGTGAGCAGGAGTTTTGAGGAGCAAGGGTGGAGGTCAAAATTTTAGTGTTTTTTCAAGTGTTTTGTGAATAAAAAGGGCTGCAACTGCAAAAGGAGGGAATAGAGTGTAAAAGAGGTGTTTGGAAGCATGAAAACAGAGATGAAAAATGAAGTGGGAAGGCGAGGGTGAATTTCTCCAAAACTTTAATATTGATTCTTGCAAACAAACCTGTGGATTCATGCACAGAAAAACATACAAAATGCGTGATAACACAGTGGAAGAAAGACTGAAACTGTTATTGCACTCTACTCTAATCTGAGAAGCAGTGAATCATAAACAAAAATCATTTTTGGTCTGCAGGAAGGTCTACCCTCCTCGAGCTCTATCGATATAGATGAGAGGGTAAGGCTGCCTCACATTTTTATGGAGTTCATCAACTATTATATAGCGCAGATAAGAAGATTAAATCTACAGTAGAAAACTATAATAGTAATGAAAATATCATAAATAAAACTAGCTAAATGACAGAAAGAAAAGAATGAAAACAACAGAGAAGCTGAGGCACATGGGTTGGGCCCTAACCCACGAGCCTAGCTCTCTGGAACTAAATTAGTAAAATGGAGTCTATCTGCTCATTTCAGGAAGAGAATAGCCTCGTTACATTTTTGAAATTTTAATCACTAAGTACAATAATAAAAAGCTTAATATCTTGCAGCAAAAGTTCTAAATGGAATTGAATCCTTTCCTAGCTCTAGCTTTGCTCTATTTATTCTATGGGGTAGCTACCAACAGCTCCCTAGAAAATAGTGATTGAGTCCATTTTGACTCCAAGTAAACCATAGATTGAGTGCACTTCGTCCTTAGTTTGTTTGGCTGCCTTTGATAGTTAAGGAGGGTGGACAAACCCCTTGAATCTCTCCAAGTTTTCTCCATAATTTCCTGACATTGTGCTCATTTATTCTTCAATCTTGATCTCCCAGTCGTAGGGAGCAAGTCCGTAAATTATCTCATTCTCCAAATCTGCATAATCTGCCCAATATTCTCTCAATATTCTACAAAAATAACCAATATTAGGCACAAATATGCAATTACCTTTAAATGTTTCTAATAACATATTAAAGCATAATAAAGCATTATTAAGTGTAGAAGGAGAGATTTATTATATCTTTTTTGTGCATAAAGAAGGTTAGATGGGCCTTATTTTATGTCTAATTTAGAGGCCTATCAATAGGCTTGCCAACTAGTGGCTAAGGGTCCCTAGCCGTAGGCAAGGGCCTGTAAGGTAGCAGCTAGGGACAAAACTCAGCTAGCAAACTTCAATCGGCCATAAAAGCCTCATGTGAAGTCATTTTTCAGTGATTTTTTTTTTTTTTTTTGGACGAAATTCCAAGAGGAATCCAGATCTATGATTGGTTCAATCAAATTCTGTACAAAAAGTCCAAAATTTTATTTTAAATGCACGATATATTATTCTCTCGTATAAAAAACAAAAAACAAAACCCCAGATCAAAGATCAACTCAAATCTGAAGCAAATAAAATCAATAGAGATAAAAATGAATCTAAAAAACTACAAAAAACTCAATGGGAGAGCAAGAAAGAGAGAAATCGATCAAAATCAGAGGAAAATCAGACACAAAGAAAATATTCTCTCATTGAAAGGACCAATTCTGTTGCTTCAGAATTGCAAGGAGCTATTGCTCCATGATCTAGTGTCTTATTAGATCACCATATAAACAAAGACAAGACTAAGAAGACGCAATAGATCCCAATCCAATATGATCACCAAGAAGCATGCAATCAAGTTTACACTATGAGCAAGATAATTGACACCTTGCCTCCTCACACATTAGGGACGAATCTTGAGTTCATAGCTAAATTCTCGCGCTCCACTCAAGTGATCTACTTCATCCTCACTCGATCTAAACACCTGCACACAATCACAAACGCTTAAGGATGACAAGAGATCTTGCTCGAAATATCGTTAGATCAACAACAATATAAACCAATCACGAGATATTCTAAAAACATAATCATGTAAGGGAGAGAACATAGATCTTCATTAATCACATAATATAATACAACGCTTTATACCTTCGCTTCCACGTTTCCTCTCCACGATCCAACAGAGTTTCCCCACTATATCCAAGAAATGAGAATGAAGAGCAACATACACATGACCAAGATCTCACAAGCTCTCTCTAGCAGCAAAATTTTAGCATAAGATCAAGATCTCAGCTCTCTAAAAGAATGGCTCTCCACAACTAGCATGGCCCTCCAAAACTAGCTCTCCCAAAACGAAAGATCTCTCGCCCTATAGTTTGGATACTCCTTTTTCTTACCCTTTCCTCTTAGTGAGATTATATAGGATCATTCCATCCTTTTGGAGAATGTATCTACACACCTAGGGGCTTGAGAAGTTAGGAAACTTCTAAAATAATGGACCCCTATCCAACTCATACACAAGAAGTTCAGGTTGATCTCCTTCGAAATGGGAAACTCTAGAAACATTTTTCAGAATTATGAGATTTTTCTCAATTATCTCAATTATGAAATAATTATTATCTCATAATTATAATATTTTGGCAAAATAATTATGAGAAAATTCTCAATCATGTAATTCAACCCTTTTATCATGGGATAAATCTCACAAAAGTAAAAGAAAAGGTGAAAATGGATGCATTTTATCCAAACAACTGAGTTAAGTTGATATTGGGTTTCTCTCACTACAATGGAGTGGAAAATAAGGTTATAACAGAATGTGTACATATGCATCACAGCTAAAGACCCTCATATGTGGAAGAGAGGGATTCTTATCTTTTCATACCTCATGTGGAGTCTTATCCTCCAACACTGATGAAGGTGATCTATTAACTAGGTAACATGTTGTATCCATTTCTTTTGCCTAGAATTCATGTCCTAACCTAATACCATTGAGCATGGTTCTTGTTTTTTCCATCAACATCCTATTCATTTCTTCTGCAACTTCATTTTTTTGAGATGTGTATGGAGTAGTCTTATTTCATGGTATACCACATTTCTTATAGAACTCTTTAAATTACTTATTGCAAAACTTTCCACCATTATCTATCCTCAACACCTTAATCTTCTTCTTTATCTGATTTTACACTAGAGCCTTCAATTCTTTAAACCTGTTAAAGACTTCATATTTCTTCTTGAGGAAATATATCCATGTATTCCTCGAGAAGTCATCTATAAATTAGAAATAATACACAGTTTTACCCAGTGATGGAACCAACATAGGTCCAAACACATCACTGTGCACAAACTCTACTATCTCTTTCGCCCTCTTAGCACCAGAGGGGAAAATCACCTGATTTTTCTTCCCATATACACAATGTTCAAAGAAATCAAAATCTAAAGAAAAATTAGACATACCTTATACCATACCATTTCTATGAAGTATTCAAAGGCCCTTCTCTCCAATATGTCCAAGCCTTTGATGCCATAACATGGTCTTTTCTCTAGAGACCACTAGATTTTCTACTCCATTTTCAGGAACCACAGAACTGTTGCACCCATCAATAACAGTGCTACCCAGAAGGTTATATAGAGTTCCAATTCTAACTCCCCACATCAACACCAGTGTTCCCTAAATAATCTTTTAGGTATATTTTTCGAACACTAATTTTACACCTGCATCATCCATCTTGCTTACATAAATCATATTTTTGACCAATGTAGGAATATGCAGGACACCAAGAAGTGTTCTAATCCTTCCACCTTGTAAATTCAGCTTGAATTTTTCGTGTCCAACGATTCTAGCCTTATTTCCATCCCCTAAGAAGAAATAACCACCATCATATTTCTCATACTCGTAAAACCACTCCCTATGGGGAGTGAAGTAAAAAGATGCATCTGAGTCAATCAACCATGCCTCATGATATACATGTGTACTTGAAGAACAAGCCAAGTACACATCCCTACCTTCATCTAAGGTGGTTTTCACCTCTGCAAAAGGAGCATCATCAAATCCCTTTCCTTTCTTAGGAACTTTAGATGTGCATTACTTTTTGTAGTTCCCTTCCTTTCGGCATTTCCAGCACACCTTTACAGTTTTTCCTAGAGATTTAGATCTCCCACTCGAGGATTTATTTTTGTTTTTGTTTTGGGGTTGTCCTTGTACACACAAGGAATCTCCATTATGGCTCTCCATATTTTCCCATCTCATCTCCTCCGACAACAAGGATGAGATGATTTCATCAAAATTAAGGGTAGTTGTATTGCTACCTATTGCAACAACCAGACTATCCCATGAATCTGGTAGAGAACACAACAAATTGATGCACTTGTCTTCTTCTAAAATTTTTATGTCAAAAAATAAAAACTGGATTACCACAATATTAAAGGCATTCAGATGCTTTTTCATTGAGCCTCCATCCTTCAACCTCAGGTTATACAACTTTTTTTTGTAGAAAAAACTTGCTCACTAGAGACTTAGATTGCTACAAAGTCCCTAACTTGTCCCACAAATACTTCACTGTAGCTTCCCCTCATACCTTCAACAATAATGAATCAAAGAGACATAATCGTATTGTGCTCTTCCCCTTCTGATCCAACTTCACCCAATTTTCTGTCGAAATTCTTGTTGGTGTCATACTTGAATCTACAACAATCCATTGATTTCGATCCACCAACAAATCCTCCATATTGAGCTTCCACAACCCAAAAATCTGACCATTAAATTTCTCAATCTCTATCTTTCCACTCTTTGCCATATTCTTTCACCACAAGAATCGATCCCGCAGCTCTCCCACTGAACAGGGTCTACCACAGGCCCGAGCAAAACCCCTCAACAGCAAAGGTGTCCCCTTGAAGCCAAAACAACTCTGATACGAAATGTAAGCTTTAACCTTGTACAAAAATTACCTCCAAACGCATTCTTAAAAAACATAAAAATAAAGAATGGTAAGAACATAAAACAAATATACATAGATATTTTCCCCCGGGTCCCAAAATCAAGACTACAACATTTATTTTTCATTATATTCCTTTCAATGTTACAGTACATATATATACATTTTGAATCATTCATACCATGTGTAAAACCCATGCACAAAACCATGTGTAGGTTTGCCCACCATATTTGGATCTCGCCCCCATAGGCTTGGGTCCGCCCAACTATTATTGGGTTCAAAAAAAAGAATTCCCGAGATGCTTCCCTAGACCTTGTGCAAGGGGGCTACCACCACGTTGTAAACCCCCCGACAGGGGGGCTGCCAGACCCTTGTGACCCCCCCCCCCCCCCCCCCCCCCCCACAACGCATGGAACTAGTTATGGAAAGAATATAACACACACCTAACAACAAACTATTTTTTTTTTTGTATTTTTGGCTTATCTCCTTATAGTTTTACTCAAATTTCAAGTGCAGACACACATTGGATGCATAATTAAATTCCACATCCAACAAGTACCCTCTCCACATACTTCTGAGTAGACCCACTTCGAAAAAATGAAAAAACATGCAAAAACATGTTGAATAGGTAATTTTTCATGTAATTTCATGTTTTTCAATGTGGGTCTACACAAAAGTATGTAGAGTGGTTACTTGTTGGATGTGGAATTTAATTTTTCATCCAACATGTGTCTACACTTGACATTTGAGTAAACCTATAAAGAGATAAGCAAAAAATACAATTAAAAAAAATAGTTTTCTTCTTTTCCCTCCAAAATATTTCTCCCTAGCGATGACATCTTTAGCTTGAATCTTATTCATTCTTTTAAAGTAAATTTTGTTAGTACTTTTTTTAGGCTTGTTTTTTACCTCAAAATTTCCCTAATGAAGGATCTTTAAAATTTGATCTCAAAGAATAATTCTTGCATTCAATAATCCCCCAATCAAGACATCTAGAGCTATTGAATATTTCCCCTTCCTTGTTTAATGAAAAATAACATCCGAAGAATTTGTGAATAAGTTTGTGTAAGGCACAATTTGGGAGGAGGTGACAAGGGGATTTGTCCCAATTCATGAAGAATTGGGCGCAGGAGCGGATGGCCTAGGAGAACAGATGACATCAGGAATCTCCAAAATGCTTGACAGAAATAATACATTTTTAGGAAATTTTACAACATCTACATGTGATAATGAATGGACTAAAGCGGAGAGCAAGATATTTCCTGATTGTGATTGTATACCTAAGATATGAGGTGATTTGATAATTTCACTTGCTGCAGAATGAACATTTTTTTTATCATGTTGTTCTTAAGAAGGAAGCTCCTAATCCATATTTTACGTGGAGGTGCATAATCAACCAGATTTTGGTCATAATTTGCAGCCAAAGGACCTTCTTTGTGAAAACGAAACATTGAAACGATATTTTCCAGTAGTCAACAACTTGATCTCATTTTTTCCCTCTGAACACAAGCTCTATCTCTTCATAAAGACCATCTTTCATGTCAACCTCGACATTTATCCATGCAACTTATCCATATTCCTAAAATAAACAATCGTCTGAAACACTAATAAATTTACCTAGCTTGTTTCTAATGACATCAAAAAATCCTTTTGACTATAAGACTAGTGGTAGCCCATGCAAGCATGCACAAATTTTCAAGGTTTTTAATGACTCTCGCTTTGAATCGAAATCCATAAACGATCTTTTGAGATGGAGGCTCGATTTATCCCATGGCCATTCCTTATTGAGGAGGTCTGATTCTACATTGGATTTCAACAAAAAAAAAACCCAATCTTTACACAAAATATGAAATGGTGGAAGTGAACCAAGTAATGGGGACCAAAATTCCTACAATCACACGTCACCTCCTTGGCAATATTCCCCATATATCTTCCCACAAGATCTCTGTCCATTATATATGGAACTTTGTCTAACCTATCGTTTTCCCCAATGATCATAGACACCTAATTTTTTTCCCTTTTACAAAGGTGCCTTTCTTCCTAACAGGGAAATGAGAAGGCATTTGGTTGGAAATTATAATAGGTGATGATGGTTTGGGGTTTGGAAAAACCCCTTCATTAAACTCCTCATTGGAAATGACTCATGCACCATTAACTGTGATACTGTCGGAAGCTGGGTTGACATCTATCGATGGTAACTCTCCCAAGGAGTATGTGATTTGTGATACAAATATGCCACTGCGATCAGGGGTGACAATGTCATAATCCACCTCATCCCCGATCATTGCGGTTGCACATGCAAGGGATACCTAGCTCCCAATAAAATAAAACACCAATCCAAAGAATAGAGGGATCACTTACGTGAGTGAGAAAGTGCAGTATTGATGGCGATCTAGGTTGAAGTGAGTGAATGTGAGACCGTAGATTGTCCTTCACCACAAAGTGAAAGACAATCTGCACCTGAAAATGTTTGACAAAGACACCTTGGAAACCTTAACCACAAAGATGCCCTCTCCCTCTCTCTCTCTCTCTCACAGACATATAGTCCAACTAATCAACGAAATGACATTTTTTGGTTAATTTTAACCAAAATGCAATATAGAATTTTAAAAACTTGAGTTTAACTTGTTTAATTTATAGAATTCAAGTGCCCCAAAAGCTTTACACAATATTGAATCTATTTATACATTCAAAATGTTTCCTAAACAACCAAAATTCACAATTTTACTTGAAATTATATTGTCCAGTTAAAAAGACCATTTCATATATATACTTACTTTGACCCCAAGAGAAAAAAAAACAATAATAATAATAAAGTGACTACGTAATTTAACGGTTCACATACACATTCTAACACGTGATGGTCCCATCATCCTATGTACCTCGCAATGAAGGCATTGAACTTTTCTTTTACCACATTTACCATCTCTATTAGCCCAAATCATGTGGTTTTTTCATAAAATAGTCACTTGCCTTGGTTAAAAGTCTCGTGCAAGTGGCTTTTAAAGTATATTTTAACTAAAAATAGAATTAGTAGCTTTCATTTTATAATTACTAAGATATCATTATTAACGCAGTAAATTGACACCTTGGTTAAAAGTCTCGCGCAAGTGGCTGTTTTAAAGGATATTTTGAATTAAAAGTATAATTAGTAGAAAGATATCATTATTAAATCAGTCATTGACACTGAAGTGTAGGTTAAGATTCCTGTATGTAAGAATTTTACAAAACATATAATAGCATTTTTACTAAAACGTGAAAAGAAACGCCGAAGCAGTGTGACGTGTTAAATTTGAATTGGGTCCAGGGACGACGAAATTCCTGTAACAGTGTTTATGTGTCTTGAACATAAACCCCACAATAAAACGCCTTTCACATAATTATAAAAACGAAATTTAAATTAAATTCAACAAAATAATAATAATAATTTAATATTTAAATTTATCATAAATCAATTTAATTTAATTTTATCTATTTTATTTAAATAATTTTTTTTATTTTTTATTTTTTATTACATTTACTCAGGGTAAATTTGCAGGCTGGTCAGACTACGTTAAGAAGTTTCTTTAAAAGCATAACAGCACGCCACGAAAGCGACCTAACGGATAGGTTTGGGTGTGACTCATCACCTACACAAACGTAGGTTGTTGAGGTGGATGCGGACGCGACGCGGAATATACGTGACTCAAACACTATGTTTAGGTCCGGCGCAACATTCCACACGCCCCGTAATGGAGAGCACGCGTTTGTGTGCAAAGTCATTACATTCCCCGAACATAATCTCTCCACATTCATAGCGTACGCTGTCTACGTGGCAAGACGACCGCAGGAAAAAGTTAAAAACAAGGGGTAACAAAACCAGCGGGCGAATTGCACCCACAGATTAAGCCAGCGTGACATGACGAGGCCGAGGATGAGCACGTGCCTACCTCGCTCGCCCACTGGTTTACCCCCTCCCCAAAATATCTATATATCTCCCCACCCATACTTCCACGTATATAATTTTTCTGGGCTTGTTTGCAAAACTGTGAATACATTACCTGAGCTCTGCAATTTTTGCAGTTTTTTTTTGTATTTGTGAAGCCCTGAGATTCGAACTGTTAACCTGCTGCTTCATGGCTCCCACGGTGTCGATGCTCTCTGTGTTGTATGTGGGTCGCAGGAGCCCCAAAGCATTTGTGACGGCCTCGGCCTCCTCTATTTCCATTACAGCAGAGGAAGAAAGTGAAGTCCCCAAATCCGAAGCAGTCGCTCAATCTTCCCGGCGGTACGTGCAAGCCGGATTCCGGTACCCGGTTCAGAAAAGTTGTGATTATACTGAAACGAGTGAAGCGGAAAAGCAATTTGAGAAAACAAAGTTTTTCAGCTGCTGGTCCTTGTAGTTATTAATTAGTTTTTGTCTCTAGAATTAATTAATGGTGTACTTAGTTGGGTGCAGATTTAGGGTGACAGGATGAAAGAATTCTGTCACAGAGTTATTTAGAGAGCTTTATAATCCAAGATGGCGTTACTGTTTGTAACTTTTCCCTGAGAAAAGACAATCAAAATTTACCGTCATTGGTTCTGTTATGTGGCCAGAAAATCCATTTTCCTTTTGGTTCAATGGTTTAACTTACGGGGTAAGTACGAATATTTAGTAAGTTTTTATTTTTCTTATTTTTCTTTCACAATGGGATTGCATTATCTATCCACAGATATTAATTACTGAAATGTTATAGCTATCTACTCATTATCTACTTACATAATTTATGACCGCTCATAGATTTCATACACTACACTCTTGTAGAAAAGATAAAAGGGTTAATGCTTGTAGATAGATTTAGGACATCCATGTAAGAAAGATAGGTGTGGTAATAATGTTGGTAAGAATTTAGATTTTGAGTTGTAAGTTGTTAATGTTTCTAAATTTTTGTTGACAATATAAATAATTACGATTTCTTATATATAAAATACCAAGTCACAAATTTTCATTAAATATTTAATAATGAAGAATATTCTTTTATATCAAATCTTGAAGATGTAAGTAATAATTGTAATTAAAAGAAATATTGTAAGAATGATTTATTTAACTAGATATTTTTTTTTCAAATAAAATTGCTATCTATTGAGTAAAAACTTGCAACTTTATTTAAATGGAGTTTTAATTTTTTTCAATTCAATTATACAATTCTAAGTGAAATTGTAATTTTAATTTTTTTAAATCTCTAATACATTTAGGCAAAATTGACAAGAAAATACACAAAAAAGTGGCAAAAATGTAGAATAGTTAAGCTACACTCTTTGTGTATGTATAATATCATAATGAGTTCCTTTATCTAAGAGAGTCATCCAACTTTACTCTTTGCTAGATTAAGGGTATTTTCAAGGTAGTAGTTTTATTTTTTATAACATTTTTTTTTATTTTTCATGAATAAAATTAATCAAACCAGGTTAGATCCATCTTAACTCTGTATCTAAGATGGGTCGAATCACTTTTCACTCTAAAAGAGGTTTGCATCTCAAAGGATTTGATCACTCTCGGCTCTTGGTAGCTCTCGGCTCTTGGTAGATTTGTAGTTAAGATGATGGATCTAGGTTGGTTTATTTAATTTTATTCATGAAAAATAAAAAAATGTTATACAAAAAATAAAACTGCTACCTTCAAAATACCCTTAATCAAAGTGTTTATAGGATATGAAAACATCTCTTCAATACTGGGTTGGAGAGCGCCTATTCACCCAATTATTTAGTCAAAAAAGAGATACATAATATCATAATGGAATCCTTTATCTAAGAGAATCCCCCAACTATACTAGGTTGGGTTTCTTCAAAGTAGTTGTATTTTTCCGGTAACCTTTTTAGATTCTTGATGGACTAAACAATTTAAATAATTGTTTTTTCTTAGTAAGGAAATTTGTATTATTGTAGCACAAATTTACATAACAAGTTATTATCTTCCTTTGGTCTACGCAGTGGGAAACCAGAATAGAGGCTTAGTTTAAAGTCTTGAGGTTACATGTACTTTTCCTCACTATAACATCTGGTAAACAAAAATAACAATACATACATTGATTGAACCCACTTCCAACATACCATGGTCCTGACTAAATAGAAAACATTACAACAACTAAAAGCAAAAAATTGAGAATGCATAGAAGTTATTGTCCTGATTTGTCCAGTTTGGGAGTTAGTTATGGAACAACCTCATTCCTAACAAATGAGTTGTTGGTGCACTTACCGAGGAGGATGTTTTTTTTATGATCGATTCTGTACAATTTCTCCTCCAATTTTGTCAACTTGTAAGCATTGTCCTGTTGAACGTTGTTGTTATTGTTAGGATGCACCCCATAAGGATTTTTGTATGCCAATAAACATTGATTGTTTGTATAGCTAGAGAATCTCGAGTGAGTGGTTTTTCCTAGATTAGGAATCCAATCTCTGGTCTTAGCTTGAACATGATGATCAAGAGTACAAAAATTCTCTTGGCACACAATAGCTTCTATCCTATCAATTTCTTGGTGGACAAGCTCAGGGATGAGTTTCTCATAACGAGCAATAGATTTGGTCACATGCACCTGAGCTTGCAATTGAGAATTTTATGCCATGTAGCTTGGGTTCAGTGAAGAGACAGAGGAATGCCCCCTACCCCTCCCTTTGTGAGAAATCGTAATCTATTGTGAGGCATTGTGATCTAGGGAAATATAGGGGCATTAAGTTGACGACAAGGCGAATAAATAAGGATGGGAGAGATAATAGGTTGGCAGTTTAGTGAGTCAAGATGAATGAGCAGAGACAAGAAAGTGTGAGAGGCTAAAAAGGAAGGAGATAGAGCATAAATTAATGGGAATTTTCAAAAGAATCAAGGGATGGAAATTGAGACGGCTAAGAATGAACTATGAGGGCAGATTTACATAGAACAAATGATGGCAAGGAAACCAATATGAATCGAAGAATTTCCCAAGGAGATACAAATCCACAGACTGAAGAAACCATAGAATATGCAAACCAAACACAAATCGATATGAAGGATGTAAAATTTGATGGAGAATAGGCTCACTCAAAATGCCAAGGAACACACTACTAGTTCGGTAACAAGAACACTTAAACACATAATGAAAACCGCTAATGAGAAGGGAAACAACTCCTTAGTAATTCAGCGTGTTCATGATATAGATTCAGGGATGCCTTGGTTCACTCAATTTTCAAAATCAAGGATGTCTTCATTGCCATGAGTTTTATCACATCAATCAATATATGATAATGTTATGTGTTGTCTTGAATTGTTGCTTTGATTATATAAAGTGCCATCAATCATACAGTGAAGGAATTCCATGATCACCACTTCCTAGGAAGATTATGATGAAGTACTCAGGTTATGAGTGTGATCCATCATACTTGTATAAGCATTTAACTCTGCCACCATCCATCATAAATGTACTTGTGCGACATGGCACCTACATGGCACTTGACTTGATGCTAGAGCCTTAGTTTCATATTTGAGTGACCCTTTGAGGTGACCCATGAGCATGTAGCTCACCAAGTAGCTTCCATGTTGCAATGTCTTCTGTTATATGCGGTCATGATGTCAGGGAGGGGAAGGAGGGCCTGCACTACTGCACCTGCCTTTGGGAAAAAATTAAATGAACTATTGAGCTAGAGAAGAGGTATATAATGTCATTATAGATTCCTTTGTGGAAGAAAATCCCCAATTTTACTCCTTACTAGGTTAGGGGTATTTTCATAGTAGTTGTTTTAACTTTTTCTGTGACTTATTTTGTTTTTTTATGAATAAATTTATATAATTTTTTTAGTTAGAGAAGAGATACAAAATTTCATATTGGGTTCCTGTACCTAAGAGAATCCCTTAGCTTTCTCTTCCTCTTCCCCTTGCTTTGCCACATTGGTCTAGCTTTCTCATCCCCTCTTATTTAGAATGTATTATATTATTTGCATTAATAGCTCCACGTGAAATCTTTATGCACTGAGTGTAGCGGGGGGGTCATGGAGGGAAGTAGTCCCCCCTAATTTTGGATTTGAGAGCGCAATCCAAAAAAATTAATTGGGTAGTTTTCGACACACTGATTTTGCTTTTAGTGATTTTGTGGTGCATGGTGGTTCAACTGTTGGTTTTGTGATTCTATTTATGGAACTATAATTGTATTGTAATCTAGGATCAATGGATTGAGGGTTTATGAATGTTGTGAGATACACATATTACATTGTAACATTGTAAAGATATAATATAATGTACTGAATTTTTTTTTCTCACTTTTTGTGTTTCCAAGGAAAAATATTCACGTTAAATGTTTATGTGTGTGCACCATTATATATTTTCTATTTTAATCAAGAATATATTTGTAACAATTTGTTGAATAGGATTAAAACCTACACTTATTTGAAAAGCAATGAAATAACTGTCATAAAGGAGGGGAGAGAGAACTATGGTATTTATATGTGGTAAAAAATGTCCTTATACTAGTCTAACTAGCCTTTTATAGCTAACAATATTTATTATTTGTTTTTGTAAGCCTTTGAAGAAGAAGCTTTGCTTAGATTTACCACCCAGACACCTTATTTATTATATCTTCTTGTATTTTTCTTAGTCATTTTTCTTTAGATTATATTTTTAACATAGGATCTTGGGGATGGGCCTTTTTAATGAAGATCTAGCTTCATTATTTTTTCATTTGTTAACTTTTTTATCTTCACATATAGAGTTTGTTGGCTTTACTTAACTTTGATTTACATTATTATTCAATTTACTCATTTAAACCTTTTTGAATGACATTTGATAAGTCAAAACATAAACATGGATAATATTATTTTATGAACAAGATTGTAGTGAAACAGAGATGATAGAAATTTTAAGTATGGTTAAGATATATGTGTTACAATGCTCAATTAATTCATCAATATTACAATTTGGCCCAAGTTAAGAGAACACTTATCTAGGACAATTATGTCTCCCCACAGTAGATGAGAAAAACAAAAAAAAATACAGTTAATACATGTTATTAGATCATACTTAATGCATATTAATTTCATGACAAGGTTAGAAACCATCACACCAATTCTAACCAAGGAACCCATAGATGAAATCATGGTTCATCAACTAATAATATTTTGCATGAAGTACCATCTACAAGCACACATAATTTTAGGTATAAGGAATAGGAGCTTATATACCATGGTAGAATCGTTTGAAAGGAACTCAAGGATGACATAAGGATAGATGATAAAATATTTGATGGAAGAACTAGAAGAACACATTTGAACAGGTAGGTGTGAGTATAATATCTCATTAAATAGAATCAATTTACTCCTAAGAGGGTGGTCTAGAAGTAGTTTCCCTTGAGGGGAAAACAATGTCTTTAGACACCACCTCTTCTTGGAATACATACATCCTTTATCTAATAATTCCCAATTCACCAAAATGGTATTAGAGTTATTTATTTGAAACCTAGATTGTGGTCTACAAGAATTATGGAGATTTCACATGCATGTGCTCATGTTGAGTCGGATCTCTTTAATAGATTGAATCAATGTTTTCAATCAAACATTGAATCATGGTTAGTATTTGTGGATCAAAATCATGAGTTGCAAGTAATAATTCAATCTTGATAACCATAGTGATGGTAAGTGGCTCAAGATATGGAAACATTATTGAAGAGTAGATCAGCCAAGATACATCTTAAATTTGGATGTATTATGCACCGAGAGCGTTCAAATATCTCAAGGTGAAAACCTTTCCTCAAATTTTGCACTCGGTGACCTGTACTTGAGTAGTGATGGCATTGGTGCAAACATCGAAGATGCGTCTGACTATGTATGAGTGGATGTTAGATTATAATTATTTTTGTTACGATTAATATTATTCATATGATTTTTCCAACACATTCACACACAAATTTATTGAAATTTCTTATTGCTTAGCAAGAGAAAGTAGTGACACATGCATGTGAAACCCTCCAGAGTTACATCGAGTTCTTGTATTTTGATAAATTCTAACAATATCATATTTAAATGTGAAATAATTCTAAAAATATATTTATAAATTACAATATTTGTTTTGAATAGCAGGAGAAAGAAGTCATGCACGCAGGTGAAACCCTCAAGAGTTTCAACTCTCTAAATTCTCTCTACAATATATTGATAAATTACACATACATGCTTATGATAATTTTGGAATTCACACATGTATATTTAAAGAAATATAAAACATATAGGAAATACCTTAACACAATGACACGGGACATACCTTAACACAAATTCTTTGTCGTTGATAATTTTCCTGATATCGTTGGATATTTGGAAGCCCTTCTAGATTGTCTACGAAGGGAAAATATGACTTTATTATTATAGTCGTTGCATTTTGAGAAGTGAGAAGTAAGTTGAAATTATAATGTGCAATATTTATGTTTGTGATTCTTCAAAGAGGCATGCTCCAACATTTAAGATTTCAATTAATTTATAATTATTCTAATTCTTCATTCGATAATTTCAATTTTCTTAATGAATGATTATAATTATTATTTTTTAAATTATCATTTTTGAGCTGAAATAAGATTACATAACATTACATGGCATTACAACATATCCCCCCATACTGGGTTGTAGAGCACCTATCAACACAATAACTTTGGCAATTTATAAAGACTATAGTTCTAGATGCCATGGATGGTCAGTAGATGTGTGTCATTGATGAGAAAAAGACTAGGGATATCGAAGTTATAATGACCTAGATCTATAGGGAGATGAATTTTCATATGAGTGGGATCCCCTATCCAAATGAAGTCTAGAAGAACTTGAATAATCCTTAATAATACCAATGAAATTTGGTTGCATATTGAGAAATAGTTTCTCTCTCTTGATCGTCTATCCTCTAAAAGAATTGAAGATTATCTGGATAATGTGAAGGGTATATAATTTAAATTGGGTGAATGTGGAATGTGTTTCCAATGAAATATGGTCAACTCATAGAATTTTTCTTAATGATCTTAATGACAAATTATGATGTATTATGTTAGAGATTGTGTACTAGTTGGGTTTCCAGAAAAGAGGATAGTAAATATTAGTCATTTGGGGCACAACAAAAATTTCTTGATAAAGAGAAACTTGAAGTTAAGAAATTGGCCTATTTTTAGTGAATAAGTAGATAGACCTATAAAGAAAGAGGTTGATTAGTAAATTAGGATAAAGAATGGGATTGTGTTAATTAAACTATTAAGGAGAAGCAAGATGATCAAGCATCGACTAAGAAAGGTAGGAAGAACAAAAATATTGTTATTGTGATAAATTAGGACACATAGAGAAGGTTGGGTATTATGAATTGACGAAGGAAGGTAGGAAGGATATGACCTATCATTATTGTAATAAACTATGACATATCGAGAAGGCTTGTTGGTAGAATACTAAATATATTGAAGATATATTTGAGAAGCTTGAAGGATACATGTATATTGGATGGTTAATTGACTCATAACACTATCTTTCATAAGGTAAGGAAGATAACTATATGTTTTATATCAATGATTCTTAAGTTTTTCATGCTCACACTTTTAAAGTAAGTGGATAGTCAACTATAGTTCTACATACCTATCACACGGCTAAATATATTTCTTTTTTTTTCTTCATTGAGTAAGGATATAGAAAAATAAGTCTTTGTGGATGATGACTAATTTAAATATTTTTGGTTGCTATAAAATTGGTGTGTATAAATAGCGTGATCGCCTATGTGTATTTTGTACTAAGATTAATTCTTAATTTTTTATTTATACCCTAACAAACACATTAAAAACAAGGTTGAATTTGGCTAGATCAGTTTTCTATGAAAGATATGCACAATAGATTCATTATTGTTGTTAAGGGTATTCTTAACCCAAGGAAAATCTCTATAAGCTCTATGACACTTCCATAAAAGGTCCAAGATCTACTACACTCGTATTAAAGAGTGATGCCTGGAGTATAAATTTGCATGAAATACTTAGACACCTAAATTTCCAAAGTATGAAGTTGAAGGTGAAACATGACATGCTTGTGAGAATACCTAGAGTTATTCCCTTTGGTGGTGCATGTAAAAGATAAATGTTTGGGAAGAACTAGCAAATTTCATTTGGAATGGGGAAGGATTGGAGAGTGTAGATTCACTTAGAACTTATTCATAATGACTTATGTTCCCTAAAAATATATCTCTTGTTGGTGCAAAGGAATTTCATTGGTGATTTTTCCATATACACTTAGGTGTATTTCTTAAAGAATATGGATCGCTTCTTTGAAAAATTCAAAAAATTTATAACATCAATTGAAATTCAATGTGATTTCTTATGAAATGTTTAAAACAAGATGATGGAGGAAAAGATGTGGGAAATGCCTCTAAAAGTACTTGTTAAGAAAAGGAGTCTATTTGTAGATATCTATATCTTACATACCTTTGTAGAATGGCATCATTAAAAAAAAGAATCAGAGATTGGTTGAAATGGAATGGTGTTTGATTCTTCCCAAAGGAAGGTTGGCTAGTTTTTGGGAAGAAACTATTTTTTAGTCAAATTATCATCTGAACTTGATTTTGACTAAAGTTCTATGGGACATGCAAACTCCTCTTGAGAAAACGATTAGGAGAAAACCCACAGTTGGATTCATTAGAAACTTTAGATGCATTGTATGGGGTCATATTCAACCAAATTATAGGGGAAAGAAGCTAGATGTGAAATTCTATGCTTGTATTATGATGGGCTACTATAAAGAGCCAAAAACTTACAAGTTGTTTAATCTAGTCAAACAAGAGATTATTTATTAGAATGATGTTCTATTAATGATAATACCTTAGATATTAAGCAATGTTAAGCAATTTTCTACTGGAAATTTTGAAGAATAATTTGGATTGACTAACTACTACTCAAAATTTTCAGCTTGACAATCATTAGCATACCACAAGATTTGGAACACCTATGCACTTAAGTGATGGGAGATTTTGGTATAGGGACTCCAATAGGAAAATTTTGTTCTCATTTGGGTGAATAAGCCAATTGAAATTATGGGTGTTGATGAAAGAGATGTAAATGATTCGAGGATAAAAATAAGTTAGAAATAACATGTTGTGTTTTTATAATGGCATGTGTGCTAAAGGAATGTGATACTAATGCATATATAGATACACATGGCTGAAATGAATGGAATAATGCTATCACTAATAAGTATCCTTATTTAATGAAGAACAATAAATGGGATTTAATTCCTTGAATGCAATGAAAGAATATTGTGAACTATCAATGGGTCCACAAGACCAAGTTCACATTTGAAGGTGTTTTTTACATGCATAAGGCTTGTTTCATAGAAAATGAATTTTCTTACTAGGAAAGCATTGGTTACACAAAATCATTCACTCTTGTTGCAATGATGAATAATATTCTACTGATTCTTTCACATGTTTCATTTTGGATGGGTGATACATCAAATGGATGTCATAGTTTCATTTTTATATAGTGATCTCACTAAGGATATTTATATGGAGAAACCTTGTGGTTTTGAGAAGGATGGTAATGTTGTGCATTGAATAAGAAAATCAATATATGGTTTGAAATAAGCCCCCAAGGCATGACATGAGAATATAGATAATTTTTTCTTAATTTTGGTTTTGAAAGATATGAATCAAATTAAAGTATCTATGTTTTGAATGGAAAAGGTGAAGCTTTAATTGGTGTGTTGTATGTGGATGAATTAGTCATTATTGAAAGTAACAATAAGTTAATTCTGGGTTTGAAGAAACAATTAATATATACATTTGACATCATCGATGTTTGTCTACTATATTTATTTATAGGTATCCAAGTATTATAAATGGATGATGGTACCTTTATTTCTCATTATATATCACTACAAGGAAAAGATACTCTATCTGAGGTTATAAAGGAGGTTTTTAGTGTTATAAAATTGGCCAAAATTGTAAAAAAAAAAATTCTACAACATTCGTTTTTGGTAACGGAGGTTTTGACCGAGCTTCTAACGGAAGTTCAACACAACTAAAAAAAACTGGGTGGCCAGAGGTTTTTATGGATGTTTTTCTCATCGGTGCGTGCATCATGTGTGAACGCACCGGTGCATTTTACCATGTACGCACTGGTATTGTAAACATACCAAGCACCAAGATGGAAAATAAATTTCGGATGCATTGAGGCATTTAGCAACATCCCGGTGTGTGTCACCCACAAAGATGCCCCAAGTCGATGGAAGATACATGCACCTGTGTCTTTAAAGTGTAAAAACACACCGGGTTGTTTAGGTGTTAAAACACATCGAGATGTTAACTTATAAAAACGCATCGGTGCGTTAAAGGAAAACCGTACCGGTACATGCAATGCCTATCTAACTGCCCGGGTAGTAGTCATCGATAAAGTGCAATGGGCGTTCTAATTGGTATTGGTATTTGTGCAGTGCCCATATGTCATAGAAACGCATAGGTGCATAGTATCATACAAACGCACTGGTGTGCAGTAACTAACACACACCGGTGTTCATTTTCTATTTTTTAGAAACATTGACCTGTGAGAGTGCAATTATTGTGATTTTTTAAAATTCATTATTCATCAAAATTCGACGCATATCTTATAACGATATTCATATCAATTAAATTTGTATTAGTGCATTTGAATGTGATCTTTGGATTAATTTGTTATATCATATCATCATATTTCACATCTCTTCATTATAATATTTAATTATCCATATATTTAATCAGTGGTGTAACATTTCACAGCGACAATGGAGAATACAATAGAATAAATTAAAACATATTTTATTATATGTATGTGAATAAGACACTCTTTGTCATACAAAGTGGGACAATTATTGATATCCATTTGTCTTTCAATTGGGACACTATGCCCATTACATTAAAAAAAAATGTCCGATTTCACTGACAAATATTTCAAAAAATACAACGCCTTGCTTTGATATCCAAACATATTGATCATCATTCTTCGCTGGAACTATTGTCACTGCTCGAACTACTTCCATCACTTGGGTTATTTGGAGGAATGTTTTTTTCATTGTGTTGATTGTTTGCTTCTTCTTCAATTCCATCTACAAACATAAAAATAAAGTGTAATGAGTGTATATACATTGGTGAGAATAATTAAAAATTCAATATTAAATAATATACATAAATGTAAATCGAAAAGAAATGTACCATAGCAATAGTTGACTCGTGAAATATACACATTCTTTAAAAACCAAATTTTATGCCATCTCTCAACAATTCATTTGTTGGTATAGTTCCATACTTTTTTTCATGCAAGTTTTATACCCCATAACAAATCATAGATTTAATATAAATATTTTTTTGTTCTATAAATTATAGACGAAGCTAAGTAAAACAAGATAGATGCTTACAAATTCCACAATTAATTTATGATATGCCAACATATACTGACAACCCATATTTAACCCAATGTAAATCAATTCTTCTGATGGTTCTTCTTTGTATGTTAGAACATGTTTGAAGACATTCAATGATGATTGTTGTAAAACAACTTAAAATATACAAAAATCAAATCTAGTTAAGCTGTTATAAGGAAGTGACAATTATTCACAAACATAGATATCAATCATTTTATTCCTTGTCGTCCTGTTTTATGTGTTGAATGGGTTCCATTTTCTTCTCTTTTCTACAATAAAATACTTGAAAATTAATATTTAATGCTAAATTGTTTATTTATTGTACCTCATCGAAAAATTCAATGATTACATATTACATTTGAAGCACGTTGTTGTTGATATGGTTCCTCGTGCAATGCAATTATGTCCATTTCTTTGACCATCTCCTCGTACACCTTTTCGGACATTCCTACTGGCATATTTATGATATCAGCTCGTTCATCCTTTGAGATTTTCATAATATTCATGAAAATGTAACATGAAAATAAACTATTTAATTTTTATATTGATATATGAAAAGTAAATATAACAAAAGTGATATTTATAAATTATTGCTTTGTAGTAATATATATCTATAATTCTAGAAAGGTATATTTCTTTTTCAATCCTTCGTTTTTGTTGTTGTACATTTTTGCTATTAAAAGTCTGACATGTCTCTTTGACCAATTCTCTAGAAACTCATCCTGTAGTTTAAATAAAATTTGGTTCTTGGAATCATTGGATTTATTTTTATATTGTAAGTGGAAAGAACGTCTATACATTCATTCTACTAGATCCCTTAGTTTTGTAAAAGGTTCCCCCCCTTTAGTTAACCTCCAGCACCACTCCAAATGAGGTAAGGAGCAATTCATTTTCATTTGCATGTTCTATTTTTTTTATTTTCTTAGAACAACATTCATTTTCTTCGTTGTTTGTCCTAGTAGAACACTAAACATATCTGAATTAATAGATTGTTTGAAACATGTTATCTAATATTTTTAAGTATATTATTAATGAAAATTCAAAAAAGAAACTCATATTGGATTGATAGTACTTTTTCATTCACCTGATTCATCCTTCTGCAATTTTTCCATGAAGTTTTTATGCTCTTCTAGTCTTAGATCAGAAAAAATCTTAA
Source organism: Pinus albicaulis (assembly GCA_034641835.2). Classification (NCBI taxonomy): domain Eukaryota; kingdom Viridiplantae; phylum Streptophyta; class Pinopsida; order Pinales; family Pinaceae; genus Pinus; species Pinus albicaulis. Next base: position 1,022,254,590 of record CM076575.1, on the reverse strand, counting down.
CAAATTCGTCATTTTGTGGCTCTGCATGATACACACTAAACAATACATATTAGTTAAACTTACATATAGTTCAAAAATAATAATTTTTGTAAAGAATTTACAAAGAACTTGCATTTTTTTCTTTTCTAGAAGTGCTATCAGTATTTTTGTTACTTGAACTATTGTCAGCCATTTATTTATCATATGAAACATGTACCATTGATTAATATATTTTATAAATAAATCACATACTTTTCAGGTTTTAAAAAAAAAAAAATCAAGAAAACGGTGCACCTTTCACAAAGTACGCACCGAATGCAGTGCGGTAGGTTCTTATAAACACACTGCCAATACAATACAAACACCGTACAATGCTCTTTGTCAAAAAGGAGACTTGGTGTGTTATATGCTAACTGGTGCATCGATTAACACAAACAAAAGTTAACAAAAAAAAATGTTTTTTATCAAACTGTGTTTTATGTCAATATGCATTCGGTGTCCTATACTACAATAGTGCACTGTTGAGCTATTTTAAACATTGTGCACCGATTAAAAAAATATATTTTTAAAAAAACCTTGCAAGGGCCGACATAGATTGGGATCTTACTCTACAACTGGTCCCGCGAGTTAGATGTCATACGCCTATATATATAGTAATACAAACCCTATAAAACTAAAATTTAAATCCCTAATTGTGAAGTCACATAAACAAGAAGAAGAAAGGGTTTAATGTAAGAATGAATTTTTTTCTCTCTCTCTAGAAATGCACAGTAAAATTTAAATTTTCTACTATGCATGCATTAAATCTAACATAAACTGTAAAAAGACAATTATTACAGTAAAATTTAATAATTTTACAATACCACAGGGTTTTTGTGTGAATCGCCAAATGTTTCAAATTCTGATTCTCTTCATAGTGTTGTTGTTCGAAAGTATTTAGCTGCTCCACAGTGCTCTTGCGCTCTCTTGCTTTAGGTATGTCTCTCATGCAAATCCCTTCCTGAAAATGTTTGCAAAAATAATGAATAAATTTTACTATTTAAAGAGCCTTTTTATGAACTTATATTTCCGAAATTAATTTTCCGCCTATTTTTCAATTTACTGTTTTTTTTCACTTCAAAAAAATAAAGTTGCACTTTTATATTTATGGATATTCAGTGTGTTTGTTAACTAACAGCATCGGTGCGTCCGTTAATGAAACCGCACCGGTGCACAGTAACTAAAACGCACTGGTGTGATTAACAATACATTAGCACTGATAACAATAAGTCCATTTTTAAGGCACCGAAATTAATTTTAGGTATGTACACCAAAATTTATTGTAGATTTTTTTCAAATGCAGGGAGAAAATCTCATAATTATATCAAATGGAAAATTCTTCAAAATCCATATTGTTCCATAATATTTCTCAAAATCCATCGCGGAGTTCTCCCTATCCATCTCCAGACATAATTACTTCAAATTTTATTTATATTTTCATTATCTAATTGAATTTAGTTATTTTGTCCATGTCAATGAGTTGAATAAAATTAATGTATATAAATTTGCAGGTTCATGCAGAGTCAGAATCAAGTTCAAATGCACAAAATATTCAAACAAGCTCCAAAACGTCGTAAGCTCTTATCAGGAACCGCAAGGCGCAGTTGGTATATGAAAATGGACAACTGCTTCACCCTGTCAATTGTAACATGTCATCTTCTAACCACAATCCTTGGACAATGATGGTAATAATAATTGTTTGGTATATTAATGTAATTATTTCAACTTCAATCCAATTAATCATGTATTGTCAACGTGCTTACTAATTGATATCATCGATTTTGTACTAATCATGTTCAAATATTTTTTTTGAAATTATTAGGATTCTAGTGATGATGAGCGACCTACCTACCATCATCCGTTGCAGCCCAAAACAATGTCAAATCGAGAGAAGGCTGAATTAAGAGGAAAACTCAGAGAGGAACAATACCAAGAATGGTTGAATCAACCACCTATTTAATTCCCACTATGTCCAGATTCACCAATTAGGAATGACTATAGAAATAGTATGTTACACAAAAATTTGTCACTATCCTTCTACTCCCCGTTCCTTGATCCTGGAAGACCCATACAGTGACCCTTGTGTACTTTCCAAGCATGGAATACATATCCTTGAACCACATTTTGTCTGCCAATTCATCTCCCTTTACAAATTTTCTAGAAGATCCCTATAAAAATCTGGTTTTCAAGGTCAGCTCTTTGTCTCAGTGTCTGACCCATACCGATAGCAGAGATTTGCACTGAGACCTACGGTGATCAGTGCTATATCTTAATGTCGTACCCGTACTGATCCCCTTTTAGAAATTTTTTAAAATAGAAACAAAGTTTCCACGACTAGAAGCTTCGCGAGGCGACTAGCTGGAAGTTTGTTTTGAGGATATGGCCGAGGAATTCCCCTTTGGGCTTCTTGTTCCCAAGAAATAGGAACTACTCCAAAGGATAATCTATTTTACCATTATTTTAGGGCCCATAACCTCCTCCTCCATTGTTATATAAGGAGACCTCATTCATCTCTACTGCCTTAGTTAGCTAGAGAGGAGAAGAAATTATAGCTGTGAAAGAATAATGCAGAGTGTGATTGTTTTTGTGTGTTAAGAACACAGTGAGATCTTAGACCTTTGTGTATGAGGGTGTTGTAAACGTGCTTGGATATGGACCTGTCGAAGGACAGCCTCAACATCAAGGCTTGGTTGTAAACTCCCCTTATATTTATCATAATAAAATGCAACTGATGTTTATCTTCCACTCTTGTTTACGTTTATAATGAGATTTCTAGAATACCTTGATCAGTTAGATAGGTTGTAATTGTTTTATGTTTTTCATGATTTTGTGCTTGTCGTGGTGTCTTGACTATCTATACAGGTAATCGAATGTTGGTAGCAGCATGTATCGAGATTGAGAAGAGCAACAGATCAATAAGCTTCGACGGAAGACGACAACATAGCATCAGAACAAGGTAGGTCATCTTCCATGCTCTGAATTTCATTTACAATCTAGGAAGGTAGATGTTAGTATGTTCCCGTAGTTGCTAGACCCATCCTAGGGCTAGAGAGATCACCTCTGTCAACAGAGGGGATTTACCTGGACAACATAGTAGTTCTTCACAAGCTGGAAATGGAGGCAATCAATTAAAGGTTGGTATGGATGATTACTTAAGGGATACGACTGCCATGGAGACAATGTTGTTAGATGCATTCGAGAACGATGATCAGCTAGGGGATGATGCTCATATCGCTAATACCTTTTCCAAAAGCCTTAAATTTGCTTCCACCACCCCTCTCTTTGGACATGGAGATCAGTCAAAGTCTACCCAGTTGGGGACAATGATGTTACTAAACAACTTGAAAGCAAATTTTGACTTGTCGAATGCATGTTTCTCGGAAATTTTGAGGTAATTGACCATCAAGTCCCTTATATTTTGACAAATATAATCACACAATGAAAATTAAAAATGGTCAATTTTATGAACGTTAATAATTATCTGAATTAATGTAAATTTCATATTTTCCATGACCAACTATAGGTTATTCAAAGATAAGGTTCTTCCGAGTGGTAATGTCTTACCCGGTAGCTGCGAAGATGCAAAGAAATTGTTAAAATGTTGGGTATTGAGTACATATCATATCATGCATGTCCAAATGATTGTATTCTATATAGAGGAGAATATGTAGACAAGGAGATATGTCCGAAAGGTGGAAATGATAGGTATGATAAATAAAAAAATAATGGTAAATCACGTGGTCCTCCTTTTAAGATATTGAGGCACATGCCTATAATCCCAAGGATTCAAAGGCTCTTTCATTGTAAATAATTAGCTATGTTGCAAAGATGTCATGCCTCACATAGAAGTGAGTTGGGGGTTATGCAAATCCCAATAGATTCAATAGCCTTGAAGCATATAGAGGATACACAACCCGAAAAATTCAAGGATGAAGTACGATGTCTACGACTCAACATAGACATGGATGGCATCAACCCATATTCCCTCCAAAAAAAAAACTATTATGTTGGCTCTCATAGTCCCTGGTAGAATACAAGTGAAGAATATGGATGTATACTTACAACCACTGGTAGATGAATTGAAGGAATTATGGGATGGGATAAATGTATACGATGTATCAAGACCCATCGCAACAAAGAGGAGTTTTACGTTGTATGGCATATGTGCGTACACAAAACTTGATTATCTAGGCTCAGGAGTTTGCTATGGTAAATTACATGTTTATTGATATACATAACAATATTCTTTCGCATATTAGTTAATTAATTTGTTGTAATTGTTTTGATATTCATGATATTATTTAACGTGCCATGCATATTGTATACAATAATTTCATAGGTCTTGTAACAAAAGGGTATTATGGATGTAAATTTTGTGGACCTTCTCTGAAAACTAGATGGTCCAATGACCTACGAAAGCCAATGTATGAATGCTCCAGGGTATTCCTCCTAGAAGAACACCCTTACAAAAGAGCAACATCCGCTTTCAATGGTAAACGAGAGAGAACCTAAAGGCCTGCAATAACAACACCAGCTGAATGGCTTAGAGCATATAAGAGAGAGAAGGAGAAGGAGTTCATAGAAATGTTCAATTCAAATGGGGAGCATATGTTCGATGGTCCAGAATTCTTCAACACATATGTTGAGAAATTTCCCATTGGGATGAAAAGAAATCTATCTTTTATAACCTCCCATATTGGGAGCATCTTAAGATTACCCACATATTAGATCACATGCATATATTTAAAAATGTTTCATCTTATTTATGGAGGCACATATCATCGAAACAAGGTGACACATTGGTTGTTAGGAAATATCTTATTACTTCAAAAACTAAAAAGAAACATTGGCCAAGACAATTAGAAAGTACGGGATCAGAGGCAGCGGGACTCTCTAATTGGTATTTAAAAGAAGGTGATGTCCCATGTATTTTTAAAAAAGTCGATCTTTCTTTGGAAAAGGAAGTTATAATGGGTGTGAGGGTGCCATCTTCATATGGGTCTTCACTACGGCGTTGCTTCACTGTGGATGACCATTTTTTAGGGTTGAAATCGCATTACCATTTAAATCTTCTAAGAGTACGTATAATGTCAAAAGCACGATTTTATTATTTTTTATATTAATAATATTTTATCCCATGCAGGGATAATAAAACATAACTAAATTTGTATATTATTGCATGTGTTTATAACTTTGCAGTGTCATTATCCTTTGTTCATGTGTGGGTGTGTGAAACATGACTTCCCACAAGACCTAGGATGTGCCATATCTAAATTATCTACATTTGTACATTGGATCACGTCAAAGGAGATTCATGTGGCTAGCATTCCACAGTGGCGTCAAGAGATAGTTGAGATTGTTTGTATGTTTGCGAAGGAACTCCCGACAAGTTTCATGGAATTGTAGGTTCATCTTCTAATCCACCTAGTAAATGAGGTTGAATTAGTTAGGGTGGTTTCTTATCGTTGGATGTTCTTCTTAGAGAGGTACATGAAGAAATTGAAAGGTTTTGTTTGACAAAGTGCAAAACCTGAGGGGTTTATGGTAGAGGGGTACATATCGTATTAGTCTTTCTCTTATGCCATTTAGTACATCAAGTAGATCAACAATAGATCAGGTGTAGTGATTTGGGACGATGAAAGGGATGAAGGCAGAAGATAAGGGGAGCTTCTCCAAACGAATGGAAAAATCCACTTGATAAAGAGTAAGCGAGTTATAATTTTTCAAATTTACACAAACTAAATATTCACGTTGAACTTTGATATAATGTATATTTTGATCTCATATGTACTATATGTCAGTTTGATTACATCAGTGAATGCATAAATTGAATAAATCAATAAATTTGTTCTTTACAATTCCGAAGTGACGCAACCGTGGGTCACATTGTATGGATAAAAGAGGATGAAATGGGATAGTGACAGGAAAGAATTAAAACAATTGAATGGTAGAAGTGTGCCTTATCCCAATCATTTAAAAGAAAATATGCTAATTATATGCCCCAACAGTTGGGTTGTTGACCAAGTCAGAGAGAAATACAGTGCAATCGGTCATTACCCGCGTGCTGGAGAGGATGGGCTAAACGTAGGGATTGGGTGCAACAACTCGGTATTAATCTATTTATGTACATTTCAAACTTAATAATGCACCTTTGAAATGTAACATCTATATTTCTTATTTTAATAGTTGGGTTATTATAAGACACATGACACTATGATTTTTTAACTTTTTTATAGGTGAATTTGTTCCCATCTATGTGAGCATATGGACACCATTTTCGCACAAAAAATGTCGATGATGGTCATATGACACAAGACTGTGGAGTGGAAGTCAAGTTTGATCAATCTAGTCGAGCTAGCCACTGTGATCAAAACCTAGTACGAGGGATGTTAGTTTACATCAGAAAGATACAAGAGATCATTGAATTGGACTTCTTTTATTTCCAATGTGTTATTTTTAGGTGCAAGTGGTGGGACACCTTTGATCAGAATAATGTAAAGGAAGATCACGATAGTAGGTTGATATGTATCAACTTTAGAAAATTGTGGGATGAAGCTAAGGAGCCTTATGTTTTCCCCAAACACTGCAACCAGGTGTTTTTTAACCCAGATGTGTTGGATAGGGATTGGTGGTTCATATTGAGACATGACCCTAGATCAAAACATATTTTTGAGAACAATAGTGTTATCATGCCAAGCGAGCTGGAAGATAATGAGGGTGATCATAAGAACATAGAGTGATATGGTACATGTGTTATTTCATCATTTATACTATTTAAGATGGGTTTTTATAAAGAAAAGGACTTAAACTTATAACTAAGACTCTTTTTTTTTGAAACATTATAATATTTATTTTGAATTAATTGGTTTTCGTTGTGTTAATGTTAAAATCATTTCACAATGCACTGTATCAAGTTATTTTTTTATGTCAATTCCTAAAATAATACAACTACTTGATTTCTTTAAATGTGTGTGAATGATATCTTCAAAATTTAAAAATTGTATAAATGTACACTGTTATTTTTGGTATGTAAGATCGTAATAAAATAATGATAATTCTAAACATGAATTTATTTGTATTATTTTCTAAACTTTATTGTTACAAAAATTCATATTATTCTAGATTTATTATTTTACAATTATTTATATTCATACAAATTTACAAATTTACAATTTTTTTTTTTGTAAGTTAGGCTAAACTATATTAGATCAAAATAAAACTTTACATAGGCGTCAGGTTGAGATGGTAAGTAGTGCTTAGCCAATCCCAACCTTAGAGGCTTTTAAAATTACACAGGTTTTGGGCTGCCTCCTAGGAGGAAACCAACCCCTTAAAAGCATCAAACAATTAATATTTACAAAGTGTGTCGTGACACATATAAAAACAAAAGATCTGTAGTACGTGCTAAAATAACAGAAAAAATAAAATAGCCGAGCAGCCTTGCAGTCATGGTGTTCCTTCATCATCCTCTGTAGCAGGGTCCTCCTCCTCGATGCTGCATCCATATTCCCGCACAATAACCTCCTCCTCAGCAGAAGGCACACGCAGGGGATTTGCTGCGGGTGCATAGAGGATGGGAGCGATAGGGTACTCAACATTAGGAACTCGAATCCAGACTTCGTCTGAGTCCATGATCCACACATTAGTGTCCTCCCCCAAGGCCTCTTGCACTAGGAGAGGCTCGAATTTGCGAGGAGTGGGATGCTCAGAGTGCACTATGGTGGACTTCCCGTGGCCTCTTTTGCACCTTTAATTCTCCTGAGGTAAGGCGATCTCCTCCTGGTTGCGCTCAGACCGTTGTGGTGCTTCCCTATCATGGCTGCCAGAAGAGAAGCCTTCAATGGATTACAAACGGTGATCCGGATTGCGTTGATAGCAACCTAAGAATGCACCTCTTTGGCTACCCATGATGGTCTTTTGGAACTGACGTGGAGCCATGGGGGGGCTAACAGTCAGAGTGATATAGGTCAGGCTAAAAGCGATGATGTGCTCAACAAGGGAGCGCACAGCAGAGAAGCACAATAGGGGGGTGCACAACAGAGATTCATGCAGCAGGGGGTGCTCAGAAGGGGGGCACGCAGTGAGGGATCTTGCCTCAGAAAGTGCACAGTGGGATGAATCTGAAGAAGCGGGGAATTTCGGAGGGAAGCGCACAGTCAGGGGGTGCACCATGGGGATCGAGTAGCTTGAAAGGAAACATCGGGAAAGGCTCTCAACAACTAGCACGAGTAAGGTGGCACACGAGAGGGAGAGCACACAGTTGGGGGGTGGGTGTGCGGGGAAACTAAGGCAACAACATAATGGCAAGGGAGGAGGCGAAGAAGCCTCTGGAGGCCAAATAGAGCAGCATAGGGATGACATAATGAGGGAAGACTGCGCCTTTTGAAGACCTATGGAATAAGCGCAAATGTTGTGTGATTTTGTGGCACGCTCACATATGCGAGTTGGGACAGTTTACTTGGGGTTTCATGTGATTCAGAGTATGGTAGAAGATCATGTGCATCAGAGTGCTCATGCAAATGATTGCTGAAAGGAGGTTCCACATCAGATTAAAGCTGGCGGTGCAGGACTTCGTCAACCGGTTCATGGGATGAACTGGCTTCGCATGTTCGCGTCATGTCACCTGCATCGAGGGACAATTTTACAGTTTTACAATTATGGTAATTTAACAATATTTACTGTATACATTTTACTTACGGTATTTATGGTTCAAAATTGACAATTAATTTACAATTTTACAAATTTACAAATTTACAAATTTTAAAAAAATCGAATCATGACAATACATACAGTTACAATTTTAAAATTTCACAATACAATTACAATTACAATTTTACAAATATTTTACATACAATTACAATTACAATTCCAATTCCAATTGCAATTTTACAATTTTACATACAATTACAATTACAATCATCTCGCAATACAATTACAATTACAATTACAATTTTACAAATATTTTACATACAATTACAATTACAATTACAATTTCACAATACAATTACGTACAATTACAATTACAATTTTACAATTTTACATATAATTACAATAATGATACATACAATTGCAATTACAATTACACAATTTTACAATTACCAATACATAATATTTAATAAATATCATCATTTAATATTAAAAACAAACATCACGATCATGATAACCATTGTACAAGCATCATATTATAAAATACACATTCAAATTCACTAACATCATCGAATCATCATGATCATGATCATCTAACAAAACAAAAGCATTGTATAACATCATCACAAAAAAAACATCAAATATACATCTCATGTCCAATAACTGCTATCACATACACATCTTTCTGCAAGCACATTAAATGAACATATCTAACATGACCTAAAAATATACACATCATGATGAACACCAACATGTAAATTAAGTACATCAACATGAACATAAAATACATGATATATATATATATATATATATATATATATATATATATATACAATTGTAATATAACTACATATAAATGTCAAATATCTGGCGGTATTACATCAATACTAGTACTAGTCGAGGCCTGCTCAATCAATGGTGTAACCTCATGCTCAGATGGATGACGTGCATGCTACGGAGGTGACCGTTGATTAAATGGCGTAGTCTGCTTAGGAACTGCTTGTTGATAAGTCGTTGATGGTGTAACCTACTCAATGGATGGTGTGACCTGCTCAGATGGACCCGCCTCCTTAGGATCAGGTGCTTGCTCATTTGATTGGTGTGTCTGCTCAGGACTAGCTACCTGCTAAGATGGTGTAGACTGCTCAGAAGATGCTTGCTGATCAGGATTCAATGTCGGTTGCTCATGATATCTGGCATGAGATGAATGAGGAGGATGTGGAGTACTAGAATTATGATCACTCTGCTCGTGATCATGATCATCATATGAGCTACTCTGTCGTGCATCTCCGTGATACCTATCCCTCCTAGCCACGAGTACTCTAGAAGCTCCAACGATATGACACATAAGGGTCATCATATCGCGGGGCATGTCTCTCCAGAGCTCTGTGAGCCTATGATGAGTCTGGATCTCTTTGATCATAGCAGGGAAGACTCCCTCATCAACCAAGAGTCTACATAGTCGGTTTCCTAACTCCATCCTAAATCGGGTGTTCACCTACGCCGCACCTCTGTGGGTATCTTCACCCGAGGATCAGGTATGTCACCCTGATCCACCGCCTCTACCATCTCCTTGTCACGATCTACACCCGGGACATCCGATGGGGGTGGAATCATATCCCTAACGAATATGCCAATATCTACAAAATATATAGTACACAATAGTAATTAGACAATTTCACTAAAAAAATTAATAAACAAGTTAAGGAATGTGTTAGAATAAATTTTATTCTAATTAATTAATTAAGACAATAAAATGAAACTATATTAATTTAAATAAAACACTAATATTACCTCTCGCATCCGGTGGCTCATCTTGTGTGAAGAGGATGTTGGGACACCCTCACCAATCCAAACTGGCGTACAAACATGACACCATACCAAACGAGTGATCATCATCATTGGCTAGAAACTCTAGTGCATCAGTAGATATCCTGGCTGGAAAGTCATACAAGCCCCTCTTGGGCATCATCTAGCCCCACATCTACATCCGTGCATGCAACATCGGCCTACGAGGATGCCGAACAAAAGTATGCCTCGTCTCTAAAAACCTATCAAAAAATAAAAAAAATAACTCTGAAGCAAAAGGGAAGGTCAACCTCCCACGTGCCTGAGAATGCCATATATCTAATGTTGTACAAAACTACCACAAGAAAATCATAGACCATCTCACAAGTCATGGCATCTGGAATAAATAATCAACATAAAATAAAAGCAGGAAACTAATGCACTTCTTGTCACTAGTATAGTGTTCAATGGTCCTCAGTAGTAGTGAGCGACACCTCACCTCCTCTAGACCAAACGAAGCAATGTGTAACTGACCACCGGACACCTGAAAATCTACACGGGAAAGTATATCATCCCTAATGTATCTATGGGAGTACGCCAACTGACTACCTGCTACATAACCGACGAGGACATCACGGAACTAGGGCAAATCCTACCCTCTCCTAGATAGGCTGGTAATAAAATAGATGTCCTCTTTAGTGGGATCGTACGACTAGCCAGGATCGACCTGGAAAGCCTGTCAGTGGGCACCCCACCTGTAGATCAACTGTCCTAATAACCCACTATGCCCCTTCAGGGATGTAGCCTCCTCGTAGAACTTGAGGAGGCCTACCTCCCTAGGGAGTAACTGGGTGGCTACCGTAATAGGGCGAGGGTATAAATGTCTCTCCCTCTCCCGTGCCTCCCATATCTGAATCATGTTATAATGGTCCTCCATATGCTCTTGTTGTTCCCTTTGCTATCTCTGTTGACATCACTGAATGATTCACATATTAAATACATTTTTTTTTATTAAATGATAAATGTATTTACATATATATATAAATTTTATTGAAAAAAAAGGTCGATGCACCAAAAAAATAGTAACGCACTGTTACTGGTGCGTACTTCTATATCACACACCACGCTCGGTGTGCATGAAAAAAAAATTCACACCACGAAACCAGGAAATATTTTTTGTGGTGTGTTGAAAAAACTAACCACCTCGGGGCAGATAGTTTGGCCAATGCACCGCTCAACAGGATTACATAGTCAATAGTGCAGTCATGTAAATTACCGTATCATTGACTATGTAATGCTTTCAAGTGGGAGGTGCATTGACAAAACTATCCGCCCCGTGGAAGTTAGTTTAGTCAATGCACCGCCCTCCCGGAAGCATTACATAGTCAACGGTGTGGTCTTGAAAACAATTGCACCATCGTGTTATTTTTAAAATTTTATCGGTGCACATTTTCTTGGTACCGCACTAAAACCTAGTGCGGTTTCCATTAACACCGTTAGTGTTACGACCTGTAAATTTATAGGAAGCACCACGAACAGTGCAAGCCGAACGGCTCGAATGCACCACGCATAATTTTTTTTTTAAATGGCTAATTTTAAGTTAATTTGAAATTTTAATCCGCTAAAAATTTTAGTTATTGAGAAAAAAGTAGATTACTTGTACATTTTCACGTCAAGGAGGCATCTTTGCTGAGGAATTCAAAAAAAAAAAAATTCCCACTGTTTTCAAAAATTCGAACTCCACAGAGTGCGCAATGGACGACAACAATGCAGGAAATGGGAGCATTGATGACAGGGCACCTCACAGAACACAAACTCACATCAGTGCTTGAGAGGTCTAGAGCATTGAACAAGTAAAATTGAGGTTTTTACAGCTGGTATTTTTTTTAAAATTAACCCTTTTTTGGTGCACTCCATTTTGAGACACATCGAGCGGTTTTATCGATGGCGCACCGCACATCGTTTTGGTGCCCTAGATTACGGAGACGCACCAGGTCGATTTGTACGTAGAGCAACAGTGTAATACAGTACTTAGATGCATCATGCGTGTTTGTATGAAGAGCACAGTGTCTCGATGTGCCAATTTATAGTATGCACCGATGTGTTTTATGATGAGAAATGCACCGTAAAAAAAAACATCCGCAAAAACCTCCACCCGCCAACCTCCTCTAGTGACCTCCCCTACAAACGGATATCTAGGCTATTTTTATAAGGGCTTCCTCAAAAACATCAGCTAGAGGGTCTTTTCCTTGTAGTGTATATGTATCAAATATAGTACATAGGTTCAAAATGGAAAAGTGTAAACCATGTGCTACACCTTACTTGTCAGTAGTGAAGCTAACTAAAGAGTGTGATTTTTCAAAAGTCGATGCCACTCTTTGCAAGTAATTTTTTGGTAGATTTATTTATCTAACTCACAATTGACCTAATATTTCCTTTGTTGTTAATGTGATACAACAATTCATGTAAGATTTATAGGAGTCACTTGACAATTACAAATATAGTTGCTAATTATACAAAGGGCACTTATCAACTTGGTATAAAATATTATGTAGTAAGAATTAGTGAGCTATCTATTCTAACTTAGATAGTGTTGGAGATGGAGATTATGGGATGTCTATGTTTGGCTATGTGCTTTGCTTTGCTTCTAGACCCATAGTCTAGTCTTGTAAAAAGTAGAAGGTGATCTCTATTTCAACCACAAAAATAGAATGTTACATTGTTATTAATGCTACCATAGAGGCAGTATGGATTAATAATACCTTTTTGGAGCTCATAATTCCAATATAATAATTTTATTTCATGTATTGTGATAATCAAATGCAATATCATTACCTAAGAATCTAGTTTCTCACAATAATATGAAGCGCTTGGAGCTTCATGCTCTTTATTTAAGGAAATTTATATAAGATTATGCCATGTATCTTGTCTTTTATCGGATAGATGATTGGGTAGTTGATATATATACAAAACCTTTAATGGAAGCTAAGCTTTTAAAACTGTAAGCTATGCTTGGGCTTTGAGATGCTGCAATTATGTGTGAGTGGAAGTTAATTTCACCTCTTGAATCTCTATTGCATTATTGATTGGGGGGTGGGGGGGAGGGGTTTAGAGAAATAAATTCATTACATCTTTGATCTTCTAGAGATAACCAGAAAATAGTTATGCAATTTATTAGAAAAGTCAGTTGAGTCATCTTAGAATTTGAGTGGTTGTTATGCCAACCATGGTAGTTGTTTTGTGTTTAGGTCGAGGTAGAATTCAAGGTGTTTAGTGCTTTCCTTACCCAATCGAAGTTGATCATGTCTTCCTCATTTCAAGGAAGTTGGTTACAATTTGGTGTTATATGTAGATGGTTATGGATCAAGTTATAATGTACTTGTGCATAGATGATTTTTGGATTTTTTTGTTTTAAATTTTATTTTGAGAAATGCTCACTTATGCTTTATTGTTGTAACGGTTTCTTTAAACACCACTTATTCTTGGAATGTGTAGTTCCTTGATATGTTAATTCCTTGGTTCTCCAATAATTACAAATTATTTTTACAAGTTTTTATATATTACTTATTATTATTTGTTTTATGTATTACCTTGAAATGCTACAAAATGGGGATAATATAAGCATATTCTTTATGTCCATCTAAAATTTTAATTATCTACTTTCCTCATGATTTTCCAGAGATTCCATGTACTCAATTAGAGAGTTTAGATTCACTTTGGTAGGACTCCCTATTTTATTAGGTTCAATGTTAGGAGTGGATGACCTATCACTCATTATTTTATTTTTCTCCTTGAGAAAAATCTAATGGGAAAATCTTGAGGAACTTACCCACATTTTGTAAATGGTTTCTAGTGTCAACTAATCAACATTGATTATAATGCCTAACCCAATAGGGACATTGAGTGAGTCCTGAAACAAATGGTGACCAAATTCGAGGATCTATATTAAGGCCTCTTATAAGATGATCCAAGTAGTTAACCACACGAGCTAGATCATCAAGCTATGCATCACTTATTATTACAAGTAAAAACTAGGAAAAAATAGATAAGTGAAAGGAATTGTGCACCTAGAATAAAAAAAAATTGGTTCAACAACTTAAAATTTCCACTACAAGGAAAAGACCCTCTAGCGCATGTTTTTGAGGAACCCCTTATAGAAACACCCCAGACATCCATTTCTAGCGGAATTTCCTAGAGGAGGTTGGCGGGTGGAGGTTTTTGCGGATGTATTTCGTCTGATGCTCTTATCACCGTAAAATGCACCGGTGCGTTAAATATGAGAAAGCACTGGTGCGGTTAAAAAATTGGCACACCGGACACCATGCGCTCCGTACACACCCACCCGGTGTGTTGTATTTCCATAGAGCACTGTTACTTCACATAACTTGCGCACCGGTGCCTCATAAAACACGCGTGAGAACTAAAATTTCCTTGGTCGCCCTTTAACACACCGGTTTGGCAACGCACCGGGCCGCCCTGAAATCCCTACACACTGAAACAGGGTTGAATAAATAAAAAATTATGGCCAAAAAACCGCACAAAACATAGGCACATAGGGAACTGTGCACTCCTAACACACGCGCTCTGTGCATCATATTCATGTACAACACCAGTTCCTTACATCTATACCGCACCGGTGCTTTCGAAAATGTATGCGAAAACATATACCGCCAGGTGTGGAATAAATCAACTGCATTGGGGCGCCCATAAGCCCAGTGCACTGGCATATGGTTAAATAAAAAAAATTACGGCCCAAAAACCACACAAAACATTGGCACACCAGAAACCGTGCGCTCCGTACACACTACACCGATGCGTTTAATTACGGAACAACACCGGTGCGTGTCAATGCGTCAGCCCCGGTGCCTCATAAAAAACACATGGAACAAAAATTTCCCGGGGCGGAATGATGGAAACGCACTGGGATCCCCATAAATGTCGCACACCGGAAAAGGGTTAAATAAAAAAAAAAATTGCGGCCAAAAAACCGCACAAATCATTGGCTCACCGAACACTGTTCCTGGTGCGTCATATTATTATAGAGCACCGGTGCATTGCAGATATGCCTCCCCGGTGCTTCATAAAAGTACGCAAAAAAAGAAACGGCCCGAGGCGGCATACAGTAAATGCACCGGTACGCTAGTAAAAACCCCGCGCACCAGAAGAGGGTTAAATAAAAAAATATTACGATAAAAATACTGCATTTCTCACTTCTGTCAGTGGTACAGAGCTCTCAAGCACCGGTGCAAGTTATCCTTGTTTGAGCTGCCCTGACATCCGTGCTCCCATTTCACTTATTGCAAGCACTGTTGCTGTGCATTGCCACCAATCTCCAGCTTGAATTTTATAAAACAGTGGATAAATTTTCTTTTGCAAATTCTACAGCCAATATGCCTCCTCGACGGGTAAATGTATAGGTATTTTTATTGTTTTTTCATAATTAAACCTTTTAGTAGATTATAATTTCAAAAAACCTTAAAATTAACCATTACTATATATATATATATATATATATATATATATATATATATATATTTGTCGTACGGTGCGCTTGAGCCATTCAGATCGCATTGGTTAGTGGTGACTTGTAAATTTACAGGCCGCACCGCAACTGGTGTTAACAGTATCTGTACCGGTTCCAGGGCGGTATCGCCAGGCGCACCGTGTTATTTTAAAAAAATTTAAAAACTGCGATGCGGTTGTTTGCCAGGCCACACCATTGACAATGTGGTATTGTGGCAACCCAATGCGTTAACGGATATATCCACCCCAGGGCATGTAATGTGGTCAGTGCACCGCATACCACAATTCAACATTGTCAATGGTTCGGCCTGGTAAACCAGTGCTAAGGGTATCCGCACCAGTTCCGGGGCAGTACTAAAGGCGCACCATGTTATGTTATCTTTCCTTATAAAGAGTGGTGTGGTCGGTTACTTGGCCACATCGTTGACCCAGTTGAATAGTGGTGATGTGGTGTGTTGACCAATATAACCGCCCCGAGATGGCTATTTTTGTCAATGCATGGCTTACCGTATTTGGCCTGCTCCAGCGGTGCGGCCTTTTACAATACCGCACCGACGACTATGTACGGTGGCAGGATGGTGGTGCGCTGACTTAGATATATGCCCCGAGGCATATATTGTAGTCAGCTCACCGCTCTCCTGACACCGCACGTAGTGAACGGTGCACTAAAAACATTTTTTGGAGCACCGCCCCCGGTGCGTTGAATATCATTAGGGGCACCATATCCGGTGTGCTCTGTTGAAAGACGCATTGGGACTGGTGTGTGACTCTGTTTTTGGTGCATCAACTGTTGTTTTATTTATTTTTCATAAAATATTTATATACGTATATTTCTAAATACATGTGTCATTTAATAAAAAAATTGTGTTTAATATGTCAGTCACTCAGAGACGTGAAAGGAGAGAAGAGGGGAAAGCACAAAAACAACAGGCAGAACAGTATAACATGGTTTGCCTCTGGGAGGCAAGAGAGGGGGAGAGAGATGTGTACCCTTGCCCTATTACAGCATCGATGCATGGGCTCCTAAGGGAGGTAGGCCTCCTCAAGTTCTATGAGGAGGCTACTTCCCTAAAGTCCCATAGTTTGTTTTTGAGACATCTTATTCGAAGGTGGAATGCCCAGCGACAGTATTTTCGGGTTGGTATTAACCAGTGGTACATGCCCACTGAGGAGGATGTATATTTTATTACAAGGCTATCGAGGAGAGGGGTGGATTTTCCCTCGTTCCCTGATGTTCCAGTTGGTTGTGTAGCAGGGAGTCAGTTAGTTTACTGCCAAAGATACATTGGAGCACATTTAGTATCTTCTGTAGATTTTCAGGTCGTTGGAGGGTAGTTACGTATTGGTGTGTTTAGTTGTGAGGAGGTCCAGTGTCTCTCACTTATCATTTCGACTATTTCGCACAACACCAGTAATGGGAAATGCATTAGTTTCTCACTTTTATATTATGTTGATCCTTTACTACAACAGCCACGACTTGTCAGGTGGTCTGCCATTTTTTTGCAGCAATTCTGTACAACATTAGATAGATGTCGTGCTCATGCACAAGGGAGGGTCAACTTCCCTTTTGCTTAAGAGATTTTTTGTTTATTTTTTGAGAGGTTTCTAGAGAAAAGACCTAGTTTTCTTCGGTAGCCTTGTAGGCCAGTTATTGAGGCAAGTATGCACATGTGGGGGTAGATGATGCCCAAGAGGGAGGAGAGTCTTTTTCCAGCAAGGATATTAGATGATGCACTGGAGTTGCTAGCCAGTGTTGATGAGCATCCCTTCATTATGGCCCCCTGTCCTTATACGTGGTTGGATTGGCAAGGTTGTGCCAACATCCTCTTCACAGCTGATGAGCCGCCAGATGATAGAGGTAATATTACTATTTTATTTAAATTTATTCTAACATGTTCTTTAACTTGTTTTTATTAAATTGTGTAATGAAATTGTCTAATTATTGTTGTTTACTTGTATATATTTTGCAGACATTGGCTCTTTTGATGACGAGGAGATGTTGTCACCACCACCTGATCCAGGTGTGGATCCCGATGATCACAATGAGGGCATGCCAGATGCCGAGGATGATCATCAGGAGGCCAGTGCAGATCAAAGACCTGCTCTTGCTGGTGCGTGATCGACTCGGTGATCATGCTAGATACACGATGGAGTTGGCCGACCAACTCATTTCATTGACTATTGAGGCGGGCATCAGAGCCGCTCATTACAGAGACATAGAGGCCAATGATAAGCTATTACAGATGTGGAGAGGCATGTCGTGTGACATGTACAACCTGATGTGGCATGTCGTAGGAGTTACAACAGCTTTTACACGACTGACGAGGACTGTTGCACGTTATGATCGAGCCGCAACACGTGATGGACAGTCTGTGAAGCGCAGCGTACCATCATCTAGCAGGATTCATGATCATGGAGATGAGGCTGGACCATCGGCCACTAGTACTGATATTGATGTTGTACTACCACTAGTTGATCAATGATATTTATATTACAGTTGTATATTTTTAACATTATTCAGTTATATATATATATATGGTCCATGTATTTTATGTTCATGTTGCAGTTGTACTTAATTTACATGTTGGTGATCATCATGATGTGTATGTTGTTAGGTCATGTTAGATATGTTCATTTAATGTGCAGCTTGCAGATAGATGTGTATGTTGTTAGGTCATGTTAGATATGTTCATTTAGTGTGCAGCTTGCAGATAGATGTGTATGTGATAGCATGATTTATTTGACATGATATGTATATTTGATGTTTGTGTTGTGATGATGTTAATATATAATGTTAATTGTGTTTTGTTAGATGATCATGATCACGATGATGCAGTTAGCGATTTTGCAGAATGTGTTTTTTAGTAAAATTTGATGTTTGTACGATGGTTTTTTGTAATTTTTTAATTTGTAAAATTGTAATTGTATATATGTAAAATTATAAAGTTGTAATTGTAATTGTACGTGAAACTATAAAATTGTAATTCTAATTCTAATTGTAATTCTAATTATAATTGTAATTTTATGTAAAATATTTGTAAAGTTTTATTTGTATTAATGTGGATTGAATTTATAAAAAAAAATTAATTTTAAATTTGTAAATTTTAAATAATTGTAAAATAAAAAATCTAGAATAATATGATTTATTGTAACATAATAAAGTTTAGAAAATAATGCAAATAAATTCATGTACTTTAGAATTATCATTATTTTATTATGATCTTAGATACAAAAAAAAGAATTAATTTATACAGTACACCATTATTTTTGAAATCAACATAATTAATGCGAATTATCAAGTGAATTATTGATTTTAACATTAACACAACGCAAATTGCCAATTAATTCAAAATACATATTATATTAATATCTTGAAAAACCCATCTTAAAAAGTATAAATATTGATGAAATAACACATGTACCATATCACTTTCGGTTCTCATGATCACCCTCATTATCTTCTAGCTCGAATGGCATGATAACACTATTGTTCTCAAAAATATGTTTGCAGTGTTTAGGGAAAAAATATGGATAAAAAAACACCTGGTTGCAGTGTTTAGGGAAAACATAGGGCTCCTTAGCTTCATCCCACATCTTTCTAGAGTTGATACATATCAGGCTACTATTGCGATCTTCCTTTACATTATTCCGATCAAAGGTGTCCCACCACTTGCACCTAAAAATAACACATTTGAAAGAAGAAAAATCCACTTCAATCATCTCTTGTATCTTTCCGACGTAACCTAACGTCCCTCGTACTAGGTTTTGATCACGGTGGTAGATCGACTCGATTGATCGAACTTGAATTCCACTCCATAGTCTTGTGTGATGTTTCCAACATTGGCATTTTCTGTATGAAAATGGTGTCCATATGCCCACATAGATGGGAACAAATGCACCTATTATGAAAAAGTTAAAAAAATCATAGTGTCATGTGTCTTATAAATAATAATCCAACAATTAAAATATGAAATGTAGATGTCTTAATATAAGTTTCAACATATAAATTAAAAATATTATTACCGAGTTGCTACACCTGATCCCTACATTTAGCGCATCCTCTTCAGCACGCGAGTAACGACTGGTAGCACCATATTTCTCTCTGACTTGGTCAGAAAACCAACTGTTGGGGCATATTTTTGGCATATTTTATTTTAAATGATTGGGATAAGGCACACTTCTACCATTCAACCATCTGAATTATTTCTTGTCACTATCCCATTTCATCCTGTTTTGTTTGTACAATGTGACCCACGGTTGTGTCGCTTCAGAATTGTAAAGAACGAATTTATTGATTTCTTCAATTTCTGCATTTGCTGATGAAATCAAACCAATGTTATATAATACTTAGAGATCAAAATATACATTATATCGAAGTTCAACATGAATATTAATTACTTTTTGTAAATTTGAAAAATTATAAGTCACTTACTCTTTATCAAGCGCTTTTTTCCACTTGTTTGGAGCAACTGTCCTTCTCTTTTGTCTTCATCCATTTCATCGTCCCAAATCACTGCACCTGGTCTATTTCCGATCTGCTTGATGTACTCACTGGAATAATGGAAAGACTCATACGATATGTACCCCTCTACCATAGACCCCTCCAGTTTTGCCCTTTGTCGAACAAAACCTTTCAATTTCTTCATGTACCTCTCTAATAAGAACATCCAACGCCAAGAAACAACCCCAACTAATTTAACCTCATCTACTAGGTGGATTAGAAGATGAACCTGTAAGTCCATGAAACTTTTCGGCAATTCCTTCTCAAACATACAAACAATATCAACTATCTCTTGACACCACTATGGAATGCTAGCTACATGAATCTCCTTTAACGTTTCACCCACCCACGCACGAACAAAAATTCATGTTTCACCCACCCACGCACGTCCTAGGTCTTGAGGGAATTCATGTTTCACACACCCATGCACGAACAAAGGATAATGACACTGCAAAGTTATAAAAATGTGCAATAATATACAAAATTAGTTATGTTTTATGAATATAACAAATAATAAATCATGCTTTTGACATTATACGTACTCTTAGAAGATTCAAATGATCATGCGTTTTCAATCCGGACAAATGGTCATCCACAGTGAAGCAACGCCATAGTGAAGACCCGTATGAAGTTGGCACCCTCACATCCATTATAACTTCCTTTGCCAAAGATATATCATTTTTTTTAAATCCATGGGACATCACCTTCTTTGAAAAGCCATGAATTAGAGGGACTTTTGTCTGCCTCTGATCCCGTACTTTCTAATCTTCTTGGCCAATGTTTCTTTTTAGTTTTTGAAGTAATGAGGTCTTTCCTAATAGCCAATGTGTCACTTTGTTTTGACGATATGTGCCTCCATAAAGAATATGAAACATTTTTAAATATATGCATGGGATATAATAAGTGGGAAATCTTAAGATGCTCCCAATATGGGAGGTCATAAAAGATAGATTTCCTTTTCATCCCAATGGGCAATTCCTCAACATAGGTGTCGAAGAAATCTAGATCATCGAACATAGGCTCCCCATTTGAATCGAACATTTCTATGAACTCCTTCTCCTTCTCTCTCTCATATTCTCTAAGCCATTCAGCTGGTGTCATTATTGGAGGCCTTTGGGTTCTCTCTCGTTTACCATTGAAAGCGGATGCTGCTCTATTTTAAGGGTGTTCTTCTGGTAGGAATACCTTCGAGAAATCATACATTGGCTTTCGTAGGTCCTTGGACCATCTAGCTTTCAGAGAAGTTCCACAACATTTACATCCAAAATACCCTTTTGTTACAAGACCTGCAAGATTATATTTGTATACATTAATTAATATGCATGGCACATTAAAGAATATCATGAAGATCAGAAAAAATATTTCAACGAATTAAATAACTAATATGTGAAATAATATTGTTACGTATATAAACAAATAAATAAATTAAACATGTAATTTACCAAAGCAAACTCCTAAGCCTAGATAATCATGTGTCATGTAAGCACATATTCCATACAACATAAAACTCCTCTCTATTGCGATGGGTCTTGATACATCGTATACATTTATCCCATCCCATGATTCCTTCAATTCATCTACCAGTGGTTGTAAGTAGACATCCATATTTCTTCACTTGTATTTTACCGGGGACTATGAGAGCCAACATAAGATGTTCATTCTTCATGGAAAATAACAGGGATATTGTTGTATTGATCACTGTATAGGCCAAATAGAATAGTTGGTGTTGGAAGGAATATGTGTTGACACCATCCATAGCTATCTTTGGTGCGTAGACTTAGTACTTCATCCTTGAATTTTGAATATGTGTCCTTTATATGCTTCATGGCTATTGAATCAGTTGGGATTCAAATAACTCCCAACTCACTTATGTGTGAGGCATGCCATCCCTACAACATAGCTAATTATTTGCAATGAAAGAGCCTTTGAATCCTTGGGATTATAGGCATGTGCCTCAATATCTCAAAAGGAGGACTAATACATGATTTACCCTTCTTTTTTTATTTATCATACCTGTCATGCCCACATTTCGGACACATATGGATAAAAAAACACCTGGCTGCAGTGTTTAGGGAAAACATAGGTCTCCTTAGCTTCATCCCACAACTTTCTAGAGTTGATACATATCAGGCTACTATTGCGATCTTCCTTTACATTATTCCGATCAAAGGTGTCCCACCACTTGCACCTAAAAATAACACATTGGAAAGAATAAAAATCCACTTCAATCATCTCTTGTATCTTTCCAACGTAACCTAACGTCCCTCGTACTAGGTTTTGATCACGGTGGTAGATCGACTCGATTGATCGAACTCGACTTCCACTCCATAGTCTTGTGTGATGTTTCCAACATTGGCATTTTCTGTATGAAAATGGTGTCCATATGCCCACATAGATGGGAACAAATGCACCTATTATGAAAAAGTTAAAAAAATCATAGTGTCATGTGTCTTATAAATAATAATCCAACAATTAAAATATGAAATGTAGATGTCTTAATATAAGTTTCAAAATATAAATTAAAAATATTATTACCGAGTTGCTACACCTGATCCCTACATTTAGCGCATCCTCTTCAGCACGCGAGTAACGACTGGTAGCACCATATTTCTCTCTGACTTGGTCAGAAAACCAACTGTTGGGGCATATTTTTGGCATATTTTGTTTTAAATGATTGGGATAAGGCACACTTCTACCATTCAACCATCTGAATTATTTCCTGTCACTATCCCATTTCATGCTGTTTTGTTTGTACAATGTGACCCACGGTTGTGTCGCTTTAGAATTGTAAAGAACGAATTTATTGATTTCTTCAATTTCTGCATTTGCTGATGAAATCAAACCAATGTTATATAATACTTAGAGATCAAAATATACATTATATCGAAGTTCAACATGAATATTAATTACTTTTTGTAAATTTGAAAAATTATAAGTCACTTACTCTTTATCAAGCGCTTTTTTCCACTTGTTTGGAGCAACTGTCCTTCTCTTTTGTCTTCATCCATTTCATCGTCCCAAATCACTGCACCTGGTCTATTTTCGATTTGCTTGATGTACTCACTGGAATAATGGAAAGACTCATACGATATGTACCCCTCTACCATAGACCCCTCCAGTTTTTCCCTTTGTCGAACAAAACCTTTCAATTTCTTCATGTACCTCTCTAAGAAGAACATCCAACGCCAAGAAACAACCCCAACTAATTCAACCTCATCTACTAGGTGGATTAGAAGATGAACCTGTAAGTCCATGGAACGTTTTGGCAATTCCTTCTCAAACATACAAACAATATCAACTATCTCTTGACGCCACTATGGAATTCTAGCCACATGAATCTCCTTTAACGTGATCCAACGTACAAATGTAGATAATTTATATATGGCACATCCTAGGTCTTGAGGGAATTCATGTTTCACACACCCACGCACGAACAAAGGATAATGACACTGCAAAGTTATAAAAACGTGCAATAATATACAAAATTAGTTATATTTTATGAATATAAAAAATAATAAATCATGCTTTTGACATTATACGTACTCTTAGAAGATTCAAATGATCATGCGATTTCAATCCAGACAAATGGTCATCCACAGTGAAGCAACGCCATAGTGAAGACCCGTATGAAGTTGGCACCCTCACATCCATTATAACTTCCTTTGCCAAAGATATATCATTTTTTTTAAATCCATGGGACATCACCTTCTTTGAAAAGCCATGAATTAGAGGGACTTTTGCATGCCTCTGATCCCGTACTTTCTAATCTTCTTGGCCAATGTTTCTTTTTAGTTTTTGAAGTAATGAGGTCTTTCCTAATAGCCAATGTGTCACTTTCTTTCGATGATATGTGCCTCCATAAAGAATATGAAACATTTTTAAATATATGCATGGGATCTAATAAGTGGGAAATCTTAAGATGCTCCCAATATGGGAGGTCATAAAAGATAGATTTCCTTTTCATCCCAATGGGAAATTCCTCAACATAGGTGTCGAAGAAATCTGGATCATCGAACATAGGCTCCCCATTTGAATCGAACATTTCTATGAACTCCTTCTCCTTCTCTCTCTCATATTCTCTAATCCATTCAGCTGGTGTCATTATTGGAGGCCTTTGGGTTCTCTCTCGTTTACCATTGAAAGCGGATGCTGCTCTTCTGTAAGGGTGTTCTTCTGGTAGGAATACCCTAGAGCAATCATACATTGTCTTTCGTATGTCCTTGGACCATCTAGCTTTTAGAGAAGGTCCACAACATTTACATCCAAAATACCCTTTTGTTACAAGACCTGCGAGATTATATTTGTATACATTAATTAATATGCATGGCATGTTAAAGAATATCATGAACTAGATTAGAAAAAATATTACGATGAATTAAATAACTAATATGTGAAATAATATTGTTACATATATAAACAAATCAATAAATTAAACATGTAATTTACCAGAGCAAACTCCTAAGCCTACATAATCATGTGTCGTGTAAGCACTTATGCCATACAACATAAAACTCCTCTCTGCTGTGATGGGTCTTGATACATCATATACATTTATCCCATCCCATAATTCCTTCAATTCATTTACTAGTGGTTGTAAGTAGACATCCATATTCTTCACTTGTATTTTACCAGGACTATGAGAGCCAACATAAGATGTTCATTCTTCATGGACAACCATGGGGGGATATTGTTATTGATCACTAATACAGGCCAAATAGAATAGTTGGTGTTCTGGAAGGAATATGGGTTGACACCATCCATGGCTATGCTGAGTCGTAGACTTCGTACTTCATCCTTGAATTTTTCAGGCCATGTATCCTCTATATGCTTCATGGCTATTGAATCAGTTGGGATTCAAATAACTCCCAACTCACTTATGTGTGAGGCATGCCATCCCTACAACATAGATAATTCTTTGCAATGAAAGAGCCTTTGAATCCTTGGGATTATAGGCATGTGCCTCAATATCTCAAAAGGAGGACTAATACATGGTTTACCCTTCTTTTTTTATTTATCATACCTGTCATGCCCACATTTCGGACACATCTCTTTGTCTGCATATTCTCCTCTAGATAGAATACAATCATTTGTACATGCATGATATGATATGTACTCAGCACACAACATTATCAACAATTTCTTTGCTTCTTCGCAGCTACCGGGCAAGACATTATCACTCGGAAGAACCTTATCTTTGAATAACCTGTAGTTGGTGATCATGGAAAAATATATTAATACATGTACATTAATGTCAATATAATTATTAACGTTCATAAAATTTACCATTTGTAATGTTCATTGCAGTGTATTGATTATATTTAAAATTTATATAAGGGGAGTAATTTATGGTAACTTACCTCAAAAGTTCCAAGAAACATGCATTCGATAAGCCAAACTTTGCTTTCAAGTTGTACAGTAACATCATTGTCCCCAACTGGGTAGACTTTGACTGACCACCAGGTCCAAAGAGAGGGGTGGTGGAAGAAAATTTAAGGCTTTCGAAAAAGGTGTCAGTGATTTGAGCATCATCCCCTAGCTGATCATCATTTTGGAATGCATCTAACAACATTGTCTCCATGGAAGTTGTATCCCTTAAGTAATCATCCATACCAAACTCTATTTTATTGCCTCCATTTCCAGCTTGTGAAGAGCTACTATTGCTGTAGTTATTCCTAATTGGTGACTCTTGACGTAGCGGGAATTGAATCGGTGGTTGATTCAACCATTCTTAGTATCGTTCCTCTCCGATTTTTTCTCTTAATTCAGTCTTATTTCTATTTGACATAGTCCTGGGGTGCAACGGAAGATGGTAGGTAGGTCATTCATCATCACTAGAATCCCAATAATTTTAAAAAAAAAAATTGAACATGATTAGTACAAAATATATGATATCAATTAGTAACCACGTTGACAATATTGCATGATTATAAATTGGTTTGACGTTGAAATAATTACATATTAATCAATATATATACCAAACAATTATAATTATAATTACCATCATTGTCCCGGGATTGTGGCTAGAAGATGCAATATTGTTACAATTGGCAGGGTGAAGCCATTGTCCATTTTCATCTACCAAATGCGCCTTGCGGTATGCAACTCCTGATAAGAAATTTTGATGTTTTGGAGTAGTTTGAATATTTTGTGCATCTGAACTCGATGCTGAATCTGCATGAACCTGCAAATTTGTATACATTATAAATTTAATTAAGTTGTGCATGATTGACTGCATGGATAAAAAACATAAATTCAATTAGATAGTGAAAAAATAAAACAAATTTGAAGTAAATATTACGTCTCCAAATGGATAGGGAGAACTCCACGATGGACTTTGAGAAATATTATGGAACGAGCTGGATTTTGAAGAATTTTCCATTCCACATAATATATGATATTTTCTCCCTGCATTTGAGAAAAACAATAATAAATTTTGGTGCACAAACCTAAATGTAATTTCGATGCGTAATGTACAAATAACTGCACCGGTGCGTTTTTGGTATTACGCACCGGTGTTGTCTTATAACCCGACGCCCTGGTGCATATCGATTAAAGGACGCACCGATAAACGAATAACCGCAAATAATTAAAAAACGCAACCCTATTTTCTTTAAGTGAAAAAAAAAAACGGTAAATTGAAAAAAGGGCGGCAAAATATTTTTGAAAATCTAATTTCATAAAACATTTCTTTAAATGCTAAACACTTTTGATTATTTCATGATTTTTGCAAAAAAATTCAGTCAGAGATTTGCAGGATACATACCTGGAGCAAACAGAGCACAAGAGCACTATGGAGCAGGGAAATATGTTCGAACAGAAGTATTCAAACAATCAGAATTCCAAACCTCTAGTGATTCAAACCTTGCACCATAAAATTTCAAACGATGTGAGTAAAGTTTATTGTTTTTTTGTACTTTTTTTGTAGTTTTTTTTATGCAGTAAAAGAAAAAATCAAAGTCTATTATTTTTTTTTACTTTTTCTGTAGTTTTTTTATGAAGTAAAATAACAAAATCAAATTTTACTGTTTTTTTTACTTTTTTCTGTAGTTTTTTTTACGTTTTCCGTAGTTTTCAGAAACAAAATAAAAAAATAAATCCATTTTTAGAAACAAAACCCTAGATTCTTTTTGTTTATGAATTAGGGCTTTTCAATTTAGATTTGTAGGGTTTGTATAGTCATAAGACATCCAACCCACGGGACGACTTGCATAGTCGGATCCCAATCCATGTTGGCCCTTGCATCAATCTAAAAAAAAAAATTCGTCGGTGTGCCCTGTGTAACATATTGCACCGGTGTGCTCTGTTATACCAGCGCACCACAAAAGTACAGTGATAAAAAATAAAAAAATAAAATATGTTTTTATTAGTGTGCCATATGTAACATATAGCACTAGTGCCCTATTTCATTATGGCACGCCGCAAATGTGTTGTTTTACCAAAAAAACATTTTAGAAACAAACCCTAATTTTTTTTGTTTCTGCCCTTTCTTCTCCCTCTTTCTGTGAATTTAGAATTAGGGCTTTTCAATTTATATTTATAGGGTTTGTATTGCTAAATATAAGCCTAAGACATCCAACCCCAATCCATGTCAGCCTTTGCATAAATTAAAAAATATATATTTTTTTTTGTCGGTGCGCCATATGTACATGAGCGCACCGGTGCGCTCTATTATCCTAGCGCACCGTTCAAGTACTGATCAAAAAATTATGTCAATATGCCATTTGTAAAATATGTAGTCGGTGCGCTATTTAATTATGGTGCACCGCGAACGTTTTGTTCCGAAAAAAAATAAATAAATAAATAAAAATAAAAATAAAAAATACAAACCTTACATTCTTTTTGTTTCTGTCCTTTCTTCTCCCTCTTTCTGTGATTTCAGAATTAGGGCTTTTTAATTTATATTTATAGGGTTTGTATTGCTAAATATAGACCTAATACATCCAACCGACGGGATGATTACCATAGTCGGGTCCCAATCCATGTGGGCCCTTGCATGAATTTAAAAAAAACAGATTTTTTTTATCGGTGCGCCTTGCGTATAATAGCGCACCGGTGCTCTGTATTGTCCAAGTGCACCGCATAAGTAATGTGATAAAAAATTAATAAACAAATTTTTTTTATCAGTACCCCATATGTAAAATATGGCACCGGTTTATGCTACAAAAATTAACACTCGACGATTTTTATTATTATATCATGGTTAACCGATGCAGTGATTGACACGTAACGCACCAGTGCTCCTTGTTGACATAGAGCACTATATGGTCTATTATACTGTTTGTGCGGTGCGTTTGGAAGACATCCACGCACCGGCATCGGTGCGTACACCATGAATGGCGCACCGGTGTCTTGAGATTTTCTTTTATTTAAAAAGTTGACAATTTATTTATAAATATATTAATGAATGATATGGTACAAGTTTGAGATTGATAAGGAAATGACTGATAAGAGATCAAGTAACAAAAACACTGATAACACATCAAGAAAAGCAAAAAAGGCAAGTTCTTTTTAAATTTTTTACAAAAAATATTACTTTTGAACTATATGTAAGTTTAACTAATATGTATTGTTTACTGTGTATCATGTAGAGCCACAAAATGACGAAGCTCGATAAGATTATTTCTGATCTAGGACCAGAAGAGCGTAAAAGCTTGATGGAAAAATTGCAAAAGGATGAATCAGGTGAATGAAAAAATACTATCGATCCAATATGAGTTTCTTTTTTTAGTTTTCATTAATAATATAATTAAAATTATTAGACAACATGTGTGAAACATTCTATTAATTCACATATGTTTAATGTTCTACAGGGACCAACAACTTAGAAAATGAATTTTGTTCTAATAAAAGAAAAAAATAGAACATGCAAATGAAAATGAATTACTCCTTAGCTCATCTGGAGTGGTGCTGGAGGTTAACGAAAGGGGGAAAAACTTTTACAAATGTTTGAGGGATCTAGTAGAACTTTGTTTAATGTTCTACAGGGACTAACAACTCAGAAAAGGAATGTTGTTTCCAAGAACCAAATTTTATTTAAACTACAAGAAGAGTTTCTAGAGAATTGGTCAATGAGACATTTCAGACTTTTAATAGCAAAAACGTACAACAACAAAAAAAAGGAATGAAAAAGTAATATTCCTTTAGATGTTTGTCTAGAATTATTTATAAATATCACTTTTGTTATATACTTACTTTTCATATATCAATATAAAAATTAAATAGTTTATTGTCATATTACATTTTCAGGAAGATTATGAAAATCTTAAAAGATGAACGAGCTGATATCAGACATATGCCAGTAGGAATGTCCAAAAAGGTGTACAAGGAGATGCTCAAAGAAATGGAGAAAATTGCATCGCGAGAGGAGCCATCTCAACAATAATGTGCTTCAAATGTAATATGTATTCATTGAAGTTTTTGATCATTATGTACAATAAATAAACAATTTAGCATTAAATATTAATTTTCAAGTATTTTCTTGCAGAGTAGAAAAGAAAAGAAAATGGAACCCATTCAGCACATAAAACAGGACGAGAAGGAAGGAAAGGATTGATATCTAAGTTTGTGAGTAATTGTTACTTCCTTATAACAACTTAACTAGATTTCATTTTTGTATTTTTTAAGTTGTTTTACAAAAATCGTCATTGAATGTCTTCAAACAGGTGCTAACATACAAAGAAGAACCATTAGAGGAAGTGATTGAAATTGGTTTAAATATGGGTTGTGTGTATATGTTGGCATATCAAAACTTAATTTTGGAATTTGTAAGCATCTATCGATCTTCTTTTACTTAGCTCCGTCTATAATTAATAGAAAAAATAAATATTTTATATTAAATATATGATTTGTTATGGGGTATATAACTTGCAGGAAACAAAGTATGGCACTGCGCCAATAGATCAAATCTTGAAAGATGGCATGTTACATGGTTTTGAAAGAATGTGTATAGTTTATGAGTCAATTTTTGCATTGGTACATCATTTATTTTCGATTTACATTGATGTATATTATTTAATATTGAAATTTTCATTATTCTCACCAATGTATATACACTCATTACAGTTTATTTTTATGTTTGTAGATGGAAGTTGAAGAAGAAAGAAACAACCAACACCTTGAACAAAACATTTATGAAAATAACCCAAGTCATGGAAGTAGCTCTAGCAGTGACAACAGTTCAAGCGAAGAATGATGATCACTATGTTTGGATATCAAAGCAAGGTGTTGTATTTTTTGAAAAATGTCTATGAAATCAGACATTTTCTTTAATGTAATGGACATAGTGTCCCAATTGAAAGATAAAGGGATACCAATAACTGTCCCATTTTGTATGACAAAGAATGTCTTATTCATATATATAATAATAATAATAATAATAACAAATGTTTTAATTTATTTTATTGCGTTCTCTATTGTCGCTATTGCGTTCTCCATTGTCGTTCTCAAATGCACTAATAAAAATTTAATTCATATGAATATTGTTATAAGATATATATGTGTCGACTTTTGATGAATAATGAATTTTAAAAACCCACAATAATTATGATATGATATAAAAAATTAATCCAAACATCACATTCAAATTCATTAATAAAAATTTAATTAATATGAATATTTTTATAATATGTGTTGACTTTTGATGAATAATGAATTTAAAACAATCACAATAATTGCACTGTCACAGGTCAATGTTTCTAAAAAATACAAAATGAAAACTGGTGTGTGTATTATTATACTGGTGCGCTTGTATTCTTAAGCACACTGGTGCATTTTTACGACCTATGGACACCGCACAAATACCAAAACTGGTTAAAAATGTCGAGGCGTTTGTGCGGTATGGCACTCCGGTGCGTTTATATCTATATGCGCACCGGTGCCCTTTTACGACCTGTTAGCACAGCATGAATACAGATACCAATTATAAATCTCGGTGTGTTTGTGTGATACTATGCACCGGGGCGTTTTTGTGTATATATGCACCGGTGCATTTAGACGACCTATGGGCATCGCATGAATAC
Organism: Pinus albicaulis; assembly: GCA_034641835.2. Lineage (NCBI taxonomy): Eukaryota > Viridiplantae > Streptophyta > Pinopsida > Pinales > Pinaceae > Pinus > Pinus albicaulis. The sequence continues at coordinate 1,022,223,096 of CM076575.1, read as the reverse complement.
CGATACCAATTATAAATCTCGGTGAATTTGCGTGATACTGAGCACCATGGCATTTAAGAGTTTATACGCATAGGTGTATTTGTATGACATATTTGCACTGCACGAATAAATATACCAATTATAAAGCTCAGTGCATTTGTGTGAATGGGCACACCGGTGCATTTCTATAAGTCTACACACCGGCGAGTTGATACGACCTATGGACACCGCTCAAATCCCAAGACCAATTATAACGGCCCCGTGCATTGTATCACCAACACTACACCCGATGTTGTTTTATACCTTAACGGCCCAGTGCATTCTTCTTCGACCGCCCTGGGGCACCGTCTATAGATACGCACCAGTGCGTTAAAGCCTGATTAGCGCACCGAGGAAAAAAAACATCCATAATAACCTTCGGTCACCCATTTGTTTTTAGTTGTGTTGAATTTTCGTTAAAAGCTCCGCCAAAACCTCCGTAACCATAAACGGATGTGGTAGCATATGTTTTTTTGAAAATTTTGGCCAATTTTATAACACTAAAAACCTCCTTTATAACCTTCGTTAGAGGGTCTTTTCCTTGTAGTGTTCAAAGGTTCAAGAGAGATAATGACATTCTTTAATGTTTTTTGGGAGCCTCCTCAATTCAAAATCTATACCTCATCAATAAATGTGCAAGCACTCAAATAAAAATTTCATATAAAATAATATAATGTCATTGGAACTTGGCTTCATATGGTGATGAGATTTTATCAAAATATATACACAATATCAATTTAATGGTAAGTCTATCTATGAGGGTTTGGAATTTATTTTACATCTAGAAATGGTGAATGCGCATGTATTGTGATCAATATAAATACCCATAGACTCATTTACCTTGATATATCTCTAAATATGTTAGGGTTTATGGTTACATTAGTAAATATTTCAAGGATATTAGATTCATAATAAATTGAGCTTCTCTTAGAAATGTTGATAGATGTTTAATAGAATTGGCACAATTACCATAGTGATTGATCCATTGTTTCAACAATAATTCTTATGATATTTCTAATTATTTCTTTCTTACAGACTAGGTCATTTGATTCACGACGTTTTAAATTTTTTCCTTTCTAAGAAATTTTATAAAACCTTCACTTATGGCCGTGTGCTACCCCACCATGTGGGTAATACAAGTCATTTATGAGATGGCTTATGGGTAATTGTGGGTTGTTACATAATTACTACTCTTTATTATATTTTAAGGTAAGGTTTGACTATTCTTGTCCTTGGGGTTAGTGCCTTAACTCCAGTGGAGTGATGTAAATACACCACCACCCTGATTTATATGTTAATCTCATTTGAATGCATTTATTCATTCTCTTTCCTAAGGGAACTGTAATTTTGTTGTGCACTCTCTTGAAATCTTATGTGTTCACCATTAGGTGTCATAATATTTCAACTTGTCTATCTTGTAGAGTTCAACATAGATTCTCTACCTCATGATCTATAGCAAATATTAGAGCTACCGTAGAATTTTATTCCTTTCTCCAACACTCGTTAAGGTGTTTCATATTTCCCCCTATTTTAAATTAGGGTTTCAACATTATTTCAAAGTTTTTTAGAACTAAAATTAAGGTTTCAATAACCTATTTTTTTATAGTAGTGAGATTTAGGGCATTTTACACTTATCTTCACCAACACACCCTTAACCCTTAATTAGTAGTGTTTCCTTGTCTTTTTGTGAACTTAAGGATTTTTTTATTTTTTAACCCCTCCTTAAGGGTGACACACTATTTTTTCTCCTTATTTCAACCACAAGGTATTGTAGATCTACATTAGTATTTTGACATACATGGATGGAAAATGCATTTTTCTCCACCTGAACAAGGCTAAATATCTTGCATGGGTTGTTCAAATGGTATATATACTTCATAGTAAAGGTTTATCAATGTATTTGGAGAAGCCACTTATGAGTACAACTAATGAAAACTATCATCTAGTATGTCTAAAGAAATATGAAGCTATTGATTTGATTTCTCCATATTTGTAACCCAATATTCTCCATAACATAACAAAAAAGAGTGAAAATTAGGTTTGGATTCCTTCCATACCTTTTTTTGTGCGATGAACACCATTGAAATTAATAAACTTGAAATAAACCTCTCCAAATAAAAAATGGTGAATTTTTCTTTGATTGAGGAGTACATTTCTATGTTCAATAATATAAAATAAATCATTATTGCAAGTTGTGGTAAAGGTAAAATAGACCCTAATATTATATTTTTCGTATTACTTCTCTTGCATTCAAAACATTTTCTATTAATTTTATAGAACTTTAATTTTTATTCCAAACTTGGAAGATGCATTTTGTAATGATATCAATCATCAAGTAATTTTGAGGAAATTGGGTGGCATTCATCATGTAACTAAGGCTAGTCCCTTCTCATTTATGCATGAGTAGCCAAGGGACACTTTAAATATTTCCAAAGGGAAGAGGTTGATATTTTAATATTTCCATGAGTGATGATATGTTAAAAAGATGTCACCATTATCTTCAAAGGATTGGAAATATTTCTCAACAGAAAAATGGAAATGATGATCATTTTGAAGACAAGGTTGATTATTATGCATGCTTCATTGTCAAAACTACTCTATGATCCTCCACTGCTAGTAAACAATGGATTAAAAATATGGGGCTACCAGATGTATGATGAAGCACAAACAAATCCTTCGAGTTTATTACAACGATCAACACATTAAAGGTGAGAAAGAAATCATTGGTAAAGTCTCAACTTCCCCAATCTCTAGTTATGGTATTATTGAAAATAACAATGCTCAACACAAATATGTTCTCTATATTCCTAGAGTAGGACCAAATATTTTATCTATTTACCACTTTTCTAATACTAATAAAAAGGTGGAAATTTGGCTAGATAAATGGTTGTTGAAGACATCAACAAAAACTCCAAAACTGTTTCCTCTGGATATTGTGGTGAATTTGAATGTATGGGAAACTTGGGGAAATCATTTACACTTACAAATTTAAATAAATTCATTGTAAAGGTGGCTAATGAAAATTATGATAGTAATTTATGAAATTTTAATTTTGGTCACACCAACTATTTATCCTTGAGGCAAGGGAAAATTGAAGGCCCTGCTAAGGAGTTTCTTGATGGACAAGATGACCAGTACCTCGCATATTCAAAGGGAGAGGAAGTCAAAATTTATATGCCGGAAGAAGAGGAGGATACATCGAACCTTACTGCTGATCCTGATATTAATGACTATTGTAGGCAGTTTGTGGATTTCATGCAGGCCCAATTCCACAAGAAGTATCACCTTCGGTATTCCAGGAAGAGAACACGTACTCAATATCAAGAAGAAGAGTCACCTCCCAAGGACTCAGCTCTCCCCAAGGCTGACAACAAAGGCAAGAAACCTGTGGAAGAACCCTCAGGACAAAAAGGTACTCCCGCATCCTCATCCAAGTCGATACCCGACACTCTTTCTCACTCTAAAGGTATGACCACTAACGAAAATCCCCCTATCCTTATCAAAGAATCAAAAGAAGCCTTAGTTGAAAGGGGGCCCACTGTGTTTACTCTCCAAAAATAGTTTGAGAAAGTTAAAATCCCTATTCCTTTATTTGAACTCATAAAACAACCCTCCTATAAGGCTTAGGTCTCTCAGTTCATGCTTCCTCATGGGGTAATTTCACCCCCAGATTCTCTTAACCTTCAAGAAGAAAGGCCCATGGTAGTTTTTGGCCTCCATGTAGAAGAATTAGACTCTGCAATCCCACCTTTTTACGTCTCCCTAGTCATCCATGATTTGTTGTTACATAATTGTATGTTGGACTCGTGGGCCTCACATAATTTGTTACCTCTCTCAGTCATGGAACAACTAGGATTGCAGATCACTCATCCCTACAAAGAACTCTATTTTTTTTATTCCAAACGAGTAAAATGTCTCGGGATGATTAAATATCTGGTGGTAAACTTGGCTCAAATCCCGACAAATAGTGTCGTTATGGACATAGTAGTTGCTGATGTCCCAGCCCATTTTGGAATGCTTCTATCCAGATCATGGGGTACTAATATTGGAGGGTCGATCAAGATAGATCTCACTTATGCAAATTTCCAGTGTTTAGAGGACAAGAAAGAAGGCTGTATAGGGAATCAAGATTTGTGAAAATTGTGACCAAAGCTGATGGCTCAGTAAATTCCCCGGTGTGTAACAAAGAAGGGGATTTTTCTTGTCTTATTTTGGAGGAGGACCAAGATTTTTTGCAGGAACCAGCATTCAACTTACTAAAGCCACAACACTCCTCAAGGGATGATGATAGGGGAATGTGGACCTCACACTTTGATGGAGTGAATTCAAGGGAAGGAAACAGAGCAGGAGTGCTTCTAATCTCCCCTTCTAGACAATTAGTACCTTTCTCTTTTAAATTAGAGTATGAGGCCACCAATAATGTGTGTTGTGGTGGATTTGACATATGGGTGTACGAAATCACACGAGCTTAGAGAGTGTGGTCTACTCTCTAAACTATTAGTAATAGGGAGAATGTGGGGGGAGCTCAAAAGCATACAACTAAGTGGAAATAATATGCTGAAGTATGCTCTAGTTAAAAAACTAAAAAAACACAAAAGAAGCTATATAGAGAGTTCCAAACAATAATAATGCAAATGATGGGTCGGTGGCGTCTTCTTATTAAATGTTCGGAATAAAAGGAAATCTTACCCACTTGCCAAAGGGCCCCTAGGCAATGGCTCTAGGTCCCGATGCAAGGATGTTTTCCTTCCAAGTTCTGCCTCTAATGCATTATAACTCTCTCTCTCTGCTATGGTGGACTAAGATGTTGGGTGGCCAACTATCGAGTCCTCTTTAGCTCCAGCTCCAGGTCACACACAATGCTAGTGTTGCTTGGGCAACTTTGGCCAGCATAACCTTGTGATCACCATTTTTTCATCTCTTGGTGCGTTTATATAGGTGAGCTTCAAATCCTCCTTCCCTCCCTTGGTATATGATGGATGGTGACCCAAGGGAGAGGTGTGATTCCATTGTGTGCTCAAATATTCTTTTGTGTGCTCACATAATGTCTAAGGAGGCACTGGTGGCTGTCCTTAGGCATCTTTCACATAAGGAGTAACTGTCATTTGCTTGTTGTGGTCCCGGAAAGTGATTTTTTTCCATTTCCAGGAATACACGCTCATCGGGAAAAAAGGCGCGCAGAAAGTGCTCTTCTCGAAGGAAAAAGCACGCATTTGAGTATTTATGACTAGTTCAAATATGATTTTCTCAAAACCTTAGAGATTTTTAAATACTTCTTGATTGCATAATGTATTCCTGTCCTGTAAATCCCTTGGCTCGACATTAATTGATGTCGTCTTCTACTGTATGATTTTCCAGTGTTAACAATTTTCCCCTAATGTGTGAGGTCTAGGAAGAACTTTATAGCTGAGATACATTATAGTTACTTTTCTGTATCATACGCAGAGAGAGAGAGAGAGAGGCCTGCATGTATTTTTGGAATTGACAAGACCTTGCACCATTTCCGAGATAACCATGGCCTAAGGGACCCCCTGCAAGTAGATAAAATATGCAACATATTTACAAAATTTCAACAAGGTGAGCATGTCTCATGCTTGTGATGCTATGGCTAGTTAAACAAAATTGACAGATACATGAGCTGTCTATGCCGCTACTGTGGTAGTGATGCTAGTGGTCGTTGACGACGACTGCTGACGCCCTCAGGGGCGTTTTTTCTTTGACGATAGGTGGAATGTGGTACCCATATGCATAGTCTTGGTATGGCATATCATTGCGCAATGTATGCATATGTACTGGCTAGGACCTTCTCGTGTAAGCATTGTTGTCAGAGATGCTTATAAAGGCACGGGTCTTCCACGGATCTTGATCAAAGTGCAATGGTTGTGAGGTACGATACCATCGTGACATGAAAGCTTTTATTGTAATCAAATGTCAAGAGGATCGTTGAAATCTATGGACAATGATGTCTCCCATAGTGCCACCTGAGAATACCCCTTTGCATGGGGAGGGGTCATCCAAGGTACTGCTTCCTTTTTGGAAAATAGGTGTTGAGGTCGACAAAAAGGAAGCCTTAACCAAACCATGATGGGTTTAACATAGGCATTTTGGTGAGCGGTGGTTGAAAACGGATGATGGGGATTTAGTGGTCCGAGGTCGAAGTATACTTGAGCAGCTTGGCGGCAGTCATAGGTATTTCTGAAGGAAACATCCCTGGAGTTGGTAGGACTTCCAGGGTGGATATGAACTGACTATGATTGTCGTAATGGTGCGTGCATGGGGGGGTGAAATACCTCAACCAAGGGAGATGGGGGACTGCTTCCATGGGAGAAAAGATGAAATATGAGGGCAAAGTGGCAAAGGGCATCATTTGCGGTCTTTGTACACTTACCAAAAGCATAAAATAATGGGGTTTGGTTTGTACAAAACACAGAGACGGGTACCCCAAAACATGAAAGAGGGTTGCTCACTAAAGGTGTGAGGAAGGTGTTTTGCTAGGGGTAGGGGTCCCATTGGTTAGTCTCATGTGCTGGGTTGATGAAGCGGAAGATGTTGCAGATGGGATTATGATGATGGAGGTATGGCAGGAAAAATGCGGTGTGTGGAGGTGCGCTTTCAATCTGCTTGTACAACTTGATCGTCTGGGAAGGGGGTTCAGTTTGAATGGTGGACTTGACCTTATGCATGATATGTGGATGGGCATGAGGTGCTTCCCATACTAAAATGGTATGGCCATGGCGTCACTTGTGGGGTGATGTATGGTCATGACGATCACCATGGAGGGGAGGCTCTACCAACCATCACGAGCGTTTATCATTTGCAGGGTGAGGTGATGATAACCGTGGTCAGGTATGAGGACCCTATGGTTTATTTCTAATGGAGAAATGATCTCAGGATATGCAAAGTTCTCTAGGACTCTATCATGCTGAGGGTAGAATGATACCCGCTCCGGAACTTTCAGTGGATGGTGTTGGGAACGGTTTACGGGTTATTCCTGCAAAAAACAACTACCTCAAGTGAAAGCATATTCTTTTCGTTCGATATTATTGAAAAAAATGAATTTTGGAAAGGAAGGTGGGAGGGTGAATACCTTCCGGCACTGAAAAAAATATTTTTCCAGAAAGCCAATGTGGGGCATTACTTCTGTTTGTTATGGAGTGTTGATCACAATGCTGCTTTCAGTCTGTGGATCAGATGTTCTGAGCTCCAGTTTTCCCTTGGGAGTTGTTACTTGGGTCCTAGTTTTAATTTTAGTTGCGGTTGCCCCAAGACTGAGATCATGGGGGCGGGGGGGGAGGGAGTTTCTGGCTACTGCCCCCCGTCTAGGATTTTCCCGAATACAGATTAGTGCTGCCTAGGTCACCTTAGGTCAAAGACCCAACCAAGCCGTCTGCAATAATCGATGTGCCTGATAACTCAAGAGGATGAGCCAACCAGGTTTCCTTTTCACTCGTTGGGGTATGGTGGCTTAGGGGGAGGAGGGATAAATTGTTGTCGATATGGTGACCTTCATTCCTCCTGTAGGTACCAGATGGTACGAGGTTCATTTCCAGATGCCTGGGTGGAGGGATCCTTTTCATAGGATCGCTTGATCGCATGTAAGGCATCCCTATATCGTGGGACCTATGGGAAATGATAGGTGTAGTGCTCGTAGATGCCACAAAGTGCACATTTGTGATTGGTACGCAATGGTTTGCCTTTACTTTTGGTGGCAAGTCCCTTTTTATGTGAACCCTATCTATGTTGGTCAAGGGACACTTTTCACTGTGCGTCAGCTGGTCTACTGTGATGATTCGATCCTCATGGGGGAATATCATGATGCGGAAAACAGAGGATTCTATGGAAGAGATGGCATACATATAACTCCTCCCAAGGAGTATATTGTAATCCAAGTGAGCATCCAATACTTCGATGTCTATGTGGACAATCCTGTCGGCTAAACAAAATGGTACATTTTGGAAGAGACCGATGGGGGTCGAGGGACGACCGTCGTGTGCTCTGAGTGTGATGACGGAAGGTTTGATTTCGAGGGATCCTAACTTTTGCCATACATTCTTTGACATGATGCATGTGGATGCACCCTCGTCAATGACACATTGGTGAATAGTGATATTATGTACCGATACTAGTATATGGAAGGCGACCATAGAGGGAAGCCTAAGGGTGGCTTTGTCTAAGTCAAAAGCCATCATGCGTGTGTCGGTAGGGTTGACGGCGCCTAATGCGGAAAGTAGGGCTTTCAGTTGCTTTGGGCATGACTGCAGTAATTCCAATGCGGATATAGCAGCAGGTGATTGAGCTAAATCGTCTACGATGTTGTAATTGTGGGTTTCTTTGGAGTAGCTACCTGCTTGCCTATTACGCCCTTTTACCATTTTTGGCAATAGTTCCAAAGGAATCTTTGGAATGGTGCTGTCGGCACGTTCATACTAGCCTCTGATGTACTAGTGTCTGGTGGGGCGTCGTAGCTGCGATTTCGAATTTGGAAAAACATTTCTTCCTCAACCATGTAAATTTCATGGTTTCTTCTCCCGGAATTGTCGGGGTTTTTCTATTCAGTGCTGACCATTCCTTGATGGGGGAAGGGTTCTTGCATAACCGTAGTTATCTGGGAAGATCCTCCTTGTCCTCGGATACTCTGAAGTTTTTTAAGCTCGGGGAGTTCAGGACAGTGGTGAGTATAGTTTTTGTACTCACCACATATTTAACAAGAATGGTTTGTTCGTAGAGGTGGCCTTTTGCCTTGCTTTTGGGCATTGCTTGGCTCCTGGTTCTGATTCCGGTTAGATTTACCTCCAACCTAGGATCGCGGTGGGTGTTGTTGGTTGCTGCCCCCTTGTCCAGGGTTCCCGTTGGGCTTGTTTTTTACCTTTCTCTTAACCAAGTTAGGAGGATAATTCTCCTGATCATACTGGTGTGGTTTATTTTGGGATGGCTGCATAAATTTCACCTGTGTATTGTTTTGCGTCGGTGGGTTATGTGCTTGGGACTGAGCATATTGTTGTCCCATGTTTGCACCCGGCCGTTGGGGGGGAGTTATTCCATCAGTTTTTCTTCCTGCATACTAGGTCCCCTCAGCCAGAGTATAAGGTCCTCCTTGGTGATACGCTGGTGCCCTATTAGTCAAATCTTGCTGCTACATACAATGACTTTGAAATCCGGGTTGAGACATGTTATGGGTAGACCCATGTGTGTAACCAAGATTCTGACTACTGTTGCATAGGTACCCTTGGGTCATTGACCCAATAATTCCATCTGCAGAGTTAGACACACCTGGCAATTCTTGATAAGATTGCAGGCACGGGGCGTTGGGCAGGATATTGTATATGTATCACTAGAAAATTTGGCGCAATTTCCGACATCAACTTCGTCTCTATTCCGACACATAGTCATCGCAAGAGTGACAGTTTGAGGATGGGAAAAATGTGTTTTGCCATTACGTTGCAATTCTGAGGCACTGACAAAGTGTCGCACTACCGACACTTTTTTCGTCGCTTCCAAACAAGCGTCGCTATTTCGACGTTTCCCAAACCATCGCGCTTCCGACGTTTGTAAATTGTCGCAATTCCAACGAAATGTGGTCCGACGTTTTGAACGTCATTCTTCCGACGTTTTTAAACTATCACAATTTCGACGAAATGTGGTCCGACGTTTTGAGCGTCGCTCTTCCGACCTTTGTAAACTGTCGCAATTCCGACAAAATGTGGTTCGACGTTTTGAACGTCGCTCTTCCAACATTTTTATACTGTCGCTCTTCTGAAATTTTTATGTTGTCGCAAGACCGACGCATCCCAGAAGTGTCGCAATACCGACGCATTCCAAAAGCATCGCAATACCAACCCTAGGAAGACCAACGGAAATCTTTCAAGACGTCGGAAGACCGACGCTTACAAAGCGTCAGTATACTGATAGCGGGTTCAATTTAAAAGAAAAAAAATGAAACTTTAAAATAGGACAGTAAATCTCCAATATTTGTTATGAATTGTGGGCGTTCCAATGACCGTGAAATATTAATATAATAAACCACCCCGCAGCGCTTCGACTATAAACAATCATATAAACATGGCTCTGTATTTCAAAAAACAGGTTTAAAATAGAAATAGGGCAACATTTTTTTTTCCAATTGTTATGAACATAATTCGATCGTGAAATATTAATATAATAAACCACCCCACAGCACTTCGACTATAAACAATCATTTTTTTTTCAGAAGAGAAAAAACGTTGTTTGAATATATTATATGAAGTAAACCAGTCCATGAAGTCATTACATTTTCACATCTGAAGATTGGAACCCAAATATCCATCCAGAAAAGTGGAAGTCCCACCCCAGATAATGATAGAAAAATACCCCATGTCACATACAGGGACATGATATAAAACCCAGTAACGGTCCACATGGATATTATCGACAATCTGAGAAAGCATCCAAATATGCCCAAGGCATCTATAAGAAAGTGAAATAGCAGTATGTAGAATAGTAAAACAACAGATAGAGTACCGACGTCCATTGTTCCAAATACAAATTAAAGTACACAAAATCCTTGAACAGAGAAAAACGCTAATCATGTGAGGAGTGTGATATGTCCAAAATATAAAAATACCATCAGACCATATCAATAAACCAGCATCGCTAGTTTTGAAGGCAGAGTGATAACCTGTCAACACATAAAATAGTATCATAAAGCAGATACAGGAAATGTGCAGAGACATGTACTGTTGATATACGCCTCACACAAAAATCATCCATGATAGAGAAAAAATATGTATAAACCCAAGGTCGATTGTATGTTTTGGCTCGCTTGTTCTCAGAAATAAAAACCATCTGCAGAAACCCGGGCTCACTTGTAAGATCAGGTTCACTTGATTCCAAAATTGGTAACCATTTGTTGCATCCGAGATGTAAGGTTCAAGCTCACTTGTTTCCATTAGTAGCCCACTACACCATCCACCCTGTTCATAGCAAAAATTTTCCTGTAGATATACAGAGAAAGAGTATAATACATAGACCATATAAACATGGCTCTGTATTTCAAAAAACAAGTTTAAAATAGAAACAGGGCAACATTTTTTTTTTCCAATTGTTATGAAAATAATTTTACCGTGAAATATTAATATAATAAACCACCCCAGAGCACTTCGACTATAAAAAATCATATAAACATGGCTCTGTATTTCAAAAAACAAGTTTAAAATAGAAACAGGGCAACATTTTTTTTTTCCAATTGTTATGAAAATAATTTTACCGTGAAATATTAATATAATAAACCACCCCAGAGCACTTCGACTATAAAAAATCATATAAACATGGCTCTGTATTTCAAAAAACAGGTTTAAAATAGAAATAGGGCAACATTTTTTTTTTCTAAGTAAAGTTAATCTATTAACAGTGGGAATAAAATTACAGCATGACTTTAGTCAAAAACATTGCCCAGACTTATGGCAAATTTGTCATCAAAAAATCAAAAAAGAAGACTGCCCTCATACGGGGAAACCAGTCTTGAACGTTTACAGAATTCAAAAATATTACAGAGGTCCAGCACAGTAATATAATCTAAAACATGCCCAATTAAGTGGGCCTGCGAAGCAAGAAAACCAAATTAACCAAACTACTCCTCCGGTGGTTCCTCGACGATTCAGCACCATCCTTCGGAAGGTCCAGGATCGCCAGGTGCTATCTCCACATTCGCGCCACCACTCCCCTCCTGAAGGCGCGAATGTCGGCCAGCATTTTCTGAGCTCAAACCCGCCGGACGGGTGCATTGTTCCTCCATTTGGGCCTCCTCACGGAAAACCACGGTGGTTGAAGCTGTGATTCATGGGTGGTTCAGAGAGAAATTAAAGGAAAAAAGTGCAGTGCGCGTCATGGGAGAAGGTGAAGTGGTGGGGAAATGAGGAGCAGGGGAGCCCATACGGTGGCCAGATCCTAGAACTTGACCCTGCCCAATTCTAGTGTTTGGATAGCGACCTGTGTAATAATCACTGGACTGGGAAGACGACTCGGTTGAGGGGTTGGAGGGAGCGCACAGGGGTTGACCTCTAGTGCTCCCCCTATGGCAATGCATCCTTTGACACAGGGGAGGCATGGGTGCAGTCTCAGCAGTGGGCACAAGACGAGACGGAGAAGAAGGATTCCACGAAACCGAGGAAGACAGACACATACCAGACCAAGAGAAATGCAGATATGCACCAAGGTCTAAGCAGCAGTTCAGCTGGCCACTTCTCCTTCTTGTCACAGTGAGCAGGCAGTGTAACCCAGCAACCAGCTCGTCTGAAAAACCATAGAAAAACGCCATTTTATTGACCCGACTGCAATGCAATCGAAGAACGCCTGTCATAATTAATCTCTCATTAATGAGAGCCGAAGGCCGGATCATATTGGAGCATGCGGAATCGCTAACAGGAGTGGAGGTCCGATATTGAACAGTGTTAAAACTTAATGCGATTTGATGTGAAAACCTTGGAACTTAAATATCGGCTAATTGAACAGCATTAAAACTTAATGCGATTGATATGAAATCGCCACATCCAGGTCCCATCGCCTTAAATGCCATCGAATGCACCTGCATCCGGGAACAGGGCAAATTTTTATTGAGGATGTTAGCGCTCAAATCTACCTTAGGCTGAAATAAGGTAAAACTCAAGGCTACATCAAACCACGCTCAGCCTCGTAGCTAGCCCTACGAGGACAGGAGAGGGCTCTCTCCGAGTCTATCTCGGAAAAAGGTCTTCAAAGGGGCTGAGATGACTTATAAAGAATACTGATTTTAGGCTATTAAAGAGATAGGAAAGTTTGATTTTGATTTTTTGGGTTTTTGTTGAAAAAATGGGAAAAATAATTTTGGGTCGGGGGATAAGGTCAGATCTTTGCAGAAGTCGAGTTGGGGCAAGGTAGGCAATAGTCTTGATGATTTTGATCGGGTATATGGATGGATCAGAACGACAAGGAGCTGAATAGGGCAAGGGAGAACATGGATCCTCTCCAAATAGGCGAAAACATGTAAAACTAAACAAATTTAAAGGCAGAGCACTGAAACAATGGATTCAACCTCATTTACTCATTCATTTAGTTTCAGAAGCATAAGAAGGGAATGGCATACATTAAACATTAAAGAAATTACAATAAAATGAGAGAAAACACCATCAAGAACTGAAAGCCACAAGAATCCCAACAGGTGCTGCAAAACCTCTGATCTTTCCTTAGCCAAAATATGAGAAATATGTACAATAGTGTGCCAAAGTCTTCCCAAGAGTCCAACCTGTAGAAAGTCTCATAAATTAAATCATATAGACTATCCTAACCCCTTCCCACACCTCTAGGGGTCGAATTTCTCCTTCTAGGATCAGTTCCAACTAATTCTAAACAAGGAGCTAGAATATAGGCAGCCAAACAACTTGCCTCTAAAAGGAAGGAAACTGATTCTTTCACTTGATTTCTACTTTTTTAGGAGTGAATCATCTAGAATAAGTAAAAATGAGTCCAAGTTACATGCCAACCATAATATTACATCAAGATAACTCAAAAATTACATCCACAAGAAAAACTGGTCCAACTCGCTGAAATTCTGAGCTGGAAGGTGAAAAATTGACCAAAAATCCATATGAGTAGCGCGCCTGAGCTATATGAGTAGCGCGCATTTCAGCCTACTTTTGGGGCACTTCCTGGCATCAAAATCAAGCTCATGATAGCTTGTTGGAAATCCCTGGATGTCTTCTATCCAGCCCAAGTGGAATTTCCCAATTTGGAGCTCATTTTCCCCTCCAAAACTTCATTCTCCCACAAGTACTTCCTGCTGCTGAAAAAGGTGGCAGAATGGTGATTTTCATGGTGTTTTGGCCCCTTGGATCATCCAGAATTTAGTGAAATGCTTTGGTCTTACTGGAGCATGCATAAATTTCCATGAAAAATCCAAAAATATAAATTTTTCCTCCAGCAAGTGTCCCAATCATAAGTGAGCGCGTCGATGCGCTACTCGTATGGCTGAAAAACCTGTTTTGAGACCAAAATTTTCCAAAATGACAAAAAATTCTTCAAATTCGCTCAAATTTGGAGCGAAGACCCTCCATCATGTATCATGCCCAGCCAAGGAAGCCTCGGCCAAAACCCGGAGTGGATCAGGCCTCTTCCGCCGTTTTAGTGCACTGCTCAACCTCCTCTTTAGAATCTTCATTTTTGCCTTGCAGACGTGCATGCGGGCCCAATAATGACCTTTCATGTGACGAAGCATGTCTTTGTCTCTATTGGCCTTTGCCAACAATTTCTCCAGATGAATTTTAACATGCGTGAGGCAATAATCTCGATCAGCCAGTGTCATATCACCAGGTCTCTTCCGGGCCAATTGTTGATCCTCACGGATTCGCCTCAGCTCTAACAGTGTGTGCTCATCCTCTCGCTGTTTGTTATGCTGCTCCAGGTAGTTTATCACCCACTGAGCCCTCTGCAATTTCTCTTTCAGCGTGTCATTCTCGGCCTTTTGCTCCTGGATGATCTCTTTCAGTTTCGAGCTAGGAGAGCTCGCATCAACATCGATGAATGTGAAATCAGTGTCTCGACCGCCTGATGGGCCCTCATCGTGCATAGGCCTCTTGCCTCTGTCCTCGATCTGTACCTATGCTGAAGAAGAAGGTGAGAACCCTTCCACCCTTGGTGGAGATAATACTCGCGCTGCTGATGAAGTCAACGAGACCCCTTCCACCCCGGGTGGAGATAGTACTCGTCGTGTAGCTGCAAATAAGGCCCTGTGGCCTCGCTGGTATGTCACATACAATGGAGCACTGATATGCTCGATATCAGGGATGTCCGGCTGATGTGAAGGCTCTCCCTCATCATGAACTACCTCGGGAGGCGGTTGCGGCACTGTAAAGAAGTCACGGGAGATGAAATCCTCCCAAGTGATGCCCTGCTGTGTTAAATGATGTATCACCATGATTTTGATCAGCGCGTAATGATATATACTTCTATGCTGCTGTACTGAGGACTTCTTCTGTACAAAAATTGTCATCCTCTCTATGTTGTGATACATGAAGTATGGAATGCTCATCATACGTACCCTCATGAAATGCATCAACAAACGGACATGGTACGTATTGAGATGCGAGAATATGCCCTCGCAACTGAAATATCGAATGATGAGTTTCATCAAAGGAGCAAACTCATCCTTCAGGAATCTGAAAGGAAATACCCTGCTCAGCTGCCTCATAAACTCAGGTTTGATGTATGGCTCATAGTAGGATTTCTCTAACTGCTGTCGTTTGTTCCATTCCTCTCCTATATTTGGTATCCCGGTGGCCCGAGCAATAGTCTCTGGTGAAAAAATGAAATCTACTCCTACAAGGTTTACACGGCCATCATGTAAATGTAGAACAAATAGACAAGCTAGTTCACAATGATGCTGGGTTTGTGAAATCCTCTCACAGAATTGGAAACATGACTGACGCTGAAAACAATCCATTGCAAGCGGGCAAGCCTGCAATTGAGCCAAAGAAGTAGGCTCCTCCCTGAGATGCTTACCACCTTTGCCACCTTTGTGAGACCTCCGTGGCACATTACCCTATGCTGTGGAATCACTGTCATACTCCTGCTCATAAACTGAATCCGTCTCTGACATGGCTTTGAAAACAAGATGTCTGCAATATATATGTTGATATAGGTGTAGTGAAGACAAAAGTTTCAATGTATGCTCAAAACACAAATATGTCACATATGTATCAAAGTATCATAGGAAAACAAGCCACAGTGGTAATGGCTCTGTCAAGTGGATTGGCATAAAAATAGTCACTGCTTTGATCACAAGGGAATTTGACAAATGAGTAAAAAAGTGTAATGTAGTGTACAGCCTTTGCAATGTTGGCTAAGATTTGTCAAAGGAAAATGAGTATGGGACTGTGTTTGTCAATGGAAAATGGGAAACAGTGTGACAATGACCATAGTAAAACAATAGCAATGACAGTGGTAATATAATGGCGATGACAGCAGTGATGAAATGGAAAACTGAGAGCGTGAGGGCCGTGACACTTTGACAGTAGATGCATAAGCATATATATCAACAATACAAGCTGGGAAATCCTTCACAAGACTATCAATATGTCTTTCAAAACCCTAAGAAATGAATTTTCAATGAACATAGGGTTCACTTTTCTCCACATCAAACACACTAGTTTCTCCACTCTCAAAACACCACAATCATGTTCAAAATTTACTGAGCAATCATGAAAAACCTACTTGCAAGCCAATTGAGGCGATTTGGCATTAAACTGGACGCAGGAGTGAAAATTTCTGGCTCTGAAATTATATGAGTAGCGCGTTCACCCAGTGAGTAGCGCGCGGTATATGAGTAGCGCGTGTGTTATTTTGCACAGACCGGTGAAGCTATATGCGTAGCGTGCCTCTTGTGAGTAGCGCGCCTCCTCTGTGAGTAGCGCGCACTTACACCTCCGGTCTACAGTTCTGAAAACAAGCTTTCGCCCTTCTAATCTGCAATTCGACCTTTGCTTTGGGAATCTATGCAAATTAGTTGTCTCCAATGCTTTATATGGGTTGTAAAATATCTCATAAAAATCAACTTTGATTTAAATTTGCTCCATAACCCACTTTAATAATGTTTGGCACTTTGTCATTTGATCACTTAATACAATGCTGTCCTTTGGCTTTTTATTATTTTTCTGAGTCTTGGACTGATGATACTTGGTTGTTTTTTTGCAGGGATTTGGCATTTGGCTTTGGCAAAGATCAGAGGCTGCCTTCAAATTTCTTATGATGAAACAAATACACAATTATTACAAAAAATGAAATTTGACAATTTCTAGTTCCAAAACAGAGTTTTGGACTAGAAATGTCTTCAAATGTTGTTGAGAATAAAAATATGAAATGAGAATCTTTTGAAACCAACCTCATGGCCCGCGGGCTTTTATTACATGTATGCAAAGGACTGAAAACCCTAGACTCTAGGACTAAAGACTCTTTTTAACGAAACTAATCATTTATGACCATGAATGAAGTGACCTGAACTTCAGTGATTTTTGAGAAATTTTAATTAGCCCTGCAGGTACAAGCACGAGGAAACACAAGACAACCAGACCCCCTCGTCAGTCAATGGCATGCCCCTAGCGAAATGCAACGAAGTGAAACGAGCGAGACACCTAAAAATGATATGCAAAAAGCGAAATGATCTCTGACGGAGGGCTGTAAGGACCGACTCTAACAGAGGACACGTGGCAGAAATTGATTGGAGCAGATCTTTGTTTGGGTCGCTCGCGCAGTGGAAATCCGGACCCAAAAAATATTAGGGCGAATTTGATAAGAAATTCACGTCACAACTCTCCCTCCGTACGCCAGCCCAACTTCGGACCCGAAAAAGATTAGGGCGGAATTCATTTGGTTTTTGCGTCACAAAATTGGCCGATGTCAGCAGGCTATTTTGGAACGCTAATTTGGTTTGAATTATGGTTTATCTCCGTTTGAAGTCCGGCGGGCTCGACTTAAGAACAATTTTGTTTGATCCCATCTTATAGAATTTGTGTTGGTTTTCTTTGATAATACACATATTTATAATAAATCATGGGAATACCACACTAAACATGTGGAAAAGTTATATAAATTATTGAGAACAATCATTTTTATGTAAAAATATCCAAATGTTCTTTTGGGAAATAAGAATTTGAGTATTTGGTTCATATTGTTTTAAAGGAAGGAGTGAAGTTGGAGCCTCAAAAGATGCAAGCTATTACAAAATGACCTATTCCTAAGAAAATCAAGGTTCTTAGAAGATTTTTAGACTTACATGATATTATTGATCATTTGTTAAGAATTATGCATGCATTTCAATTCCACTCACATATCTCTTGAAGAAAATATCATTTATATGGAATGATGAGGCTACTTTGGCATTCTCTCTTTTAATGGATGCCATGTCTTCTACACCAACATTGGTTGCAACTAATTTTGGTAAAACATTCATAGTAGAGTGTGAGGCACTAGGACAAGGAATTTACATAACATTAACACAATAAGGGATATCATTGGCTTTTAAAAGCAAGGAATTCAAAGAAAATATTTAGTGAAATCTACGTATGAAAAATAAATGGAAGCAATATTACATGCAATAAAAAATGGGGATAGTATATCATTGGGAGGTACTCTAAAGTCAAGATATACCATGATAGAATAAAGTATTTTTTGAAGCTATGATTTTCATTAGAAGATTAACAAAAATGAGGAGAAAAAATGCAAAGTTTTAATTTTGAGATAATCTGCAAAAAGGGTAAGGAAAATTTAGTACATGATGCTCTTTCTAAAATAGAAGAGGCCTAAAATTTATATCCAATTACATTTTCTATTCCTAGGTGGCTAGAAGAAGCTTGCCATAATGAAAAAATGACAATAGTACTAAACAAAAACTAAAATTTATAAAGGATGGGATGAACTCTATGGAGCATTGGGAGTGAAAGAGAGATATACTTTGGTGCAAATGTAGAATATTTTTATGCACGCAAGCATATTTGAATAAACAAATATTAAGGGAGTCCCATGTCTCTCTGATGGTAGGACGCAGGGTTCCTTAAAACATCTCCAAGGATAAAAAAATATATTTGGAAGGAATGAAGAAAGATATTCAAAATTTTGTAAGAGAAGATCAGGTTTGCATAATAAATAAAAGAGAGATAGTAAAATCTCTAGGGTTACTTCAACCATTCCAAATACATATTCAAAGACTAGAAGATATATCAATAGGCTTTATTACATGGTTACTGAAATATAAAGGTAAGTATTACATTTTTGTGGTCATTTATATAGACAGATTTTGTAGATTTTTTTTGTAGAGCTTAAAGTACATAAACAACAATCCAAGTGGCAGAAGTTTCCGTGAAAGAAATTCATAGTCTTCATGGTTTTCCTAAAGTAATAGTAACAAGAAACTTTTGGAAATAATTATTTAATATGAGTGGAGAAACACTAGCTGCCATGAGTTCTACATATCAAACACAATCAAATGGTCAAACAAAAATATTTAACAAATGTTTTTAAGGTTATCTACGATGTTACTCTTTAGAAAATAAATCTTAATGGATGAAGTGGGTTCCTCAAGGAAGAATGGTAATATGATACTATCATACTACCTATCACACATCTACTAAAATTTCCCCATTTAAGGCCCTTTATGGATATCCAAATCCTAGTATCTCATACTTTTTGCAAGATAAGTCCAAAGTATAGGAAACAGAGTCACATATGGAAAATACTAAAGAAACTTTGAAAATTATTATGGAAAACCTTCAAATGACATGAAGCATGATAAAACAACAAGGGGAACAACATTGAAGTGAAAGATAATTTGAGGAGGGTAATTGGGTATTTTTTAGATTATAGCATTATAAGCAATCTTCATTCAAGAAAAAAGAAGAATAAAGAATTAGCTCAAAAATGTTATGGCCCTAAATAATTATTCATAGGATTGCACAAGTGGTATAGAAGTTATATTTTCCTTCTTCTTTCATTCATAAGGTTTTTCATGTATCTTGCCTAAAAAAGGTTTTGGGAAAAAATATGCCAATGTAAATAGAACTTCCAAAATTAGATGAAGAATGAAAGTTGATTATTGAACCACAAAAAGTTATAGATAAACATTCTATATCTCTTTGACATATAACCATTATGAAGTACCTAATCAAGTGTAAGAATATTCCTCTAGAAGAAGGTACATGGTAAAATGATCAATTCGTGATGAAATACCCACGGCTAAAGGGTTCGTTTGAAGTTTTGACAAAGGTTTTGTTATATTTTTTATATAACGCACGACGAAATAGTTTTATTGTTTGTTAAGGTCCCACACAGTGATAAAATTTTGAAGGGTAGGTCTGAATTTCAATTAGAAGGGCATATATCTATGTCGCCCTTCCATAGTGAAAAGCTTTAAAAAAAAAAAATCAATTGACCACAATAAATTATTTTTACATTTCATTTTCAGAAAGAAAAAACCATCATTCTTTATATTAATAAAAGACTGTTACATATACAAGAATGAAGAAGGCTCCATCTTTCATTGCTTAAATATCTCATTGGCAATGTCAACATAAGTCTTGAAGACACTATTTTAAGAATTTGGATACACACCACCGGGATATAGGAGATTCTTATGTGTCAGATTGTGTAATGCAATTTTGACTTTGTCTCACAAGGAGCGGCAACATGGAGGTCTGGATTTTCCTTATAGAACTTTTTTATTATTATTTGAAACGTTGCTTATAGATATGAATACAACATTGAAATTATGATCATGGTGGAAAATTAGTCAAGCTCATGATGCCAAACCATG
The DNA here is from genome assembly GCA_034641835.2 of Pinus albicaulis. Lineage (NCBI taxonomy): Eukaryota > Viridiplantae > Streptophyta > Pinopsida > Pinales > Pinaceae > Pinus > Pinus albicaulis. The sequence continues at coordinate 1,022,202,770 of CM076575.1, read as the reverse complement.
ATGATGTAAGTTTGGAATTTAACATTTTTACATGTTAAAGACAAATAGTCAAAATCACTGACAACTTAGTATGTCATAATTAATAATCATTCCCTATTCACTTTTGTTAATAGTTTATGTCACATGATGATCTCTCTTCTCTGGCATTTACTTGTATTGAAGATCACTATTCTAGGAATAAGGAGTTATTTTCTCCAAAAATAACCCTAGCCAAACATTGACAGTGCATCAAGGATATCTTTCTATGCTTCATAAGTACACATGTTCTACTTCTAAATCATGTCTTGGAAGTGGTTGTTTTGCTGGAAATTATTCACCAGTTGGTTTCATACCAAAGTCTTTTTCTCATTTTCAGCATCCAATACATGAAAAAGATAATGGTTTAAAACAAAATAAATATTTGAAATTTTGCAAGAATTGTCTGACACACTTTGAATATGAATTTTGAAGTCAAGTACATGATGTTGTATAGGATCAAGTGTCATTTTGAATACCAAATGTTTCACAAGAAAATTCGCAACATGCTACCCTGCAGTAAGGATTAAATGACAATATTGCATCAACGATTTCCATAATAAAAGTGCACCTCGGCCATAAGACTAAACAACTACAAATGTTGTAGATCTAACAAGACCACACAATCAAATGTATTCCACAAGGCCAATACTGTATGAAAAATGAAAAGGAGTTTGCAATCAAAAATACCTTAGGCAACTAATTCAATTAGATACACCAAACCATCAGCAAAAAGGAAAACCAACCTACTCAAAAGGCAAGCGTTTACCTCCTTTGACAAAATTTTGAGTTACGAAACAAGGGCCTTTATTGTCTTGTCAATGCCCCTAGTAATTTGAATGGGGTTTGCACCTGCTGCAACAACCTAAACAAAAAGGTTTCATTTCAAATTATTTTCCACAAATTTAAGATACAACCATTGTCGGTTTTGTATTTCCTAACAAGCTCATAAATTTTGACAAAAGAACCAAAATTTTTTAATACCTGATAGCAATTTTTTCACTCAAAAACTATCTTAGACTCAATAAGCCCAACCCAAAACTAAAAAACCAAACACCATAAGACCCTACAAAAATGAATAGATGATCTTAATCCAGTAAAATCGACAAAAAATTACCTTTACACCCTCACTTATTAAACCCTGTGCTTTTGAATTTTAACTTCAACTGCTGCAGCAGAAGGACGGATGCAGCAGCAACATTTTTTTTTGGAGGTTGCTTGCACGCCATCCATAAATTTAATTCAGCATTTAAAATTCCTGCAAGCTTTTTTTGTAGATGGCCGCAACCATATTTCTGTACAAGATTGTATTTAAACACAACAACCAGCATTAACACAATTCACCAACCAGAAATTAAACAAACAAAAATTTAACCACCAGTTTTGTAAATTCAAAAGGAGGACACGTGGAGCATTAATATTGGATCGCATGAAATTGAAGGGAATATGAAAACCTGAAAACTGGACCCAAATTTTTTATAAGGCACATTGAATTGAGAATTCGCGTTACAAATTAGGCAGACGTCAGCATCCCATTTTGGAACGCAAATTTTGTTTGAAATTCAATCTATTCATACTTTTGAAGTTCGACGGAAAGGGTTCTTTAATTTTTTGATAGTTTAATTTTATGTATGCTTTAATATATACATATGTTTTAAACATATGTTATATATATATATCATATGCGAAATGAAAGGTGGGCCATAGAATTTAGTTTTAATTTTATTTTTTTTAAAAGAGGGTTTATTATAATATGTTTTATATATTACGGCATATAAAAATAAAAAGGACAAAAAATCTTGGTAGTTTTTTTTATAGACAGTACGTAAATTTTTTATTACACAGCAGTGTGTAAAAAGTGAAAGACCGAGTGTAACTTTTTAAGTGTGTATGCACAACAGTGCGAAAGTGAAAAACACAACAGAGTGTTTTAGAGACAGAGTATGTTTGTTTTGAACAGACAGTGAGTTGGTTTTATGCACTGCGTTTTGTAGCAGTCATAATTTTGTAATCCCTCTCAGTGAGGAAGAAGTGTAATAATTTTTTTTGAGTTATTGAAGGGAATAGAAGTTTGTTTTCAAAGTATTGAAACTCTGTCTCCTGTCAAAGAAATTTTTATTTTCTCTGTGTTAGAGGAAGGGAGATTTATTCTCCATTCATTGTTCTGGAATTTTTCAATATTCCAACATGTGCAAGAACAACAGATGTTGTGGTTCCATCCCAGCTAAATCATTTGTCTTTGCCGCAGCTTGCCTTACCAACTTGGCCCCAATATTTTCAACTGGGTCCTCTAATTCAACCAATAAAAAGGCCAAAACCATAGCATTGAGATACATTTCATTACACTATCAATAACAATAAAATTTGACTCAGCCATAACCCTTTCCTTTTATTGTTGTGAAAAGATTTATGCATTACTCTAATGTGGCTAGTCCATAGGCCAAGTAGACCACTGGGTAACAAATATGTTCCTTTCACCTTTGAGTTTTCAAATTATGCCTACCAAATCTAAGACATTTAAGAGGGGGAACTAATACAACGTTAAAAAGAAAACCAGAGCACACATCTACAAATTACCTCCTTAGCTACTGTCACACCATCATTAACTATTTTCGGAGAACCATGCTTGCTCTCAAAGACAACATTTTTCCCTTCGCCCCAAGGGTGACTCCAACAAGATCAGCAAGTTTGTTCACACCGCCTGCAAGACAAATTGACAATGCTTTCGGTAAGTGTGCAATTGAATGCCAGACCATATGCCAAAACAACCCTCCATGAAAAATTAAAATAACACATTAAAATAGAATATAAGTGGACAAGGAAAGATCCACCGCAGTGAAGTTTCACGTGCAGGTGACCTTCCTTTAAACATAATTTTTTCTCTGACCTACAATTTTTTTGTCACTGAGCCATCCTTGTTGAAGTACAACTCCTTTTTCATAGCTCTTGTATTAACTACCTTCTCTCTGTCGCGTAATCTCAGAGTCCCTCTTCTGCTTGAGCGATTAAAGGAAATGGGTGAAAAAACTGAAAGAGAAGACAATTGTCTGCCATAATTATCAAACATTGCACCCAACTTCTTCCCCTTTCCATTGTTACCCAATGAGGTAGATGTGGCAATTGTTGTCATACTGCCTAAAGTAGAGGCCATCTTCTCTTATATTGAATATATAATTACAATATCTTCATATTAGTATGAACCTTAAAAAACATGACTCCCATTGCTAAAAACCACTTTTAAGTTGTAACAGTCAAACTAAACAACTATCGCAACTTTTGGCAACTTCTGGAGCATTAAGAGAGAAACAACCAAAGAGAAATACAACCAAAATCCTCATTTTAATGAGACCGGACTATATATTTGCGTTAAGATAATAGAAAGAAATCACGACTATATTAAGGCCAGCACAGAACAATCTTTAACCAGTGTCTCTCGCGGCCTTCAGGTTTCCATGCTAGAGGTTGCATATTTTTAATTTAAATTCTTGACCTCTCGTGCCCATCTATGAATGCATCCAATGGGATATCTACATCAAATGCTCCTTTATATCCCCAAAAACAAATTCCCTACTACAAGAGCACCAATATTGATGGATCACCCCACACCATCCCACCCACTAGAAACGGTGAAAAAGGAAACCCGAGAAAACTTCTAAAATATCTCAAGATGACTATATGGGTGGTTCTTATGAATCAACCAACCATTCAAAGCATGCTCATCAATCAAAACCATGAGTATTATGTGACGATATTCAAGAAGGCACTGAATCGGATTTATGAAGCTATGTTAGAGAAACCCTAAACTCTCACTGAAAAAAATAAAAATATACACAGCAACAAAGATGATCACACTCTGGGTAGCCCTGGAGGCTATTTGGGGGTGATGAGTCCAATAGGTCTCAATGAACTGTTGCCCTCGCCAGGGAATACAATTGCAGTGGAATTTGATACTATTTTGGATGTTGAATTCCACGATCCTAATCGAAACCAGTACCTTTAGCTCCAGTACCTGTTCACAAAAGAGGGTGCCATAGTCATTCATGCGTGCAGAGAGGGTGAATTGCAGGCATTGCAATAGGAGGTGTTGTTGTTGTTGCATTGGCCACTAGATTGTTTGCCTGGTTCTATTACAAGCGCAGAGTATTGAAAAGGATAGACAAATTTAGTTCAGATATTGTGAAATTGCCTCACAAATTCACCTACAAAGAGCTCATCAATGCTACGAAAGAATTTTTTGAATGTGATTGATAATCGATAATTGCAAGAAAGGGTAATCCCCTTGTGAAACCCAAATTTCTGAGCATTTTCTAAAACTTGATGACAGATTCATTGTAATGAACAAGCGCCTAGGTCCATATTACGTCCAAATCTACCAAGCACCAAGATCTATAAAAAAAATCCACAGTATCTGCGAACTAAGAAGAAGAGGCAGAAAATGTATTCTGCTTACCTGTTTGAATAGTGGTTGGGGTTTACATCACGGAAAAAATTTGACAGATCCGATGTAGAATTTCTTATCATTGAAATTCTGGCAGTATCATTCAACTGGGCAAGCACCTGCCTCAGAGCTCCATGACTGAGGGAAATATCCCTAAATGTTGCAGAGTCTCCAGCAATATTTCCCAAATCCCAAACAGCCTTACACGAACACCAGTTGAACTCAAAGTTGGGTACTAGTTTTTTAAATCAAATTCCAAAATTACAGACATATAAAGATAGTTGGGAAGAATTTCCATGCTCAAACAACGAGGTGATGCAGGAATGACATGAGGGAGAAAATATCATAAAAGCCCCAAATCTGGAGAACTAAATCTCATCACCAACCTGAGATTGACAACTTTACATGATGTAACCTATGAAATCGTAAATGGAGAAATCATAGTAACAATAAAGTAACCTATGTAACAATAAAGTAGGATTCATCCTGGGAGTGGTAATGGGAGAAATCATAGTGAACAACAGGAAACATGCAAAGTTGCTTACAATCAAATAGATGAAAAAAAACATACAAAAAACCTAGATAATAATCATGAACAAGCTTAATATTGAATTATGAGCTGTAAAGGAACTTACAAAATGTGACATTGCGAACCTGGTCAAGCGCACAAGCAAAAATATCCTGGACATGACCCTGGTTGACAAGTTGTATTGCTCATGATGCAAGAGGATTTGTACCTGCACTACCAAGTCAATCAAAATCCATCATTATCTATACAATAAATAAAAGTAATTGATGTAGTATTTTTTACTCTAAGATGCATTCTTATGATAATGTTAGAACATATGTTGAAAATGTCAAAACATACCTAAATAAGCTCCTCTTCGTTTCAAGAACAATTTATTGGAGTCGCATGAACTTGGAACAAGCCTCCCACGATCTGAAAGAGTAGCAACTAAGTCAATAGTGACTTTTTTGTTGCTACACTGGATCGAGGGAAGTTTGCTCCAAGATTAAATCGCTCCAATAAATTATTCTCTACTAAACAGGGCCAACCACGTGAAGGTGGAAGCTCTTATAGCCCCTCCCCCCCCCCCCTCACATCACTCTCAATTCCCCAATACCCAATCTATATTTCATTTTTTACTTTCATGAGCATAAAAAAAAATATTCAATAACTAATAAAAAACAATTCAACAAAAAGTATGCAAGGAAACATTGCAATTAATGCTTGACATAAAAATAGTATGATAAATGAGTTTTTTATATAACGCAAAAAACGTTCCAAGTATGGTAACGTTTGTCATATAATAATACAATATTTTACATTATCAAATTTTCTTTTTCTTCTTCCTATTTCTAAAGCTCCTAATTACATCATCAATATCATCGTGCTCTGCTCTTGTTTCGTGCCTTTCGACCCGCACTGCTGACCTAGTTGCGTAGTCACGATGTCTGGTCTCATCCAGTGACGGGGCATCGCCTACAAAAATAGATAATATTAAATTTTAATTGTCGGTTTTTAAATATCATTGAACTAGTTCGGTAATATTAATAAAAAAAATTGCAATGAGATTATTTACCTGGTGCACCAGTTGTCGCCGTTGGGACAGTTGCCCTGTCTTCCTCTCTGGTGGTAAGATCCTCAAGGGAAACATTCTCTGTCATTTAAAAAAAAAACTTTATAAGGACAACCATCAAGGTATAATTAGAAAAAATTATAAGTGGAAATTAATTACCGTCACGGCCCTCACTGATAGTAGCATTGTCGGCTTGGTCCCCACTACAATGATCAGGTTGCACGTGAGGATCATCTACATCTGGCTCTAAAACTGGGTTATTTGCCTCGTCGGTAGTGTTGCTCCCCTGATTTAAAAAAAGTTGTTAGACATTAAATTTATGGAAGAAAACAAACATATTGAAAGGTTAATGTTTTACCTTATCAGGCATTCTGGATCTTGGGACCTGCCCCAAACTACTGCGACGTTCAACTATGGCTTGATAGCCGAAATGGAAAGAGATATTTTTATCTTCCTCTGTAGTTTCTGCTCCGAAGTCTTCACCCTACATTACATATGATTGTGTATTTTTAATCATATTTGATAGGATTACAAAAACATTGGAAGGCGATACAATTAATTATAAGATGTTTAGCTACTTAATTACAATTCTTACGGCTAATTTCAAGTAGTCGCCCTAGCCTAGCTTGTGATGGCCCTTTTTTTCAATCCTAGCTTTGGTTTCCTTCGAGGTGTCAGGAAACCTAGCATCAAAAAATTGAAGTCAGATATGACGTAGCACACTTTTATTTTAGACATAGAGAAAATTAAAGCTATTGAATTAAAGTTGTAATTTACCTTGCGGGTCCAGTTGGCATTTTTCCTTATTTCTTTGCCCTTTTCTCTTTTCCGTCATGGATGAGTGCTCTCCACTCACTCTCTGGAACTGTGAGAGGATGCTCATATCTAGGGTTAAATTGCAATTGCGTCCTATAGGTGTCCCTGTTATATTTCAAATATTTTCTAGCTACCCGAGAAATCGTTGTTCTGTCAAATGTGCCGACCCCAAAAAGGGCTTCTAGATAATCTAGAAGTTCTTTTTTCGGGTTGGAATTCTGGGAATTCCACCTTGTGCGTATGGTTGGGCCAAAAATTACCAATGCATGGCTCTCTAAAAACCTGTAGAACTCATTGTTTCCTACACAGAAAAAAAAAATAAAAAATATTATCATTAGTTTAAAAATAAAAATCATGATAAATATGTTTTAGATAGAGTACATGAAATAGTTAAAATATTAAAATTTACCTGGGAGTTGTACGTGCTTTATAGGGACACCTTCATCGTTCACCAACAACGTGCCATTAATGGTCCTTGTGGAGCTGACACGTGTAGCTCCAGGAAACACAATAATGTAGTTGGCCATATCAGACTCATCATTCCCAACACGTTCAACATTTGGCTGGGTGTCTTCTTGGGCAGGGTGTGTTTCTTGGCTGGCACCTAAAGGAGTAGGTGTACGAGAGGTTTTCTGGGAAACATCTTTCCCTTGTGTCCCACTACCACCAACACCGGGTTCAGCAAGTGCCAGAAAACACTACATACAAAAGAACTTTTTGTTAGTTTAGTCAATGTAAAAATTAAAAATCAAACTATCACATTTCATCTCATGCAGAACAAAAAAAATATCCTTTTGACTTTTTATTATTACTTGATATGTTTCTAGCTGGGTCATAAGTTTTTTTATCCTCTCTTATGTTTCAGGTGTTTGAGGTGTGCTTATCAAAGTATTAAATTTCGACCTTGCATCTAGTGCCTTTTTTCTCAACAAGAGCACTGGAGATAGGGATGAAGAAAGCTCTTCCTCAAAGAGGGAATCATCAGGCGTACCATGGCTAGGTGTCTGCATATTTGAAAAAAATTAATATTATTTCAATTATGTAGATAACTAAAATACCTGAAGATAGAGCAATGCTGGCACTTTACATGTTCTTCTGCTGGCCTCTTTCCGCGATCATCTCATCTCGGGGTTGTTCCTGTACTGCCCTGATCAGTCTGCCACATTGCAATAAAATTATAAATGTAAAAACTTGAAAACAATATCTAACTTGAAAACACAAAATGAAAACTGAAATAATTTCTAATAAGACATCAGAAGACAGAGTTAGAGTTTCAAATATGCCTTGCATTGAATTCAGTCCTGGAAACATGTCATTGCACATTAAGGCACCCAAACAAGAGACGAGTTGACAATGAAAACCTTATTGAATATATTGTTGGAGCAACTTCTAGTAAACTTGTTGTGAAGACCTTGAGGACATTTTTGGAGCAACATTGTTGAAGTTGATGGTATAGCATTGTTGGAGACGATCTTGAAGGGCCTTGAAGTGAAGCTTTTGGAGCAACTATTGAAAAATCCTTAGAGCATTTAAGTAAGGCACCTTCTATCTTCCATCACCTTTTTCCTTTCAATATCCTTTAAATGATTTTTTTGATATTTAATGTTTGAAATCACGTTATAATTCCTTGATTATATGTGTTTGGGGACTTTCCCTTTGAAATTACCCAAAAATACCCTAGCAATTTTATCTTCAGGATGCATGTCTGACCCTATTGTTCAATATTTTCATTGATAGTAGTAAACATAGAGAGTTATGGGGCTCTTGACTTGGTTTGGTTGGGCCATTAGATCCCTAACATCTACTAGGGAGAACCCCCCTTGAGTTGGAGGAGAGCTAGCCCGAAGTGAAAAGAGGTTGGTGAGGTGACAATGGGGCTATTGAATTACACATGGTATCGCACTTTAGCTTTAGGAATTTATCTTGAGAAGTACGATATTTTGCTATATCAATTCTCAAATTGTTTACAACATTATTGTTAAGAACTAATAAGAAGTGATGTTGAGGGGTTTTTGCGTATAAGAAACAATACCATTTAAAAACTATGGTTCTCAGTCCTTGGCATTCCTTCACCTGGGCCTAGGGGCACACAAGAATAATTTCACACTAAACCATGCAAACTTAAAAGTAACTTAACAGATCCATAAAGTAATAATAATCATAATTCCTAATTTCCTGTTGTACGATATAATGCAAATTATTCAAACATGAAGAAATGAAGACATGCAATGTCTGAATTTCAAGATTGATGAAACAATATAAAAAGTTAGAAACTACAACTTTGATTAAATAATTTGTGTCCTAACTCCAAGAAGGAATCTAGTATGTAGTATAGAACATGCATCATGTATTATCAATTCTTAATTGACAACAACTAAAGGTCATCTACCTCATCAATTCCTTCCCATTTTGTGTTTTTATGTTATATTCCTTATAAAAGTGTCAAATTTCTCTCAAAGTAAGCAACCACTAAATAAAATAAAAAATAGTTGAGATATGATTGAGAAATGGTCATTTATTTATTGAAAGGATCTTCACAATTTCTTTGGTTGTTTTTCATCTCAGGAAACAAGAAATGACCTAAGAAACTATTGTGATGTAATATAAGAAACAACACGGTGAAATGGCCATTTTCAAAGCCAAATGATGTCCATTGAGGACATGGCCTTTATTTGGTTCCTGTTTCATAGGAGTTTCGGGTAGAAATGGAACTTTGTTGTACCATTTCCAGTAGTAAAAAGGGAAAACATTCTTTTTCCATGGGAAATAATTTACCTTTCCTTTTTCAAGATAATCTAAATCACAAAAAATATGAACTATACTGCAAACATTCTTGGATAATGTGAAAGTGGAAAAGGAATACCCTACACAAGTGATGCACGCATGTACATTTGAACACTAATAGATTTTTGTAGTTGAAATGCAATGCTTGTTTTCATTTAAATGTAGGATTTTTAAAGCAGGGAGAAATAATGGCTGCCAATTTAATAAGCGTTTCTTTGGGAGAAATTTAAATCTTGTATTGGGTGATGAAGATAATAGATGGTATTGAATCTTGATTCTTGACATTGTTTTTAACTTGAATAACTCAAATGATTATAAATATCAGTGGATGAGTTCTTTTTTTCAAGTATATCACTCAAAACTCTTATGTCAAAGCATTGTATGATGGCTAGCATTTTCTTGTTTCCCTTTCTTCAGTTCAATGTAAAAAGTATATTAATATATTGGAGCACGAATGATAACTACAATCGTTTGCTCGCAGTATATCCAGCCCCAAGATTATGAAAATTTTTCTCAAGTGGAGCTATTGGTTATTGATGAAGCAGCTGCAATTCCATTGCCTATTTTAAAGGCTCTGCTCGGGCCATATTCAGTGTTTCTGTGCTCTACTGTAAATAGGTAATAATTATAAATGAGCCAACCACAATCACAGATTTTGTAACCATTCGGTTTCCATGGATAGTGATGATGATATTAACCCTATATATCAGTGACCTATATCTATATGAGAATTATCTCAACATTGACCTTGATATGGTTGTATGGATGTGACCTTTGGTATGTCATCAAAAAATCGCCAAATTATGATATCGAGAAAATCCTCAAATACGGGAGAACTAAAGCTCACTCACTTTCGATCGAGTACTATTGTGATAAAGTTGATGAATTTCGATCTCCCATTCTCTACTTTGCATTTCACCTTCATCATAGATTAGACCAAGGGAAATTTATTCTGGGTGTTGAGATGGATGAGTTGTTGAACTAAAATCCATAGCTTAAACTTCAGCAAGCTGGTAGTCAAATTCATGCAAGCACAAACACATCTTACACATCCTCTTTGAAACTCATACGAAAGAAAATTGGAAGAAATCAGAAGACCCTATAGCCTAACACAATCCAATGGAATTGACCAAAAAAACCCTAATAGAGTCAACCCTACTATAGGAGGAAGGGCCTGCAATAATAACTTACCATTTTGCAAGAGCTGAGGGCGAATGTTGTTATGCAAGAGCTGAGGGTGAATGTTGAGGGTGAATGATATTCTGCAAGAGCTGAGGGCAAACGATGAGGGCGAATTTAGGGCAAATGTTGTTCTGCAAGAGATGAGGGCGAATGCTGAGGGCGAATGCTGTTCTGCAAGAGCTCAGGGCGAATGCTAATGGCGAATGTTGTTCTGCAAGAGCTGAGGGTGAATGTTGAGGGAAAATGTTGTTCTGCAAGAGCTGAGGGTGAATGATGAGGGCGAATGCTATTCTGCAAGAGCTAAGGGTGAATGCTAAGGGCGAATGCTGTTCTGCAAGAGCTGAGGGCGAATGCTTTTCTGCAAGAGCAGAGGGTGAATGCATGCATGATATCAGTCGTTAATGTAGTTTTTAATAAAATCATTTTTATGTAGCGCGCATATAAGTGTCGTATTTTTATGTAGCGCGCATATAAGTGTCGTTATACTGACGACGGACAAAGCGTCGCAATTGCAACATCTTCCTCCAAATGTCGCAAGTGACACTTAGACATTGTGTCGCACTTGCAACGTTTGGAGGCAGTCGTCGCAATAGCGACGCTTTGGGGCATAGTGTCACAATTGCGACGTCTTCCTCCAAATGTCTCAATTGCGACACTTTGTCTAAGTGTCGGTATTGCGACAATTTTCTCTAAACGTCGGTATAGTGACGGTCTCAGGCGGGATTGAAAAAATTTGGGGAAATTTCCGACATTTGGTCAAAAGCGTCGGAACCAAGTGTCAGAATTTCCCCCAAATGTACTAGTGTATCCTGATTACGTGTAGATCATGTCAAGCTGTTGGGCTTTACTGATTGCATCCTCTTCGGATGTGGGGTTACGTTGCACCACATCCTTTGAAATCTTCGCCGTCAAAGTTTTCAAGAATAAATCTAAAAGGACTCGGTCGTCGAGTTGTGCTTTGCATAAACTGCGACGCCGTCTCCACTCATGGAGATGTTCTAAAATATGGGTAGAGGGGGATTTTCTGAAATGAGTCAGTCACTCCATTCCTGAATCGTGGTGAATGGGTAACTGAAAGTATGCAAGGAACGTGGTAGCGAGGGCGCTAAAGGTTCTATGTGAAGCAAGAGGTTGCTCTACGTACCATTTCGCAGCCACTCCCGTAAGAGTGCATTGAAACAACCTCAACCGAATAGTATCGTCAATGATGCTATTCGACGAGCACCACAGGTGAAAGGTCATTATATGATTTCCTGGGTCTTTCGCTTGCTTGCCTTCAAACTTTGGTATGTCTGAAGGGAGCTTTGTTGGCATGGGAGGCCAATTGGGGTCATGTGCGATGGGGTCATTAGTGAGCTTGGTAAAATCCAATATATTTAACGTCGTTAAGAAGGGTGACTGGGAGGTCAATGCCATGGAAACGTGTGAATACACGAAGTTCTGGTTAGAACGAGGGTTAGTCTGTGACGTGCCCTGTGAATTCAGTTGGCTTCCCGTATGGGATGCACTCCTCTACCCCCCAGGGGATGAGGGGGGAGTGGTGTGCGGTGTGGCGTTGGGAGACCGACTAGGGTTCCCAAATAAGGTTTCTCCAAGAAAGGAGGAACCAACCACTGTGGCAATGTTCCATCTTTGACGCCTAAATGGAAAAAGACCTGGAAACCCTCCCGGTAATGGGGGGAGGTCCAAAAGACACCTGGACCGACGAGGTTCCATTGGAACCGTTTGAGTGTCGACCAGGTTAGGTTTTGGAAATTTTTTTTGAGGGGATCGAGTCTGTGATCATGAAAATTTTATGGCCACATACATAAAACAAAGCGAAAATGAAATGAATTTTCCTTTAACTTAATCTATGTGATCAATCAAAGAAAAACGTTTTTTTTTTTTGCGCGTGATACTCAAAATTCTAGAAGACTTAATACGTCCTCACACACTCAAAAGTAATTGGGCCTTGAGAGGATTTCTTGCAAGTGCTGGCACAACGTTCCGTAAGAGCTGGCGACGCCCCCAGTTAGCCGAAGAGAATCAACCAAGGTAAGGGTAGAGGGTCTGGTGCTTGCCTGCATCGTCACCTATAAGGTAAAGGATGCCCTAGTTTTTGCCACTAAGAACCATCGTCCCATGTGAGCATTTGAGTCTTGGGCTTTTTGGTAGTCAGCTAACAATACCGAGTATCAGTCGGGTCAGGTAGCCCCAACTGATACTGCACGCACTGCGCCTAAGCCTAACCCCCTCTGAATTGGGTCTCTGCCGCGCTCGTGTTTTATTTTTTGTGGGCTGATAGGTGGATTTTAAAGCTCCCTAAAAACATGACTTCTATGTTTCAAATGTGAAATGTATTGATCAAGGTGGCTTATTGGATGCCTACCACCTTGATCCTAACTTAATATATAAATTCTCTTGTGGCCCCTCTGGGAAGAATTTAGTGAGTTGGTTTAAGTTATTTTTAGGTGGCTTTATTTTCTTAGTGGGTGAATGTGTGTGAGTGTATGTTGAACAATAAAATAATTTGAACATATGGATATCGGTGATCCTTTAAAAAATTCCCCTAGTTAAACTATGTGACATTGTTCCTTGCTCAAATAAAAAGCATTTGCGAATAATGGGCCGCTTCCAAAACCTCCTAGTTAGTCTATGTGAGTGACTAAAGGGAGATGGAAAATCACGAATGTAGAGCATTCATATGCTTGTCTAGGGTCACCAAATGGTGCAAAGACAACAGAGATTACTTGCTCTAATTGGCAATTCAATCCTAGTCCCGCAATTTCCTAAATGCAAAAATTGAATTTAAACTAAACCATTTCTACACTAGCTTATGCATATGTGGCTTTGAGCCACTTACTTGGACTAGTAAAGCTAAGTGTGCATACCAGAATGTGAAAAAAACATAAATTGTTCAGAAATAAATGGTTAATTCGCCCCCTACTTAAATTATGTGAAAACCTTTTTCAAAAACCAACTTCAATGAAAACTAATTAAATGCCTATAGAAAATAGCAAAAAATGAGTTCTCAAAAGCTATGGGGTATCAACACAGGTGTTGGAAAATACATTAGGGGCTACCCAACACAATTACAAGCAGAAAAAATGCAGAAAATAGGGATAAAAAATCTCTCTGCAATTTGCGCGCAAAAGCCCTTGATAGGTGCACCTTCCTACGCACAATTCACTCTAGAATGCACGCACTACGCCTCTGTGTGGAAAAACTGTGCGCAAAAATCCTGCAAGTAAAAATATTAGGAGCTGCCTTCTTTAGTCTGTCACCTCAGTGAGTCTAGGAACTACAAGATGGGTCAGAGGATTGTCAGCTCCACTCCAGCATAAACAAAGGGTCTCCTGCAAAAGATGACAAAACCACATAAACTTGAAACACATTAGTGGAGTCGCCAATCCTGTTGTGGTGGATTCGACACACGGGTGTATGAAATCACACGAGCTTAAAGAGTGTGGTCTACTCTCTAAACTATTGGTAATAGGAAAAATGTGGGGGGAGCTCAAAAGCATAAAACTAAGTGGAAATAATATGTTGAAGTATGCTCTGGTTAAAAAACGAAAAAAACACAAAATAAGTTATATAGAGAGTTCCAAACAGTAATAATGCAAACGATGGCTCGATGGCCTCTTCTTATTAAATGTTTGGAATAAAAGGAAATCTTACCCACTTGCCAAAGGGCTCCTAGGTAATGGCTGTAGGTCCCGATGCAAGGATTTTTTCCTTCCAAGTTCTGCCTCTGATGTAGTCTAACTCTCTCTCTCTGTTGTGGTGGACTAAGATATTGGGTGGCCAACTATCGACTCCTCTTTAGCTCCAGCTCCAGGTCACACACAATGCTAGTTTTTCTTGGGCAACTTTGGCCAGCATAACCTTGTGATCACCATTTGTTCATCTCTAGGTGGGTTTATATAGGTGAGCTTCAAATCCTCCTTTCGTCCCTTGGTGTGATTCCATTGTGTGCTCAAATATTCTTTTACGTGCTCACATAATGTCTAAGGAGGAAATGGTGGCTGTCCTTAGGCGGCTTTCACATAAGGAGTAACTATCCTTTGCGTTTTGTGGTCCTGGAAAGTGAATTTTTTCCATTTCCAGGAATGCGTGCTTATCGAGCAAAAAGGCGCACAGAAGGTGCTCTTCTCGAAGGAAAAAGCACGCATTTGAGCATTTATGACTATTTCAAATCTAATTTTCTCAAAACCTTAGAGATTTTTAAATACTTCTTGATTCCATAATGTATTCCTGTCCTGTAAATCCTTGGGCTCAACATTAATTGATGTCGTCTTCTGCTGTATGATTTTCCAGTGTTAACAATGTGGCTGAATATGAAGCACTACTTCTAGGCCTACAAACTGCAAAGAATGTGAATATTCGCAATCTTAAAGTATTTGGAGACTCAGAGCTGGTGGTGAGATAGATTAAAAATCAATGCCAAGCCAAACATCCTCGACCAAGGGCTTATAGAAATGAAGTGTGGAACCTAGTGGAGAATTTTTTCTTAGCATTTAACATTAATTTTATGCCGAGAGATCAGAATAAGACGGAAAATTCACTAGCTGTGGCAGCTAGCAATTTTCGTCCACCTCAGAATCCACTTCTGAGATATGAAGTGGAGGTGCATTATCGCCCCTCCATCCCGGACAATGTTAAACACTGGCAGGTGTTTGAAGACGAAGAGCAGATGAAACGCTTCATGGAAACTATTAGAGAGTTCTCTAACTTGGTTATCGATACCGAGGAGGAAGAGGAAACTGAAGAAAAACCCCAAAATCAATGGCAAGAGATGGTGGATGGTCACAAAGTGTTGCAGTTGAAAGGAAATGTGATCCCCAGAGGTTTAGTACCCTTTGAGAGGTTGTTTGATAAAAATGACGTTCTTGTCAGCCCCAATTAGCTGACACCAGAAGCTCAAGTAGAAGATGTTAACATTGGGACGGAAGAAGATCATAATATAGTAAAATTATCTAAAGGAGTCCCAAAAGAACACAAAGAAAGGTATGTACAAAATTTTCACTCCTATAAGGATGTTTTCACTTGGTCCTACCAATATCTTAAAAATTTTGACATAAGTATCATCCATCACAAGATCCCACTAAGGGCCGATGCCAAGCCACATAAGCAGAAGCTAAGGCAGATTAACCCTTTGCTGCTTCTCACCATAGAGAAGGAAATCAAGAAGTTTTTGAAGACTAAGATTATTGTACCTCTGAGGTATTCAAAATGAGTGGCTAATCTGGTACTGGCCCGAAAGAAGAATGGAGAGATCAGGTTGTGTGTAGACTTTCGAAATTTAAATAGAGTATCCCATAAAGACAACTACCCTCTCCCCAAAATGGATCACATCTTGTATAAATTGGTCGGATCCTCTCGCATGTCCATGATGGATGGTTTCTCGGGATACAATCAGGTGGCAGTCCTACCCAAAGACCAAAATAAGACGACATTCACCACCCCATGGGGCACTTTCATGTATGCCCAAATTCCTTTTGGTTTGATAAATGTTGGAGCCACTTTCCAGAGGGAGATGGACATCGCGTTTATAGGAGAATAGGACAAGTTCGTGGTGGTATATCTGGATGATATCACTGTCTTTTTGAAAGATGATACTGATCATGTTGAGCACCTACGCTGGACTTTCGAAAAATGTTGTAGGTATGGTCTATCCCTAAATCCTCAAAAATCTATGTTTTCTTTAGAAGAAGGAAAATTATTGGGCCATATCGTAACTAAAGTAGGAGTAAATATTGACCCAAAAAGGGTGGAAGTGATCAACGACATATCCTTACCTCATAATAAGAAATAAGTTCAGGTTTTCCTCGGGCACATAAATTTTTTGAGAAGGTTCATCCCGAACTAGGCAGAAATAGTTCGACATATCACCAAAATGCTTAAGAAAAGAAATGAGGTGAAATGGACGAATGAGTCAAGAGAGGCTTTTAATAGAGTCAAGAGTGCCTTTGTAAAAGCTCCATTATTAGTAGGACTAGATTATAGTAAGCCATTAATGATTTTCTCATTTTCCTCTCCGCATACTGTAGCCGCAATACTCTTACAGAAAAATGAGGAGGGGTATGAACAGCCCATCGCCTTTTTTAGTCAGGTACTTCGAGATGCTGAACTAAAATATAACATTCTAGAGAAACAGGCATATGCTTTGGTGAATTCCTTAAAGGCATTCTAGATGTATGTCCTATAATTGGCCATCACTGCTTTTGTACCTACGGCCGCAGTTAAAGATATTCTGATTCAAGGGGATAGTGAGGGCAAAAGGGGAAAATGGATTGCTAAGATCCAAGAATATGAATTATACATTTGCCCCATAAATCTCATCAAGGGACAGGGTCTAGACAAGATTCTATCTGAGTCTAACTGTCAAGCTTTAGGGATAAATCTATCCATGGGAATTGGGGAGTTGTCCGGAGATACGGAGGAACAACCCGAGATAGAAATGACCATGCAAAATACCCACATGAAGTATCTGATTAGTGTTTGGTATAAGGATATTGTAGAATATATTTTAACTCTCAGGTGTCCTCCGAAATTCAATAAGGCTAAATATCGAACGTTGAGGTTGAAGTCGCAGAAGTATATCATTGCAAATGGACAAGTATATTGGAAAGATCCCTTGGGAATCCTGCTCTTGTGCCTTACAGAAACAGAAGTGGAAGAAGTTATGGCTGAATTCCATGAAGGCATTTGTGGAGGGCATTATAGTTGGAGGTATACAGCCCATAAGATATTGAAGGCAGGTTTCTTCTGGCCCAATTTTTTTGGTGATGTGCATGCTCGAGTCAGGGCCTGTGAAAAGTGTCAGAGGTTTTCTGAAAAAAAGAAATTTTCTCCTTTACCTATGATCCCAGTACATATAAAAGAACTATTTCAGCAATGGGGGATATATTTCATCGAGGAAATTCACCCACAATCCAGTGGCCAACATAAATGGATTCTAACTGCCACTGACTACTTTACCAAGTGGGTAGAGGCAATACCAGTGAAGAACACAACTAATGCAGTGGTGATTAAGTTCCTAGAAGAAAATATTATATCTAGGTATGGATGCCCGACTAAGATTGTGATAGATAATGCATAGGCTTTCAAGTCTGTAAAATTCACCAATTTCTGTTTGCAATACCATATCACCCTGGGGCACTCCACAGCCCATTATCCTCAGGGGAATTGAATGGCTGGGTCTTCAAATAAGACATTGGTAAGGGCGTTAAAGAAAACTATAAATGAAAGTAAGAAAAACTGGGATTCCTAGCTGAAATTTGTGTTGTGGGTGAACAGAATCACATACAAACGATCAACAGGCAAGTCCCCATATGAACTAGTCTATGGTAGAGTGGTAGTTTTTCCAATCCAGCTTGCCTTGCCTGCGGCTAGGTTCCTTCAAGATAGTCAGGAAGAGCCCAACAATATTACCAGAAGAATAAATCAATTGGTCGAGTTAGAAGATACTCGGAGCCAAGTAAATGATCGTTTAGTAGAGTACCAAGAGAAAATGAAAAATATGTTTGATCAACATGCTAAAAACAAAGAAATGCAACCAGGGGATTTAGTACTAAGGTGGGACATTAGGAGATCCGAAAAAGGTAAACATGGAAAGTTTGACCCCCTGTGGTTTGGACCTTTCAAAATTGTTGAGGTTAAAGGAAATAACACCTTCACTTTGGAGAATTTGGAAGGAGATGTCATTGAGACACCTGTAAATGGGCAGTTCCTAAATCCCTATTCCAAAGCTAATCCAAGTCCCAGAGACCTCTGTATCATAATTTGTATATATTTTTCATTTATACTTTCATAGTTGATGTTTGTTTCGCCATGTGAATGTTTGAAAATTTTGAAGAGACTCGGGCTTTCAAATAATGAGTTGCAAGAGGTCTGTGAAGTTCTCGACACATCCGAGGATGAACGTGCCATCCCCAGGTGGAGCCAATGTTGTTATCATAACCCTCATCCTACCGGTTCAGTAAAAAGATAACTTGAGGTAAGAAAATAAATTAACCTTTAGAAGTGTAAGCAAACCAGATAAATATAAGGGAAGCATGCAAACCCCCCCCCCTTATATAAAGAATGTGGACCAAAGGAGTTAATGCCGCATTATAGCCAAGTAAAGGAGAGGCCGCAGGCCATACATGTGACAACCCGAGTAGCATCGCCACGTGGAAGGATTCCGAGGGTACCAAGGTTGATATAAGGAGGGAGGAGCTATACCCCCCAGAACGCATGACGTCACAGGTTGGTGGGGGCAGGTTTTGATCATTCCATGGGGTGGTGGTGCATCGCAAAGGAACTTCACAGGTCCTCGCCGGAACTCTTTAGTGGGCCCCTCGAGACTAACAGGTGGTGCGAGTTAAAGAAGAGGTAAGTTAAGTCAGGAAAACCGGTACACGACCAGTACTGGTATTTAACTCAGTGTGTGGCTCACACCTACCTGGCTCCTGGTAGCCAACAACCTAATTCCATGTGCCTCAGTGTTGACGCCCTTAGGACGTCAGCTCTCCAAGTTGTTACCCAAGCCTCGTTTTTCGTAAATATATAGCCTGTTTAACCCTGTCTTACTCCCATTTTTGGTAAAATACTTATTTTTATGAACTAGCCAAATAGTTAAGCTTGGATTACAGCACCAGGTCGCTTTCAACCCCCGCGTCGCTTTTCCTCTTGGGTTTTCCTCACTGGTTACAGGTATTTTGTCATTCCCACATCTTAAATTTTTCCTTCCGCTTTACTTTTCAAAATCGTCATTGCGAGAGTCAAGTCCAGAAAGTCTGAACCTGAAACCCCTCATGCCCATGAAGTTAGGACTGTCCCTGGACTTGAGCCTCTCATTGACACATAGGCTCACATCCGCGACCTGCAGTACCCTTTCAGTGTCTCTCGTGTCAAACCCGACCTGTTAGAAATCCATGTGAAAGGCCAAGACTGGTTCAGAGTCATTCGGTCTAGCCTATACTACCAAATTATTCCACCCACATTTCTAGTCACCGAGTTCATATGTTGGCTCAGAGATGCCTACGACGAATGCAGGGATGTATTTCTTTCGACTCAGGAAATATGGTTTTCCGTATATCCCCTGAACTCATTAAAGAAGCCCCTCCATTTTCCTCACAGCCAAGAGTATGTCGAGTTCACAAAGTTGTCCCTGTCTTGTCAGTTTTCCAAATTACCCTGGAAACAGCAGAGTGAATTCCTCTCTTCCATCTCAAACCCTTGTCTCACGTCTATCCCACCTTCGGATATGGTGCCCTTGACTGCATTCACAGACAACCTCCAGCCTGTTCTTGCTTTCATCTCAGGGTTGCTAGGTCTCAGAGAGGTCGAGAGGGTGTTGAAGGAATGCATAGGCCTCCTTTGGCTCATGTCCCAGCTAGGTTTCGTTTTGGATATCCCCACTTTCTTGGCCTTATCCATTCAAACCCAGTTTCAATAACTACCCTCTTCGGGGGATTTCCGTTTCTGTTCACTTGTATTTTACCTCTTTCTGTTTGAGCACGCAGACAAGTTCAAAGCTTTGGGCTCCAAAAAATCTCTCAAGAATAAACAACTATCCAAGAAATGTCTTTGAGTGGAACGTCTCAGTACGTCAACAACCTAACTGGAGGGGTTACTCAAAGTTTTTGAACGATTTCATGACCATTGCCTACACCATACTTCACGACGGACCCCTGCACAGGATTTTTCCCGAGCAGAAGGATTGGCTGTAGTTTAATGATGAGGAGAGCATAGAGGACTGGTACTTGTTTAACGATTACACTGAGATCAGAGTCTATGGTGAAAATGTACCCCCTATCGTCTTCCGTTGTTCCCTGCTATGCAGGTTTTTTCCCTTGAATACATATGTCAAACCATCAAAGCGGACGAGTTCCACTTCGTCCCCGCGAATAAAGACTACATCCTTAAGCTCCTGACCACCATTGGCCCTTTTACTGTAAAATTGAGACACGCCCTCTCCACAGTGGAGAAGCTGCTTCAGGAGATGGATTCAGTGTTGGGGAAAGTTTGGCCCTATGACCCAAAAGGAATCCTCTCTAATAGGAAAAGGAATATTAGGTCCACTGCATATTTGCATGAGACTAGGCCATTCATTGAATGGAGAGCTAATTTTGGCACATGGCCTTTGGCTTCGCAGATGGAGGCAGAATCTTTGGCTGCAGAAGGAAGGGCGACACCACTTCAGCGGGTACAGGAAGGAAAGGGCAGACTGATGAGGCCAATTTTTCAGAGGAACCAAAAGGTTTGGATATAGGGGAGGGGTCCCATCCCTCCAAGAAACATAGAATTGATGATGTGGAGATTATCTGGGATGAGTCGCCACAAGAGGAGCTAATCCGATATGGGGGGCCATATAAGAGAAAGGTTGGTTTCAGAGTAGATTATGATGGTGCTTCCTCTTTGGAACCCTCTGGGATATCACATGCCATTTCAGTAAACAGAGCCGAAGTAAGGAAAAAAATTGGAAACAGAAACTGGACGGTAAGGGAGAAACTTCGAGCAGAATTGGCCAGGTTCGTGGATAAGTATCATACCTGGCTCACCTCAGAGCTGGATATGGATAAAGAACAGTTGATAATAGCTATCATGGAGGAAGTGCTATACCCCACTACTGATGTAGTCAACTACTGAGCTTTGGAGGTTGCTGTGAATCTATCAAAGGTCCCTTTAACCGAAAAACTTGGCCTTCACCAATGCATCGGGGACATGCTAAGGGACGAGGTTGTGAATCTTGTGCTCACACTAAGGAAGATGGAATACAAATTCAAAGTGGTATTATAGAGCCAAAAGAAAGAAACGGCTAGTGCCAGGGGCATCAACAACAACTTGCACCATCTTAGAAGGATAATGAGTGAAAGAGGAAGTGACAAAGAAGGAATCCAAAAGAAAATCATCCTGGTTCAAGCCCATACAGCACAGCAGAGGGTTCAGGAGTCGGTAGCTAGGTTGGAACAAAACGATAAGGTAATAGCAGCCCTGCAAGAAGAGGTGGATAGAGCGAAGAGGGAGAAGCTGCAGCAAGAAAAGGTCATCAAGGATCTAAACAATTGGATGAAAGGAAACACAAACCTCCTAGAAGCTAGGCACCTCATCGGGACCGACATCACATCCAAGGTAAGGAAACGTTGGAAGTATATTATGTTAATGGATGATAAGAAGATTGTTGTTTGATTGTTCAAAGGGAAGTTGCAGGAAGGACAAGCGGAAGCCGAGGAAAATTTGTTCATGGCCAAGAAGTATATCACTTACCTAAGCGGATTGGACTCTTAAGAGTTGTCTATCCAAGGGATTGAAGACCTTTTCAGGGGAGTGATGGAAATCAAAAGGGTAATTGAGAAAGAGACCGCGCGTATAAATGCATTGAGTGGTTTGGAGCAAGTTGCCAAGCGAGTGGAGAAGCTTAAGCAAGAGTGGGATGAGTTGGTGAAAGCAGGCCTCCCATCATGTTGGGATCCTGCAACTGCCATGTTTTTAGGTCTAATTTATTAAGAAGAGATACTGATAGTTGTTATGAATTACACCAATCTTCCCTATGAGAAAACCACTCGCCTGAAAGCTGAAACTATAATTGTTTCCCTAGGCAAGGAGATTTCCCTTCTCTGTTAGATCAAACAGCGCTTGGCCATCCACGTGGATTACTCAGAATTGACTGATATATAGGACTTAGTGGAGATTTTTTCCACTATGCCCCCGCCAGGGGTGACCGTATGGCATAAATGCAACGAGTATGTAAATGTACTAGTTGCCACACTGTCCCTCCAGTCCCCGCCTCCTCATAAGAATAAAGTTAGTTTGTCTGCGTCATTGGTGCTTCCAACTCAACTGGCAGTTTCTATGCCCTATTTCCATAAAAAATGATACTCACGATCCAGCCCTAGTGGCCTTTTTACTTGTTATTTTTACTTTGTAATATCGGGTGAAATCTTCATTTCACCCTATGCATTTTTATTTTCTTTTTAAGTTGTTTTGTTTTGGGTTGGCGGCTTTTTTAAGGCCACTACAGAGATGATGAGAGGTGTTCTTCCTCATCATCAGTTTTGATTATGATAGAGACAAGCAACAGAAAATTTATTTCTATAAACAAATGTTGGTCTAAAATATCTGTTGCTAACAGTTAGCAAGGGATTATAAAAGAAACAACCTGAGTTTATGCAAGGGTTCCAGATTTTCCAGAACAGATACTGTTAGTCGTAAATGCTCCTTTTTGTAGAGTTTTTAAGGTCTTCTCATAGTGTATATTGAGGATTCCCATTGGGAAACCAAAGGGTATTAATCTGTTATGAGATGGATTCCTGGTGAGATCAGTTACATTTTGTATTCTCTCATTTATACTCTAATACAAATTCTTTTTGGCATTTTATCACTCTCTTTATATTACAAGCTATTGGAATGCGAGTGCTTGACTAATTAGGTGTGAATTTATCTGTCAAAGGATACTCATGTCTATTGGTCCATGGCGTTTTAAATATGGCTTGAAGCTTTGATATTATGTTCATATGTTACATCTCATTTACTCTCTTTTCTTCTGATATTAGCTAGAGATAGATTATTATATGATAATAAGCCTATATGTAGTTAATACTCTCTTCATTTTCTGCCGTTGTCACCACACTTCTTATTTTGATAACTGTGTATTGCGTTTCATGTTCGGCCCTTCTCACATCTTTTTAAATCCGGATTCATCTTCGATAATCTACTTATAGACCCTTATTGTGTTACTATTGGGCATTATTGTTGGTTTATCTCTGTTCCTGATATCTTGGTCCCACCTTATGAAGTTTTAAAAATCATTTCTAAACAAGAGGATTTATATCCCTGACCATGGAAAGTTTTTCTGAATCCTTTTGGCTCTAAGATGTCCAAGGCACTGGTCCTTCACAACTCAGGGTTGTCTCTAGGAGCTACAACATAGTCTTTAGCAAAATTTTGTGGTTGAGTCAAAGAATACGACTACCATGGAAATGGTCCATTATATGCTTCACTTATAAAATGAAGCTAATTCCTTCTAGGGAGAGGTGATTGTTTGTACAATGTTTGATGGCCCTCAGTATTTCATTAACAATGTTGTAACTCCCAAGGGTATCAACTTTAATTTCCAACTTGAGGTTCGTACAAACTTAAGAGGGGTGGGAACTATGTGTGTAATAAGCACTATTTCTCTTGCTGTCCTTTATATGGGTGGAATTACTTAGATGAGATCTAGTTACACATAGACTATCCTATCTGTTCTATGCCATAAGAAAAATTCGAAATTGTAGGAAATTAAAGAAAATAAGAAAACCTATTATAACTTCAATGAAAGGAGGAAAACATATTAAATATGATGAAATGAAAAAATATCTATTATTCTATTTAAAGAAAGAAAACTCACAACTGAAATAATCTTGTAAATAACAAACCCTAATTTTGCAGGAAAAAGGAAATTTCTACAATAAACTAGCTCAAAGAATATACTTGGTCCCTTTGTTTCTAAATTACATATTTAGGGCTCCTTCAAGAGTCTATTTCGCTATAAGAGATAGTCCATCGAGAAGTGAAATGTGCTAAATATGTGGTTGGAAAGAAAAAGGGGCTTAGGAAAGGCTAAAAAATGATAAACCACTCACATCGAATGCCTCAAATCAGTAATAGAAGGATTTATTTATAAAATTGTGTGGTTGTAGATTCTCTTGTAGTTGAAAAAGAAAGGGACTATGCATTCATAACAAAACAACAATGATGGATAGAAAATAAATATTAGCAACTAAAGTGAACTTAGATTCATACATAAAGGTGATAATTGAATAATATAATCACTACCGATTCTATCATCTAGTGCTCAAACATTGTGCAAGGAAAGACCATTCAGAAACAAGCTAATGAACCTTGCATAAAAACAATACTAAAAAATAAATTGTAGAAATGAATGAACACATAAATTATAAGGATACAGAAGGGATCATAAGAACTTGCGGTGGACCCTAACCCAAGTAATCCCATATCCCTTAAGGATAAATAAAATAATAATTGGAACCAAAGATGTATTTCTTTAATTAAAGAATTGCTTATAAATAGTAAAAAGTTGCAGAACTTGAAAACTATACTTTCTATTCAACTATCTGCTTGCTTCTACTCACTTCGACTAACTTCCTAATGGGCTACTCAAGCCCTATATCTATAAAAAATGAATGCGGGGATGGATCCTTGAAAGGATGAGTATTTTCCCTCCAAAATTCCTAGAAAACTATATTATGCTCCATGAGTGACCTCACAGCTACAGGGCGGAGTATATATTACTCCAAGCCAAGGAATTTTTAACCTTTTGTAGCAGGGGGAAATCCCCATGAATCTCTCTGACTGGATATCCTCATAATATTTTCAAAATATTCTTAATATCTTGCACAATAATCATACTAGGCACATTAAGAATGATAAATCTCTTTAACCTCCTTGAGAAATCATTTAACCTAAGAAAATGTTATTAAGTGCAAAAAGGAAGGTCCAAAACAACCTTATGTGCCTATGAAAGGTTAAATGGGTGTGATGTTCTACCTAATTGGGAGGCCCATCAATTTTTATCATAAATTTCATAGATTCTTGTGTTTTCTATGGTATGGATCATTATGAATAATTTCATGGCTAGATTCCATCTACTCCACATTTCATGGCTTTTGTATCAGGTTCATAGGTCTTGTTATGGCCTAAATCTACCTCAGGCTGAAGGAACGTAGAGTCTAGGGTAACATCAAACCACACTCAGTCTGGTAGCTAGCCCTACCAGATCAGGAGAGGGCTCTCTCCGGGTCAATCTCAGCAAAGATAATCAATAAGGCTTGAGATGACTTGAAATAAAAGCTGATTTTAGGCTAGGTGTATAAGTAAAGGAGTTTGATTTTGATTTTGGGGGTTTTGTTGGAATCAAAGGGAAAGGCAGTTTTGGGTTCGCGGATGAGGCCTAGTTTTTGCAGAGTTCTAAATGGGGCAAGGAAGGAAATTGTTTTGATGCTTTGGATTGAATGAATGGATATTTTAGACCGGTGAGGAGCTGAAGAGGGCAAGAGGCTTTCAATAATCCTCTTCAAACAAATGAAAACATGGAAAATTAAACAAAACTCAAGGAAAAGCAAAGAAATCTAATGAATTCCACCTTTATCACTCATTTGTTTAATTTAAGAAGAAAATAGGAAGGGAAATGGTACACATCAAACATCAGTAAACTTACAATCACTGAGATAAACACACCATCAAAACATAGAGCCACATGGATCCCAAAGAGTGCTGCAAACCCTGGTCTATTCCTTTGCCAAAATTGCAGATATGAAATGTACAATGAAGTGCCAAGCAATCCCAAGTGTCCAACCTCTGAAAATGACTAAGAAACTACAAGATATAGGCAAGCATAACTCATCCCCATGCCTCTAGGGGTCGATCTCACTAGTTTAGGAGCTGTTTCAACAAGATCTAAACTAAGAACTGGAAAATAGGCATTGGAACAGCTTGCCTCTATAAGATAGGAAATTGATTCATTCAGTTACATTTCACTTTTTGGTGAATGAATCTACTTGGATGAGTAAAAATGTGCCAAAATTACATAAAATCCATGTAATTACATCAATTTACATCAATATTTTCACATTTTGAGAAGAAAAAGTCAAATTGGCCAAAACTAGGCGAAAATCTGAGTTGCTGAGTGAAAACTAGGCCAAAATTCCCAATGCGCGTGCCTGAAATCTCTATGTGTAGCACCACTTTGAGGCTGATTTTGAGGGCCTTCCCGAAGTCCAAATTGAGTGAAGGATAGCTCGTTGGAAAGATATGCCTGTCTAATTTCCAACCCAAGTGGAATTTCTGAATTTGGTTGCCATTTTCCCCTCAAAAAATCAAATCGCCCAACACAGCTTCCTGTGTGTGCAAAAAGTGGTAGAAAGGCCATTTTTAGGGTGTTTTTGACCCTTCAGGCAACCCAAAACTTGTCAAAATCCTTAGGTAATGGGTAGGCATGCATAAAATTTGATGAAAAATCTAGAAATGCAAAGTTTTCCTCAAGAAGAGTTGCCAATTATAAGCGCGCGCCAAGTGGCGCTACGCTTTGGGCAGGAAAATCTGTGTTTAGGCCAAAAAAATCAAAATTGACAAAAAGTGTCCCAAATTTCTTGAAATTTGGGCTGAGTGTCCTCCATCATGCACCATGCTGGGCCAAGGAAGCTTTGGCCAAAATTTGGAGTCTATCATGCCTTTTGCGACGCTTTAGTGCCCTCTTTAGTTTTGCCTTCAGGATCTTGATTCGCGCCTTGCAAACATGATTTCGCACCCAATAATGGTTCTTCATGTGCCTTAGCATGTTATTTTCCTTTTTTTCCTTCTCCAACATCTTCTCCAAATGAATATTGACCCTCTCAAGCCAAGTCTCTCGATCATAGGATGTATCGGTATATGTCTCCATGAGAATTTGCAAGCTCTGTGTTGTCTTGTATGAGAATTTTGGTGTCTTTGATTGGATTGAAAAATATGAGGTAATATGGGAGGGAATATGGAGGAATAGGATAATGGAAATAATGAACTTTTATCAAGTGAAATTTTCCTTTTGAAAACTTTGATTTGATAAGTTTAGGGACAAGGGACAGCCACTTGACTTCTTGGGATAAAATTAGGATTTGAGGGAAATTCACAAATGGTATGGGGACAATGGGAATAGGATAGGGATAATTGACTTTAGGGATGTAAGGTGAAATAGGAAAATGGGACTGTGGTGAGAAAATGAACAGTGAGGAGATGGAAAAAACAAGGTGGGGAATGGAAGAGTTTGACACAAAAATGAGAATGAGAATGGGAGAGAAATGATTGACTTTAGGAATGTAAGGGGATAGGGGATGAGCTGCTATGATACGATAACAGTGAGGGGGTGGAAAAAACAAGGTGGAGAATGGAAGTGTTTGGCAGAAAACAAGTTTTAAAACCCTAGGAGCAATCTTAAAACAAGAGAATAGGGTTTTGAGTTTTTGTATTCAAATATTCATAATCAATCTCATAATCAACATCAAATACTTGTTCATGAGCAATGGAGTGATTGCATGGACTTACTTGGACCAAGAGAAGCCGGGAAAATTTGATGAGTTGGAAGAAATAGCAATGAAGTTGTTTTCTGCCATGTGCATCGCGCAACAACCCAATGCGTAGCGCCACAACCCAATTCGTAGCGCCTTTTTGCAGGAGGCTTTTGGAGGCCTTCCCGGTGTCCAAATTGGGTACAGGATAGCTCGTTGGAAATATTATTGAGTCTAATTTCCAACCCAACTGGAATGTTTCAATTTGGAGTTCATTTACCCTATCAAAAATCAAATCTCCCAAGACTGGTCAAAATGTGAAAAATGAGGCTGCCTCAAGGCAGAGTGTTGTTGAAGTCAACTTTTGAAGGTCTTCATCAACTCCAAATTGAGCTCATGATAGCTCATTGGAAAGATATTTGTGTCTAGTTAGCATTTTACTCATCAAGAAAGTCATTTGGCCAACCAAGCTAGGAGAAATCTTGATTTTCCCAAGGTCACTTCAGAGGTGCATCAATTCTCCTGAGGCAAATGTATTTTTGACATTTCTCTAAAACCATGACACCTGTGTAAAAAGTGAAGGATTTTTTTCTTCCTTGGCCTGTTTTGGAAAAAAACCTCTCTCATTTTTCCCAAATTCATCTTTTCTTTCTCATAAAAATCATTGGAGTAAAACCTATCCCGATGTGTGGAACAAGGGATTTGTCGAAATGAAGCGAAATGAAGGGGATAAGGGGCTTCTAAATTCTTGAGAAAAATTTGGGAAGTAGGGAGGGATGTTAGGAAGTAGGGGAAAGTGGAATTTCAGAGATTGAGTGAGGGGAAGGGGTCCAAAAGGGCAAAACACAGGCCTAGCCTAGAAAATTGCCAAGTTGTAGCAAGAAACTAGGGTTTGTGCGAAAATGAGGAATTTGGGGGATCTCAGTGATGGGAAGTGTTTAATAAGGTACATTAAGGATAGGGAAAGGTGTATGAACATCAGGATACAATTTTTGCTGATGATTTGACCATCCAAGAGAAATTACCTTCAAAACCCTAGGAGAGGGAAATGAACCTTACCTACGCACAACTTAGGCATGAACAAGGTGTAAAATGACCCAGTGGAACTTGACATGATGATGAAAACCCTCTGAATGATGGTACACTCAGTTGAATGGTTACATGGACCGACATTTGAACAACTTTGACAGGAGTAAAAGCAAACCCTAGACCTAATACCTAGTGACCAAATTTTTCTTGAAGACTCACTGAAATGACAAAATTTGACCTTGAAACCTTAAAATCACTTTGTAAGAGCATGTTTGATCACTGGAGGAAGGCTGCAAAGACTGAAACTAACAGGTCTACTCACCTAATTTAAGGCATGTTATACCACTTATCAATATGCTCCTCAACATAATATTGTTTTCTACAATGAGTATTTTAATGTAGATTTCATGTTTATGATTACTCACTCATTATGTGACTATGCATCGCGAGGCTAAATTTGATTGGCTTGTTCCTTGTGGTCGAGTAGTATCTCATCCATCAATTATTTCTAGCGACGGTTTTGGTGATCATAATTAGCATTTCCTTATGGAGTATGCCTCTTATTATTTAACAAATTTACTTGTTAGATTTTTGTACTAGTTGTTCCACATTCTCATTGTGTCTTGATGCATACGCAAGAAACTTTTTGAAATATTCTTTTGGATATCCTTTGGGAACTCATGGGCCTAATTTTTTAATCAACTTCCTTCCTATTATGGATGTCTCCCCCATCCTTATCTCTTTTTTCAAGGATATGCAACCTATTAATGGGATTTATTTTTATGTATAGTCCAATGATGAGCCTTCTATCAATGACTAGTATAGTGATGATCTCTCCTAAGATGTGCAACATAGGGATGGGACCTCTCCAAATATGTAGCATAGTGATGGGAATTATATTGATGATGATGATGCTTCTCATTTAAGTTATATTTAGTTCAATGATAACATATTTTGGTTGGAGTTGTTGGTGTTGGATGATGATGAATATGAAGACCTTTGTGGGTTGAATTGTGAGTAGTTATGGGTTGTTACACCCATTATTACACTTTATTTAATTTTGTTGTATTTTAGGGAAAGGTTGGCCTAATCTCCTCCTTTGGGTTAACACCTTAACACTAGTGTAGTGATATAAATACACCACCTCCTCCATTTGTAATATCATCTCATCAAGTGAGTTTATTCATTATTTTTCCTAATGAAACCTATACATGTGTTATGCACTTTCTTGAAGTCTTATGTGTTCATCATTAAGGCATTGTTATATTGCAATTTATTTTTCTTACTCAATAAGGGTTGTTCAAGGATTGACCATAGATCATGTACCTCATGATTTCAAACATTCCTTCATTAGGAATTATGTAGAAAAGGGTCATAATGCTTAGCTCCATTTTTTTATGTTGTTGATAATATTAACCTTCAATTTCTAATCAAACATCACTTTCTTAACTACTTTGTAGATAATATCAATGGATCTTTGATCTAGATTGGATTATCATATTTTTTTTATCCATATCTATGCTTTTCACGGTGGAAAAAAAATTGAAGGAATCATTTTTTATGGTCATTTTAGCGTTGTTGGGTATACAAGTTATATTCTTTGCATGCTTATCCCCATGCATTGCACATTGCACCAGGTGCAGTGGGGGCTGAATTCCCCTTGCTTAGGGGGTTTGGAAGGGGGGAATAATCCCACCTTCATAAGGGTTTGGGGGTATCACCCCCGAAAAAATTTTCTTGGATGGTTGTCTGTGTCAATTTTTCATATTTTTTGACACATTATTTTTTCCTTTAGCTCTTTTATGTGCATGGTGGTTTTTCCCATGGTTGTGTAGTTTTGGTTAAGAAATTGGGGCTGTATTATAATCCATGGTAAATCAATTAGTAGTTTGTGGATTCCAAATATATATATATATATATATATATATATATATATATATATATATATATATATATATATATATATATAAGGTATTGTATTGTAATGTTGTACACAAATATATATTGAAATAATCTTGTTGGTTTTCTCAGTTTTGGGTTTCTAGGATAAAATATCTATATCAAAGTGTGTGTTTAGCATTTCATCTTTTCCATTTTATGAATAATATGCTTGCAACAAATAATTGTGTATGGTTAAAAACTACCAGTGGCATGTCCTAATTCGAAAATATTGGGGTTTGAAACCTTCTAGATTCATTTTGAGGCATAAAATGAAATAAGGTCAAAATTTTCCCAAGTGTAGATATAACCCCTTATCACTAATATAAGAACAATTACATTTTCACTAGTCTAAAGATCATGTTAATAAAACCTCATATGCAAAATTGATGCCTCTTACAACATTTGATATACCATGTTGATCTCCATGGTATAAGAGGATGCCATGTTGGCCCCCATTGCTCATGTATATCGATCCAGGTGGATATTGGTGGCCACCCGCCTATTCCACTTGGACCCCCACCATTGTTTCTTTCAATTTTTCAGATTCCTTCATTGTAGCACAATTTACTATTTTTAGAATTTTTTCGGGTCCTGAACTTCCAAAGCCTTTTTGAGGCCCTAAACGATGTTTTTTGGGCATGAAACTTCTAGATAATATGAGTTTATTCCAGAATCAAAATTTTTGATCAGTAGTTGTAGTCCTCATATAGATCTTTCTAACAATGTATCATGTGCATCAAACGAAGATAGTATGCCAAAGTAATGACCTCGGGAAATTGTTATACCAATTTACCCCAGTGGGGCCCATAGTCTAGCATTTCATCTCCCAGGGTTAGGTATTTGGATGTTTAGAGTTTCCCATTGTTTCTCAATCAAACATAGGCCTTCGAGCCTCATTGTAACACATATTTCAAAGGCATGTAGCCACCACGTCTCTTCTCAGAGATAATATGTCAGTGCCCTAGCTAGTTTATTTCCATTATGTATGTAAACAAATTTCAATTCTTTGATATTAATGAAATGAATTTTTATTTCTGCTGCATCTTTGTATTTATGGTTATATGTGTATTTTGTTGCGTTCCTACGTAAATTTGGATCAGTGGTATCAGAGAGGTTTTCTCCTTCTCTATCCTTTGCATGTCCCCAACGAGGTCGTAGTATAAGGAGTTAGGGCTGGATCTAGTTGTACCTTTGCAATATCAGCCTCACAAACACTGATGGCCACCCATGGGGGACGAAAATAAAGACAAGGGAGAAGGATATCTTATCAAAATATTGCTCAAGTAGGCCCTTAAAAAGAAAAGGAATGCGACGATGGATAACTTTGCCTAGATCCTTCAACGACTGCACAATGGCGGTGCACCTGCATCCAGCAGTCACTCTAGAGGCACAACCCATTTTAAGGTACAAGTAAACTTTGACATTCCAATATTTGATGGCCAAATAGATGTAGATGTCGTAGATAAATGGTTGAATCTATTATAAGGATATTTCTCAGTTCATGAATTTTCGGACTGGGAAAAGATTATTTTTGGAATTCTCAAAGCTGCCCCCCCATGTCAAGGACTAGTGGGAAACCTACTGTGAGAAAAAGGACGAGGGTAAACCCTCTATTTTCTCGGTCGTACACACTTGAAATTCTTTCGTAGATTCCATCAAGGAACAATATTATCCCGCGGGGAGCTATGAGGACAAGTATATACAATGGACTACGTTGTGGCAACAAAGGCATCAAGATGTGCATGAGCTGACGAATCTTTTCCATACCTTGCACACAACGTTGGGTATTAAAGATTCAAAGAAAAATTTAGTGCTGCATTACCATAGTTTTCTACACAGATACATTCAGGAGGAAATGGAGTTCCTCAACATCTCCTCGCTTAGTGCGGCATACTGCTATGCTGCCAAGATTGAGAAGAAATTCAAATGAAATAAGCGAGACTTTGGATCTACGAATCAAAAGCAAGTGAATGGTGCCCCCAAACCATAGAAAAAAGGACAAATACAAGGCATGGTGGCCCAAGATAGCCTGATAAGGTGGCAAGAAAATAACAACACCGCAAAGCCAAAGAAGGACATGGGAAAGTGGTGTGAGTTCCATAAGAGCTCCACTCACAACACAAGTGAGTGTCGGGCCAAGCATTCACTGGTGGATGAGATGAAGGCTTTTGAATCAGATGCATGCTCCAACTCTGAATTAGAACTTGAGAAGGGGAATGGAAAAGGGAAGGAGATTATCGATGTGGAGCCCAATGCCACGGTTTCCACCACGAAGATCCAAAAGGAAGAACCAGAAGATCCATAGGAGGAGGAGTGTCTCTTCCACTCCTAAATGTGGGTAAAGGGTTCCCTGCTACAGTTCATTATCAACAGTGAGAGCCAAAAGAACCTCATTTCAGTAGAGGTCGTGAAGCGGTTGAGCTTGCCGACCATAACACACCTACAACCGTACACCATTGGGTGGCTTCACCAAGGAAGGGATCTTCGCGTTAGCCAACAGTTTCACCTTCCCTACAACATCAAGTCCTTCACTTATGAGGTATTATGTGACATTTCTCCTCTTGATGTTTTTGATGTATTATTAGGCCAACCATACTTGTGGAAGTGACATGATGTGTATGAGTCCTGACCTTGCACTATTATTGCTACTTTGGGCAATAAGTTGTACAGGATACCAGAGGTACCACCATCTGTCGCTATCTCTTTGGTTACTGCAAAACAATGCAATAATCTCATTTCCAAAATCAGGAAATTTGTTTTTCTGATGATTCACCCTCACAGCAAGAAGAAGATTGTGGCCACGACCTCTAGACAGGGCTCCTCCACACGACAAAAAAAAATGGACAAGGTTGTGGAGGAATACGGGGACATCTTCACCTCACCCGCAGTGGTGCCTCTGCACTGTCAAGTCAAGCACACCATCGATATAACCCCAGGTGCATCGCTTCCCAATGGACCGATCTATCAGCACATTGTTATGGAGAACGATGAAATCAAGAGGCAAATTTAGGAGCTGCTGCAGAAAGGTCACATCTGGCCGATTTCATTGCCCCATGGGAGCCTGATCATGTTGGTGCAGAATAAGGATGGGACTTGGATACTCTATATTGACTATCAGGTGTTGAACAAGATCACATTCCAAAATAGGTACCTGATTCCAAAAATTAATGACCTTTTGGACCAACTCAAAGGGGAAAACTATTTTAGCAAGATCGACTTGAAGTCGGGGTATCACCAGGTACCAATCGAACCGTCTGATGTATGGAATATTGCCTTCAAAGCCAAGGAGGGCCTTTTCGAATGGTTGGTCATGCCTTTCGGGTTGACGAATGCTCCCGCAACCTTCATAAGGCTGATGCGTGACATCTTGCGGCCGTTCACCAACTCATTTGTCGTAGTGTACTTGGATGACATCTTTATCTTCAGCTAAACTTGGAAAGAGCACCTCCACCATATCCAATAGGTCCTCCAAACACTGCGGAAACACAAGTTGTGTGCCAATTTGGAGAAGTGAAATTTTGGCATAACCCAGGTTCAATATCTGGGATACATTATTTATGAGTGGGGAGTGCATGTGGATCCAGCCAAGATCCAAGACATTCGGGATTGGCCAACCCCAACCACTCTAAGATCTTCATAGCTTTCTGGGTCTTGCTAATTTCTACCATGGTTTCATGCTGGGATTATCTCATATCACTTGGCCCTTGAGTCAAGTCACCAAGGGAGGAGCGAAAGCAAAATTATTTTGGTCAGAATCGCAACAAAAGGAATTCGTAGAATTGAAACATCACCTATTCTCTACCCCAGTTCTCAAATTACCAGACTTGGAACAACCATATGAGATCAAGACAGATGCCTCTAACTATGTTATTAGGGTAGTTCTTACTCAACAGGGGCATCCAGTGGCATATCACAGTGAGACACTGTTTGACACAGTATGGAAGTATCCCACTTATGAAAAAGAGATGTATTCCATTGTGCAGGCTTGTCGGTAATGGAAGCATTACATTTTTGGGAAGGAAACGGTCATCCACACAGACCACCGACCCCTATAGTTCATACAGACAAAACGGAAGTTGTAGAACGATCGCCATCAGAAGTGGCCCACATATCTGCAACAGTTTCATTTGAACATTAGGTATAAGAAGGGCATCACCAATAATGTTGGAAACTGCCTCATCCGACCACCGATCATGGCGATAAACACTATGCTTAACTCTTGTGGGCACGAGACTTTTGATTGGTTTCTTCTCTACAAGAGCGATCTAGAATTCAGCCACACATACAAGACACCCTTGGAGGGTAATCGAGTTCTAAATTTTCACCTCTAGGATGCACTGCTATGTCACCTGGGACACCTTTGTGTTCCTTCAAACGAGCGTGCCAAGATAATTTTTGAACCACACTACAGTCAGGTCGTTGGGAATTTCATGGTCGAGAAAATAGTGGCAGTACTGCAGAAGTATTTCTATTGGTCAAACCTTCGATAGGATGTCGGAAAGTACATAAAATCCTGCATTGCCTGCGCCATTGCCAAACCGACCATAAAATCCTCTATACTTCGTTTCCTACCCCTAGTCTACCTTGGGAATCCATCTCCATGGATTACATGTCAGGCCTTCCTTCTACTAAGAACAAAAATGATTGTGTTTTCATGGTCTTCGACAGATTCTCAAAGATGGCCATTATGGCGACCTGCAAGAAGAATATCACCGCAAAATCCACTGCTAAACTCTTATTTGAATTAGTGTGGGTACACTTTGGGATCCCACAGTATATCATCTCAGATCGAGACAACAAGTTCCTCAGTACACTTTGGTCCAACCTCTAGTCAATGCTAGACACCAAGCTCACCAAGTCCACAGCTTTCCATTCCCAAACTGATGGCTAGACAGAGGTTGTCAATAGGATAATCACACACATTCTGCGCATGTACAATTCAAAGCATCCATGCACATGGGATGAGAGCCTTCCCTATGTAGAACACATTTATAACTGGGCTCTCCATAGCTCAACCAGCCACAGCCCCTTTTAGGTGGGCTTGGGATTCCAACCACTATGTCCCATTGACGTAGCAATGCCATTTGCAGCTACTGTTTCAGGGAATATCACCCTAAAGGTTCGTTGGGTTACAACCTCCACAGAGCAGGGGCATGCTACTTAAGAAGGACTCACACAACCATGCACGTTTAGAAAAACTAAATAGAGTAGAATGAGAAAGTTACTCGTAGGTCCTACGGTTGAAGAAGATCCCGCAGGGTTCAAACCCCCAGCAACCGTCCTTCCTTCTTAACCTAAAAGACAAGAAGAAAAAAGCACGAAGAACTGGTTGTACAGCATATATCTACTCTAAATGTTAGTGAGATTCATATAAAACATTAAATAAATCATAATGAATGCTTAAATAACAATATTCTCATACATATAATTATACACTAACACGTTTATTTCGGGAACAGCATGATACTTCTGTATTATAAATAGCATGTACAAAAGTAACGAGTGGAGAGATCACCTGATCCTTCCACGACCTTCGCAGACCATCTTCCGGATCCGTCCAGCCCTTGCCTCGCTAAGACTCCTTCCAAACTGGTGCATACGAGATGACATATAGGGAGATGAGCATCTCAAGGAAACAAGGGTTTCCTATAATGAACTGGGAAAGTGCAGGAGGCACGGGGAATCAGACTTGGATAGTGAATACCAACAGAGTATAATATCAATAACTCTCTCTCTCCCTTAGGCCATACACATGAGGGGTTTTTATACTCCCTCCAAGTAGTTTCAGCAGTTGGAAACAGTTGGCCACGTGCTGGGGTGGTTGAACTACCTGAGTAACCATCAACCCAGCCCGAAAATAGGGAATAATTATATATATTTTTAATCATTTTTAATGGCATACGCGGAAAAGTCTAGCTGAACTCGCATATACACGCGGAAAAGTACGGGCATAGTCGCATATGGGGATTTTTACACTGTTTTTAAGTGAATTTGTCCAAGTCTGTAGGAATGGGTGCCCAAAACCATCAAAGCAATCATGAATCATGTGAAGGTGAGAAATGATGATATAACAGATGCCCCCTAATATATGAGGTCAGAAGGGGTACATGATGGCCGAAATGTATTATGCACATAGAAAGAACTTCGCAAGGACAAGAGAGGACTTCACCATATTTCAGCCTGCCAAAAACCAATGAAAGAAAATAGAGAGTCAACTCATGCTGAGGCGGGCATACCCATGCTCAGTCAAAAATACATCATATAGAAAGTACTGAATAGATCCAATATGTATACAAGTATAGCTGAACTGAAAGTACACAATGAATCATCTGAGCATGGCCCGGAAGTGTAAGTCTGAATCAATGTCCAAGTATCACATATAGAAAGCCGATCAAAGATGGTGCAACTGGATGTCTGATCATATAAGTAACTGAATCTCCAAGTACCGAATCATAAGAGGTGGAACAAACGATACAATCACGCAACTCGGGAGCCAACATATAGGATGCTGCTGTACTGAACTGCAACATATAAGGGTGGACGACATCACTGGCAGAAACTGAATGGACTGTCAAAAGTGAACCGAAAAATGCTGATGCAACCCGAGGTCTTCACCGATCACTATGGCACAATTCTACACCATGGGAATAAATGAGCTGAAGTCGACCATGTGAGAAATCGTTGGATTACCGGGCAATGATGTATCCCGTTAACCAACGCGAGACAACCCAACGATAATGATAATGAGTGTCAAGGTGCCCCAGTACAATCTGACAAGTGCGAATGAATGAGTTGAAGTCGAACACTTGAAAGAATCTACCAATCATGAGGCAATGATGAATCCCCACTGTCGATAGCGAAGAGTCTGCCACTGATGACTGCAAACCCTAAGGTACTGACAAAAAGACTCTAGACCTTATTCCCAGAGCAATGAGTCGGAGTCGATGGGAAAAGATCTGCTGGAAGGAAGGCATTAAGGCATCCCACATCAGTCCAGCGCGAGTGTAACCCGCAGGCCAAGATTTGGAAGGAATCGGACGAAGGAGAGTGATGGAACCAAAACCGAAGTACGTTTCCGACGTGCACAAGATGAAGCTAGAGCACGGAAGAAACCCTCTGAACCAACCAATAATGAAAGCTGACACAGAGGCGAGAAATCCACCGATAGGGTCAAATGGAAATCCAGGTACTGCACGAATCCCAAGTGTGATAATGTGTGCTCACGTCGAACACAGGGGAAACCACTCAGTCAAAGACCCATGATGATGATCAAATGCTGAGCACGAGGTCACCTATCAATGATGGAAATAGGCCCAAGGTGCGACTCTAGGTTTGCTCTCAGAGCAATGTGTCATAGTCGATAAGAGACAAACCCGCCGGCAAGAAGTCAATGGGGACCTTCTCAAACCAGCACGAGCAGAAGACCAAAACATCTGATGTGATAGAACATGATACTGACAAGACCGGGAAGGTCGACTGAATAATGAGTCAAGAGACACCGCAGAATGGCCGACTCAGGTTAGACTTCCCTTGAACAAAAGCACGACTCGTGATGACCATGGCAGTGAAAAGTGACACTGTATAAGTCTGTTATGCAGGAGGCAGAACAAACTCTCCATATGATTGGAAGAGATAACCAACCGGGGGAGAACTGACAAGTGAAACATGGTAAAGGTTGAACCTAGGTCAAAAACTAAAACCATCCCAAATGAAGGAAATATATATAAGTATATGTGCTTTGTTCAAGGGCGACAAACTGACTCTGTACTGCCATCAAAATAACGAAGATACATCCCGTTCCCGCTTTTTTTGTTATATTTGATTTTTTTTTGTCTTTTTCATATAATAAGCCTAAAAAAGAAAAAAGAATGCTATGGTACAATGGATAGAACGAGTTTCAAGAAATCAGATGCACTAGTTTTTGGGATTGGAACAATCCTATGCTCAATGCAAGGTGGCGAAAACTGGTAAGCGATACTCAGAGGAACGTTCCATCCATGGGTACAAAGGTGTCAAGTCGTGATAGCTAAGTGCATGCAATGGTTAACTTGTACAGAAAGTCAAGGTCAAAAGTTGGCTTAAACATCGAGTCCAAATGAAGCCGGCTAAAGGCCAGGATAAACAAGTAGCCAATATGCAATGCAGTAATACAACTTAACGACACCAAGGAGCCTCTAGGGTAAAAGCCAGAAAAAATGATAAGTGATGAAGAAGAAGAATGAAGCTTCAACACATAAGACATGGCGGGACTAAAGAGGACTCCCGAGCCTACATAAAACGCAGCATGGGCAACAAGTGATAGCAAGGAACTAACTAGGAAGCCCATGTAAAGGAAGGCTCTACCATCAAGTCATGATTAAATAATCGGCGAGTGAAATGGGTGTAATACTCATGACCTGATGGGATCGACCCTATGGCAAGTGATCGGTATGGAGGCTAGTATGCAAGATGCAACGGAAAGTGATTTCCCTAACCTATATGCTAGTGAAGATCATATACCTGCCGTGACGAGTCGGTAATCATGGATCAAAAACCGAGAAAAATCTCAAAATCGTCAAAATGTACCTGAAAACATACCAAACTGGGCACTTCCAAGCAACCGGGTTATGCAGCTTAAGATAGATCGAAAAAATAAGCATAAGGAATTTTTGCGAAAATTTTCAACTTTTTAGCCATAAATAGACAAATTACCTCATATTTGGTTCATTATTGCATTGCTGATTTGGAAAAAAGTGCTTTGGAGCAAAAAATTTCTTTCGTCAAATCAGGAACAACCGACCGTCGAAACGCGTCGAAACTTCAGGTAGGCACCTAAATCATCCTGTTTATTCATTTTGTCTGTTTGGAATTTAAAATTAAGTGATTTTTAGCTTTAAAACCCTTGCTAAAATATGCGGACTTGCGCATACGCGGGTTCGTTAAAGGAAACTCGCGTATACACGCGACTGTGCAAAGGAAAAACCGCGTATGCGCAGGTCCGAATGCAAAAAAGCATGGCTAATGCATAATTTGATGAAATTTGACAGGATGACTATCTCATGGAGGGAACGTGAGCATAGCGCAATAGACCAAGAGGTCATGCAAGATTGCGCAGCGCAAAATATCCTTCGGAATTGCGGATTGTTCAAATTCTTTAAAATGTCAAATATGAAAAGCAATGTGCGGTTGCTAGAAATGCTCGTAAATTACTGGGAAACAGATTATGATTTCTTCATTATTGATCAGATGCCACTACGCATTGAAGTGGAAGACATATATTTCATTACTGGACTCTCCCGGAGGGGAGAACCAGTAGACTTGCACGGGAAGCCCCTGGGAGGGTTAACCGTGGAAGACTATGTCCACGTATATTGCGTAGGGGGTTCCAAAAAGGTTGGAACTCAGATTGAAATTAAATATGTGATGGATTTGCACATGAAAATCCTCCTTTTCACCATCGGCAGAGTGGCAGGATCCGCCTCTCTACATCAGGCGTCCAGGACGCAAATGAGCATAGCAGTAGAGTGTCTGACTCATGTGTATGATTGGTGCACAACCCTTCTACTGAACATGAAACAACATCTGACCTCAATCCGCCAAGTAAAGACCAAACACTTTGGCTATGGGACCATTTTGACAACATTCTTCTTTGAGAAGATTCCAGCACTGAGACCCAGAGTCATCTCTACCATCAGTAGCCCGCGAGACCCAAGAATTGCCCGTTGGGCGGACATGATGAAGAGACTGGGGGGTAGTGAAGTACCCCGGACCACGTGGGACGATGAGTTCTTCCTGTGGTGGGGAGAACAGATCATCGCAGTGGACGATTATCCCTATGCCGGGATGGATTTTCGTGCAGATCCAGATCTAGTTCTTCCACCAGGCACAGCATGGGGAACAGTCGGTAAGTTTTGCAAAAAAAAATTGACTTATATAATTTTTTTGGATTTTTTCAAATATGTATGAAAAAATGAAAACTAAACATGTTTTTGATTGGATTCATAATGACTGACAATTAAAAATGATCATGTTTCAGATGTTGGACCAATTCGTCCTGAGGGTCTCCCGCGCCACAAGCGCCGCAGGGGCGAAGCGGATACTGTGGATTCAGATAGGACTCTCCAGGCCGTGCAGAGAAACTTGGAGGGATTAACCCGCCAAATCCCTATGGCTGTCGTGGAGGACTTGTCGGAAGCCATCCAGAGATGGGTGGTAGGAGTGCCCCGAGACTGGGTTAGACTATTCCGCCGAGTTTCCACTGCAGTCACGTTCTATAGGAACACGACTTCTGGGCAGGGACCTCAGGAGTAGACAGATATTATGTATTAGATGATTGTATATTCTTTTTTGAGACTGAACATGATGGGGCATAAGCCCAAGTTTTGTACGACATTTATGGATCCAAATTTTGTAAAGTTTTTTAAACACTCCGATGATATATATACAGCGATATTTGATGTGATGTGATAAATGTATCAAATGTATGATGTTTTTGATGATTAAAATTTTATTGTGTGGAATGATTAATATGCCAATCTAATGCTTGATTAGCTAATGAGTCAGCAAACCAATTGTCAGCTCGAGGAATATGAATGAATGTTAAAAATTGAAATGACCTTTGTAACAAACGTATCCTCAAGAACAATCGTAATAAAAATGGATCTCGTACCCGATAAGTGTTGTTCAACTGCGACACCACCAGCTGGGAGTCCAAGAAAACTACCAACGAATCAACACCCAAAGATATTGCCTCCAAGAGTAGATGAACGACTGCAGTGTATTCTGCTATATTATTGGAAGCAGGACCAATGCAGACCCCTCTTGATACCAACAGCTGACCGGAAGGATAATGAAGCACCCAAGCCGCGGAAGCTAAGTTCCGGGTGTGTCTACTAGCACCATCGGTGAAACCAAAATGACTCATGACATCCAACACAACCTGCCAAAGCAGATCAAAAACATCACCAACTCATCAAAAATCGAAAATCAATCAGATATGTACAAAGAAAAAAACTACTATATACAAAAGCAACATGCCAGGCCAAAGCCTAGGCATAATACTTCTTCAAATAGAGCCCATTTCGGGGCTCCGGCAACTCGTTCCCTTCAAAATCAACCAAGGTGTATGCTCCTTTCTTAAGGACTTTTTTAACGATATAGGGGCCATACCACATAGATTTAAACTTTCCTGCCCCCAGGGCATCTTTTTCTTGGGCATAGACCAAAACAAGGTCACCTTCCGAAAAAACCCTGGGTTTGACCGCCTTATCGTACTGAACTTTAACTCGATTTTTATGCGCTTCATTCATCGTGGCAGCATCCCGACGCCGCTCATCGAGATGTTCCAGATGAAGGAGCCGTTCTTCAAGACTAGAAGTGTCAGGAAGAAGTTCAACAACTAACTTAAGAGAAGGAATCTCGCATTCAATAGGAAATACGGATTCCACCCCGTGCACTAACTCAACCTGAAAAGCTTCGCTGTGCCACTCCACGTCCTCATGCCCAGTGTGATATAGCATAATGTGCCAGTTGGATCTATGTTTATCAATTGTCCGTTGAAGAATTGTCTTCAAGGATTTATTCACGGCTTCCACTTGCCCATTGGCCCGAGGATAATATGGAGATGAATGCTCCTGCCGGAAACCCAATTTGAGAGCCAACTCAGCCATCATACTATTCTGAAAGTGACTGCCATGGTCAGTGACAATCTCTCTAGGAATACCGAAACGAGCGATAACTTGGTTGAAGAAGAAAAGAGCTGCAGTCTCACCATCGTTCCCAAAAGTAGGCATAGCCTCGACCCACTTCGTAAAGTAGTCTACTGCTACGATAATGTACTTGTGGCCCTTAGCCGAAGGCGGGTTACAAGTAGTAAAATCAATACCCCACTTTGTAAAGGGACCGACAGTAACGACTGGAAAAAGCGGAGCTGGATGAGCGCGCATTTTTCGAGTATACACCTGACAAGGATGACACTTTTTGACCGATTCAATACAATCCTTGAAAATCGAGGGCCAAAAGTATCCAGCATGCAAAATCTTTTGGGCTGTAGCAAGCCCAGATAAATGACCCCCACAAGCTCCACTGTGAGAATCATTGAGCACAGCCTCAGCTTCCTCGAGAGTTAAGCAGCGTCTTAGGATTGAATCAACCCCTCGACGGTATAAAGCATCACCAATAATCAGATAATTCTTGGCCAAGTGACGCAGCTTACGACGCTCATCTTTCGAAAAAGTAGAGGGAAACTTCACAGTCTGGAGATACACAATGATATCCCCATACCAAGGATCCTGTGGAGAGATCAGAAATAAGTGTTCGTCCGGAAAGGACTCATCATAGATCATCTCCTCTCCACAAGGCAACTCGGAGATCAATTCCACAAAAACTAATGACTTCTTGGATTTGGTAGACATGAAATCGAGATCAAATTCTTGTAAAATCACAATCCATCTATTATATTTTCCCCCAATCACTCGCCTGCTGAGGACAAACTGAAATGGATTGGCAGCTGCCAAGACATAAGTTTTGCGAAGGATAATGTAATGCCAGAGTCGCTGCACAGCATGAACTGCTGCTAAGGCTAATTTTTCTATCGGAGTGTATCGAAGTTCAGGTCCTACCAGTCCTCGACTAAGGTAGTGAATAACATGCTCTGCAAGAGCATCATCTTTCTGAACCAGAACCATACCGATGGTAGATTCTTCTGTTTCCAAATACAAAAGAAAATCTCTGCTATAATCGGGTGGACTCAGTAAAGGAGCAGAGGTCAATGCCTTTTTCAAGGCATCGAATGAGCGTTGAGCGTAGTCATCCCAAAGAAAAGGAACTCCTTTCTTCAATAGTCTCATATATCCCTTCTTAATCTCAGCATAATTGACGATAAACCTCCGAAGAAAATTAGACTTTCCTTGGAGACTTTGAAGCTGACGAATTGAAGACGGGGGAGGCAACCGAAGTATTGCCTCAACCTTGAAGGGATCTACCCTTATCCCTTCCCTAGACACAATGAATCCCAATAGCCGACCGGATGTAACCGCGAAAACGCACTTGTTTGGATTCAATCGAATCTTATAAAAACGACATCTTTCAAATATTTGCCGGAGGTGACCAGGATGATCCATCCTCTTTCGAGAATGAGCAGCTAGATCATCTAAGTATGCCTCGATAATCTTCTTGATGTCATGGAAGGCGTAAGACATGGCCCGCTGAAAGGTAGCCCCAGCATTTTTAAGACCAAAAGGCATTTTCTTATATGCAAACGTACCCCAGGGACAAATAAATGCAGTCTTATGTTGATCTTCAGGACGGATAGTAATTTGATTATATCCGGAGAAACCGTCCATGAAGGAGAAAATATCGTTACCGGCAGACTCGTCAATGATCTGATCGA
This sequence comes from Pinus albicaulis, assembly GCA_034641835.2. NCBI lineage: Eukaryota > Viridiplantae > Streptophyta > Pinopsida > Pinales > Pinaceae > Pinus > Pinus albicaulis. The sequence goes on along the minus strand of CM076575.1, from coordinate 1,022,158,610 downwards.
TGAATGGTGTGGGGTAATTTTCTTTAGGACATGCCTTATTTAGGTCTCTGAAATCGATGCGCACTCGAATCGTTCCTTTCTTTTTATCTACCGGAATGGGGTTTGAAACCCATTCAGTCAGAGGAACTGGGAAAATGAATCCCGCCTTAAGCAGCTTTTCAACTTCAGCTTTGATAGCTGCTGCCTTCCTAGGATTGACCGGACGAAGTTTTTGCCTGACCGGCTTAGCGTTTTCATACGTCTTGATCTCATGTTGGACAATAGATGGGTCTATGCCAGGAATTTCCTCATAAGAACAAGCAAATACATCCCTATACTCTTTAAAGAGCTCGGTGTAGATTTGAATCTCTTCACGGGAACATTCAGCTCCAATGAAGACATTCTCAATGATATTGGGATCCCTGGAAATGTTCACCGGGATAGTAGGAGAGATCACAGCCATGTTCCCTTCAGCATAAACCTGTGTTGGTGCCAAAGGGTTCAAGACTGGGTGAACAGGACCAGGAGACTGAGGACTTGGAAAACTAGCTTCAACTTCGTTCAAGTCAGGTAGGAAGTAAGACCGATGATGCAAGTCATCCCACGGTCTATCTATACCAGTCATGGCTTCCAGGATTGCCTCTTCAGATGGAAGAGTGGTATCAAGGCAATCCTGGGCCGAAGCAGAACTAATCGTCCAAGCCGGAGCCACATCACCATCCAACTCTTCCGGTGAAAGAGGAGCTGGGGTAGATTCTGCAGTGTCAACAATAGAATGATATGCAATCTCAGCTGCAGAAATCAGAAATGCCATTCCACCCACTTGACCTTCTGCTAATGTGGCAGTAGGGGAAGGTAAGGTCCAAGGGTCCGAAAAATAATGAGTTCGAAAGAACTCTCTTCGAAGGGGAGCCTTGGAGGATGAAATAGCATTAATATGCACTGTAGGAGGAGGAAGATTGAAAGTACCCATCAGGGAAGAATACATTCCAACTCCTAGATTCTCAACAGGCGCCTTAGTACTATCCAACTTAGGAACAGATGAGTCAGAAGATGCATTTAGGTCTACAGGAGGACAGTCCAGTTGATCCACTGTAACGATCCTCCCTTCGTGGGGGAAACATACAATTCGAAATAATGAGGATGCAATGGCATCCATCTCATATATCCAGTTCCTCCCCAATAGAAGGTTGTAGTCCAAGGCTGCATCCACTACCTCAACCTCTATGTTGACAGTTTTGCCCCCAACACAGATGGGCAAAGCCGGGACAATACCATGGGGTCTGTGAGAATGACCATCGAATGCAGTAAGAACAGTGCTAGATGGAACAGCTTTGGGAGATCCAAGTGTCTTCCAGCATGTGAGAGACATCACGCACGTGGAGGCACCCTCATCAACGACCGTTCGAAAGATATTGCACTTCCGATACGACGATTTAATATGAAACGCCATGTGATGAGGAAGTCTCTTCTTAAAGTTATTCATATCAAAAGTAATCAGAAGAGAATGTTTCGGATCAATAGCCCCAATGGCAGTGAGCAAAGCACTGCGCTGAGCCGGACAAGACTGGAGTACCTCTAAAGATGACATAGCACAAGGACTCCGCGCCAAATCTTCTGCAATCGAGTAGTTCTAGGCAGCCCTTGCATTCGGATTAATCGTTGACCGCTTAGAAGATGCTTTTGGCATCCGAGGCATAGACTCAACAGTGGGCTTCGTAATGTGAAGCGGCTCAGTAGCATCAGGAACTTCCTTAGCTTTCGAAGATTCCTCTCCGCCATAATCACGGGATCTCGTAGCGATATCCGTGTGAGCACTCATCATAAAAATGTTCGATGGAATTTCCCCTTCCTGGGTGCCCCTAGAGGAACCCCCAGGATTTTGGTTCGCGCCAACAACTAATTGCTGCCCTTGGGGAAAAGGGTTTGTTAACACAGCCTGGGAACTAGAAGAACCCTGCTGGGATAACAGGCGCTGAGCATCCTGAATTTTAGGGAAAAGGTGTGTGAGATGGTCTCCAGCACAAAGCTTGCATGGAAACTTCACTTTCTTTTTCTCCTTTTGACCCTCACCAACACGCTCGTTGGTTTTATTTTCATTGCCCTTCCCGTTCTTGCCCTTCTTCTTGTTATTTCGTCCTTTCTTCTTCCCATCGGATTGTTGATTTCCTTTGGGATCAGAAGTTTGGACAACATTTATGGACAAAGACTGGGAAGGTGATGAATCAGCAGGCACAGCCTGACCAGAAGGAGCAGATTGTAAAGACAACTGCTGCAGTTGAGAAAGCAGGTTGGCTGCACCACTATTGACCGAACCGACAAGCCCATCACCATGCGGACCAGGTTTAGTTTTCGATAAATCCAATTTGGAGCGAGGAGCATTGGGCAAATACTTATAAAGTACCCCAGACTGAGAATAGATCAGTTCTAACTGCTGGGCCCTAAAAATGGCCTGCTCCTCAGAAAATACCCCGGATAGGGATACATCTTTTGAAATATCTGACTGCAGGGATTTGAGAAACCATTCGAGAAGGAATTCACCTGGAATATGAGCTTTGATAAGCCTCTTCCTTCTCCTCCATTCCTGAATGTGATCATAAATGTGAGTTGCCTCATCCTGCTTAAAATTAGCCAGGAGTTCGGTCCCAGCCTCATATCTGACAGGCAACTGAAAATGGTTTAGAAATGTGACAGCCAGTTCTCCAAATGTGGAAAAACTGCCCCCAGTGAGCTCGATATACCATTTGGCAGCATTTCCAGTTAGGGTGCGTTGAAATAATCTCAACCTAATCGAATCATCGATCAGGGAGTTCGAAGAACACCATAAGTGGAAAGTGGTGATGTGGTCAGCCGGATCCTCTCCATTCTTACCTTCAAACTTTGGAATGTCTGAAGGAAGTTTGGTCAGGACCGGAGGCCACCCCTGACTATAACGAATCGGGTCATTAGTCAACTTCGACAAATATGGCAAGTTTAACGTTGCCAGAAAAGGTAAGCGAGGCAGAGCCTGAGGATTCCATCCTTGATGGGATGGATTCCCAACATTCTGAAAAGAATAGCCTGGATTTGATGAGGCACCAGGTTGCCAAAAAGGACTCGTAGAAAAAGGAGAAGAACCTCCTCCCCATGCCGAGTTACCAAAGCCCAGACCAGTTCCCCCCGCTGAAGTATTAAATGAAGAGGAGAGCCCCTGGTAGGGGTTCCAAGCATTAGACAGAGGAGAAAAAGACTGATAAGCACTCGATGAAGGGAAAGAAGCATTCCCTTGATGACCTGCATAAAACTGATTCCCTGCCCCCGCTGTAGTAAACACAGGATTCCATCCCGTAAAAGTAGTCGAACTTTGCCCCCCAGACCAAGGGTTGAAACTCTGGGTCTGGGACGTAAACGGAAACGACCCTAAAGAAGGATTGGAACTGGGAATGTGCCCAGTCCCAAAGGGGAAACCCTGAAACGAAGTTGATCCACTAGCCATGTTAGACATGGGTGTAGATCCAGCTGCACCGGCGGAAAAGGAAAAAGAGGGATTTCCACTAATGGACATCCCTGAACAAAAGGGACCAGAATGAGAAGCATATGCTTGGGTGAACCCAGAGCCAAACATAGCAGTGCTAGAAGAAATCGAAGATGAAGCAATAGTGCCCCCTGCCTCGACAGAAGTAGGGGTCTGAATGCCTGCAGCACTCACGGTAGAAGCCGCGTTCCCAGTCGTGGCCATCGAAAGATAAGAATGATATGGAAGATCCGGCGGTCTCTCAGACTCCGGTCCGATGTACTGAACAACAAACGGATAATCAGGAGGAAGAGGAGATGGACCTGTAGTAGGAGGCTCAGGTATATCTTCTATCTGAAAATCTTCTTCCTGAGGAAACAACACTCGCGAGGTGAGCGGAACGCTCCTCTCGGAACCGACACCGGAATCAGCTACGAAACCTTCAAACCTCTGTGGAGGATCACTCTCCACTGCGTCAGATGCCACAGGGTGGTAACCACCTGCTAAATCACTCCTACGCCTTCTCGAAGAAGGCTCTGGACTCTCGGGAGATAACCCCCGGATTCTCCTCAAACGACGAGGCGCTTGATCAGCCACTTTTATAGATTTTTTAAATTAGACTCAAAAAAGTGAAAAGCTAGGCAAGCTAGGAGCAAAGAGCACTCACTAAAAAGAAAAATCCCTGAGATACAGTCAAGCAAACAGCCTCCAAGTATTTCCGCTCCGGGTGATGAGGACCGGACACCAAAATACAGGAAAGCGAAATATAGGACCTCCCGAAAGCAGTCTGGGATGATTAGGGCCCAGAACAACTAGCGAAGGTATTAGAAACAGTTACGCCGACCTCCTAACGACAGCCTTTGCTGGCTCAAGCACCCAAGCTTCGCAAGGGCACCCCCCAGAAGTACTGCTGAAAGTGATGCGACGTCTGCCTCAGGTACCACGGGTATTCCCCCCCGCAGTCACCTGTGTGGAACCTAGGAGTGGCAACTATGGGCACCAATCCGTATCAGAAGCTGGGCGGAACGGTCTTAAGGTCAGATTCAGCTAATCAGAGAGGGGGTATCCCTCTTCTCAGCCTTCACTTCCCCTCGTGCTTGACTCTCTGGAGGAGAGCTTTCCCGGTCCACCTAACGAAGTTGGATTTCGCTCAATTAATCAACTTCTATGTTTGTTTGAGCGGCCTTGGAGAGTTAACTCTCCACTCACCTATTCCAAGGCCCTACAACCTAGCTAGTTGGTGATTGACACTTAGAAAACTTGCTAGTTGATTTTAGATTAAATCGCTTATTTTAATGGCTATTATGTTAAGTCACAAGGATATGGAGATGAAACGTATGGTGTTTTTGACGCAAAAGAAATTAATAAAAACTTAACTACATGCAAATGCAGTTCTTTGTCTTTCGATGAAGAGCAATCTCTATACAGGTTCTACGAGACTAAAAAATTATATTTTTCTTTTCAAATAGCAAACTCACACTCAAAAAAACTAAGAAATTGACTAAATGATTAAATGCACCTAATGCAAATCACTACAAGCATGCAAATCCTAAGATGCAGATCTCCTAAAGCAGAGTGAAATTCCCAAAAATTCCTTCAGTTTTAACTCTTCCTTGGTTGCCCAGAAAGCTAGCTCTCGAAATCAAGAACTCTTAAAATGAGGACACCAAGAACACTTAAAAACAAGAAGAAGAAATCAAATGACAACTCCTCCTCAAAATCAAGCCAAAAACTAAAAGCAAGAAACCTCACAAGCTTCAAAAGTTATAGCAAACGAAAATGAAAATGCAACAACAAAAGCAAATAACAAGTCAACATGTTTTTTAAGCCTTTGAAATGCAAAAACAAAAAGCAAAGCAAATGTTTTTTGAGATTTTTTGTTTTATAAAGAAAGAGCTCGAAAACACCAAGCACAACTATCAAAATCCAAACCAAACAAGACTGAATTTCAAGCACAAACTTCAAAAATGCTCCCAAACCTTATAAGGCTAACTCGTAGCAAGATCAATAAGAGCAAAAGAAGACCAGAAAACTCAGCCACTCAGCCTAGAAAAATAGTGCAAATTCGTCGCAAACAAAAACTCCAAAGAAGCAAGAAAAGCTCTTCAAAAGTTGCAACAAAACCTAGCCTATGGAACTCAAGAAAACCAATCAAAAACGAAGCAAAAATCGCAATGCGAAGCACAACACAAAGATAGGAGCGAGTCAGTGAGCAGAAGCTCTCTGTTCTGATAAAGCAGAACAGCCAAGAATGCTCAGAAAGCGATCTTGGAACTCAATCCAGAAGTGCCAGCACTAGAAACAACACTTTGCCAAAAAGACTAGTTTTCAATCAAACGAAAGAGAGAAAAGACATGAAACCACTTCCTTCACAATCCAGTAAGTACAGAGACACTGTAGAAACAGGTCTCCACAGCCAGAAAGGACCAAAAAGTCAAGAAACCCAAAAATTCAAAATCTGCCTAGGTATATGCTACTTCACAGCTATGCAACCAGCGTGCATACGCGTCTGTGCTAAGGGAAACTCGCGTATACGCGGGTCCCTTTAGACAAACTTGCGTGTATACGCGACTGTGTGCATAAAAAAGCACATATACAGAGGTAAATAATGACAAAACAAAAAGGACAAGCCTGGAAAAGAAACCAGGACTTCAGACTGACTGTCAAAAAGTAAAGTGGACTGCAAATGAAAGTTAAAACTGCTGGAATCCTACCAAACAGCTGAAACAACCCAACAGGAGAATCACAAGAATGTGATCCCCAGTGGAGTCGCCAGTTCTGTTTCGGGGAATATCACCCTAGAGGTTCGTTGGGTTACAACCTCCACAGAGCAGGGGCATGCTACTTAAGAAGGACTCACACAACCATGCACGTTCAGAAAAAATAAATAGAGTAGAATGAGAAAGTTACCCGTAGGTCCTACGGTTGAAGTAGATCCAGCGGGGTCCAAACCCCCAGCAACCGTCCTTCCTTCTTAACCTGAAAGACAAGAAGAAACAAGCACGAAGAACTGGTTGTACAGCATATATCTACTCTAAATGTTAGTGAGATTCATATAAAACATTAAATAAATCATAATGAATGCTTAAATAACAATATTCTCATACATATAAGCATACACTAACACGTTTATTTCGGGAATAGCATGATACTTCTGTATTATAAATAGCATGTACAAAAGTAACGAGTGGAGAGATCACCTGATCCTTCCACGGCCTTCGCAGACCGTCGTCCGGATCTGTCCAGCCCTTGCCTCGCTAAGACTCCTTCCAAACTGGTGCATACGAGATGTCATATAAGGAGATGAGCATCTCAAGGAAACAAGGGTTTCCTATAATGAACTGGGAAAGTGCAGGAGGCACGGGGAATCAGACTTGGATAGGGAATACCAACAGAGTATAATATCAATAACTCTCTCTCCCTTAGGCCATACACATGAGGGGTTTTTATACTCCCTCCAAGTAGTTTCAACAATTGGAAACAGTTGGCCACGTGCTGGGGTGGTTGAACTACCTGAGTAACCATCAACCCAGCCCGAAAATAGGGAATAATTATATATTTTTTAATCATTTTAATGGCATACGCAGAAAAGTCTAGCTGGACTCGCGTATACACGCGGAAAAGCACGGGCATAGTCGCGTATGGGGATTTTTACACTGTTTTTAAGTGAATTTGTCCAAGTCTGTAGGAATGGGTGCCCAAAACCATCAAAGAAATCATGAATCATGTGAAGGTGAGAAATGATGCTATAACAGCTACTCAGGCCGATTTGGCTCATATCCAGTCTGAATTTGACAAGGTGAACATCTTCATTGAGCACATTCAACACATTCGCTAGCAGGTTCATGACATATTGGACAGAGGCAATGATAAGTACAAGCAACAACATGATCAACATCGGGTGCCACACAACTTCCAGGTGGGCGAGAAAGTGTGGCTACATTTGTAGAAGGAGCATCTCGTTGGACCCCACCACAAGCTTCGCTCGCTTCGATATGGGCCATACACCATCACCAAGGCTATAGGGGACAATGCCTTCAAACTGGGTATTCCACCATTCGTTGGTCTGCAACTAGTGTTCAATGTGGACCACCTTCGACCATACTTCCCACCTCTACTAGACACATCTGACATGGTAGAACAACTCACACCAACACAGTTAAAGCCAAACTGCATGGAACAAGCCACAACTTGTTAGGTATGTGTTATATTCTTTCCACGACTAGCCACGCGGGGGGGTGTCACAGGTGGGGCAATAGACCACCCTGTACGTTGTGTCAGGCGCAGCACGGGGGTCACAGGGTGGGTGATAGCCCCCTCTGTTTGGTGTCTGGGGTAGCGCCCCAGGAAAAAAATTTGGACCTTATTTTTCAGTGGGCGGACCCGCCCATGGTTTTGTGCATGGGTTTGCACATGGTTTTGGGGCATGATGGTTTTTGACCCCTGGTATTTTGTAGATTCGGTCAATGGAACTACAGTTATGTTCTAATATAGGGTTAATGGATTGGGGTTTATGTATGCTTCAACATGTATATATATGTGTTGTAACACTAAAAGGAATATAATGAAAAATAAAGTTGGTCGTCTCGATTTGGGATCCAGAGGAAAATCTCTGTGTATATTTTTTTTATGTTTATGCTCTCGCTATTGTTGATTTTATGTTTCTAACATTTGTTTGCAGATAATTTATGTACAGGGTTAAAGCCTACATTTGGTATCAGAGATGTTTCGGCTTCAAGGGGATGCCTTTGCTGCTGAGGGGTTTTTTTTTCTCGGGCCTGAGGTAGAACCTGTTCAGTGGGAGATCTGCAGTATCGATTCTTTCGGTGAAAGAATATGGCGAGCAGTGGAAATATAAAGATTAATAAATTTAATGGTCAAAGTTTTGAGTTGTGAAAGCTCAAGATGGAGGATCTGTTGGTGGATAAAGACTAGTGGATCGCGGTAGATCTAGGTACTAAACCAACGACAATTTCAGATGAAGACTAGAAAAATTTGGATCGGAAGGTGAATAGCACAATACAATTATGTGTCTCAGATTCAGTATTGTTGAATGTATCTGGGGAAGCTACGACGAAGAATTTGTGGGACAAACTTGGGACTTTGTACCATTCTAAGTCTCTGGTTAATAAATTGTTCCATACAGCATTAATTATAACCTGAGGATGAATGTAGAGACTAGGCAATGACTTTTATAGATACCTTCAATCATTGGTAAGTCGGTAATGTCCGTAATATTAAATCTAGATGAAGAATGGTCTAGAATTTTTGTGTTCTCTACAGGACTCGTGGGACAGTCTCTAGTTCATTGCTCAGTGGCTGATCTAACTTCTACTACCAAATTTCTATTCATCTCATATACTGTGGAGAATGAGAACGAAGAAATACTGGAAGAATTCGGAATGGAGATACTATACGTATGAGGAAGGTCTCGGAAACCGAGAAATAAGAATAAGGTTTCGAGTGGGAGATCTAAATCTATAGGGAGATCTAAATCTACGGAGAGAAAGTTAACTATAAAGTGTGCGCTGGAAATGCGGAAAGGAAGGGCACTACAAAAAGGACTGCAGATCTAAAGCTCCTGAGAAAGGAAATGGATCTAATGATGCTCCTTCTACAGAGGAAAAAACCACCTCAGATGAAGGTGGGGATGTGTATTTGGCTTCTTATTCAAATACACATGTAGATCATGAGTCATGGTTGATTGACTCGGGTGCATCCTTTCACTTCACTCCCCATAGGGATTGGTTCTATGAGTATGAGAAATATGATGGCGATGATGTCTTCTTAGGTGATGATAGGAAGGCCAAAATCATCGAACGTGGAAAATTAATGCTAAAGATGCAAGGTGGAAGGATTAGAACACTTCCTGGTGTTCTGCAGATTCCTGCATTGGCCAGAAATTTGATTTCTCCAAGCAAGATGGATGATGCGGGTGTAAAAATAGTGTTCGAGAAAGATACCTGTAAGATGGTTTTGGGAGCACTGGTATTAATGCAGGGAGTTCGGATTAGAAATCTGTACAAGCTTCAAGGCAGCATTGTTATTGATGGGTGCAATAGTTCTGTGGTTCTTGAAAGTGAAGTGGAAAGCCTAGCGGTCTCCGGAGAAAAGACCATGCTATGGCATCAAAGGCTTGGACATATTGGAGAGAAGGGCCTTCGGATACTACATGGAAATGGTATGGTATAAGGTATGTCTAATAGCTCTCTAGATTTCGATTTCTGTGAACATTGTGTATATTGGAAGCAGAATCGGGTGAGTTTTCCTTCTGGTGCTAAGAGGGCAAACAAGATATTAGAGATTGTGCATAGTGATGTGTTTGGACCTGTGTCAGTTCCATCACTGGGTAAGTCTGTGTACTATGTTTCATTCATAGATGAATTCTCAAATTAATACATGGATATATTTCTTGAGGAAGAAATCTGAAGTATTTTGCAGATTTAAAGAATTTAAGGCTCTGGTGGAAAACCAGACAAAGAAGAAGATAAAGGTGCCTAGGACAGATAATGGTGGGGAATCCTGCAAGAATTAATTTGAAGAGTTCTCTAAGAAGTGTGGTATAGCATGGAAGAAGACTACTCCATACACACCTCAGCAAAACGGAGTTGTAGAAAGAAAGAACAAAACACTGATGGAAAAGGCAAGAAGCATGCTCAGTGGTACCGGGTTAGGACAAGAATTCTAGGCATAGGCAGTGGAGACTACATGTTACTTGGTTAACAGATCACCTTCATCAGTGTTGGAAGATAAGAATCCACATGAGGTATGGACCGGTAAGAAACCCTCTCTTTCACATCTGAGGATATTTGGATGTGATGCATATGTACATGTTCCAAAGGAGAAAAGGACCAAGTTGTATAATAAAAATGAAAGGTGCATATTTATTGGGTATAAGGATGGTTTAAAGGGTTACAAGCTTTGGAACCCATAAATAAGGAAGGTTGTGTAAAGCCAAGATGTGGTGTTTAGAGAGGTGAAAATTGTTGTTAAACACAAAGCCCTACCAAAGGAACCTGAGAAGATAGAGTTTGAGCTAAAGGAGGATGAATCGGACTCTACAATAAAAGAAGACTCAGAAGAGGAAGAGCCACAAACTCTAGCTATGAGAAGATTAGTTCGAGAAAGAAAACAACCAGAAAGTGACCGTGTTATTTATTTGGTCTTGTACGTGGATGATATGTTGTTGATTAGAAATGAAAAATAAATTATCCAAGATTTGAAGACCCAAATGTTCTCCAAATTCGACAGGAAGGATCTTGGTGCTGCAAACTATATTTTGGGCATGGAAATTAAGAGAGTTCGGGCAAAGAGGAAGCTTTGGTTAAACCAGAGGAAGTATGTCAAGACTATATTGCAGGGGTTCAATATGCAGGATAGTATACCGGTGAATGTTCTGATTCCTGTAGGTACAAAGCTGTTTGCTGAACAGTGTCTCAAGACACAAGATTAAGAGGAGGATATGTCTCGTGTTCCATATGTAAGTGCAGTGCGTAGCATGATCTATGCAATGGTATGTACTAGACCAGACATTGCACATGCAGTGGGAGTATTGAGCAGGTTTATGACGAACCCAGGGAAGGAGCATTGGACTGCAGTGAAGCGGGTTTTCAGAAATTTACGTGGCACTAGTGATTATGGCTTGTGTTATCAGGGAAGACTAGGATTGGAAAGAGTGTTGGACATTCGTGGTTTTGTTGATGCAGACTGGGCTAGAGATCTGGACCAAAGAAGATCTACAAGTGGGTATGTCTTTAGCCTATTTGGAGGTGCAGTCAGTTGGATGAGTAAAAGACAATCTATAGTGGCTTTTTCAACTACAGAGGCATAATACATAGCAGCCACTCATGCAAGCAAAGAAGAATTTTGTTTGCAGAGATTGTGTTCAAGTATGGGGTTGGTGCAGCAAGCTATAAGGTTAGACTGTGATAGCCAAAGTGCAATTTTCTTGGCTAAGAACCCTGCATATCATTCAATGACAATTTACATTGATGTTCAATATCACTTTGTGAGAGATATGGTTGAGGCTAGAAGGGTGTTGCTGGTAAAGGTGGACATCTTGAAGAATGTTGCAGATGCATTGATGAAGTCTGTGAGCACTCAGAAGTTCTCTTGGTGCAGAGAAACAATGGGTGTTTCAGAGGTGGGCTAATGACTAAGCTCTCTTGTGGCCCCCTGCAGAAATAAAACAAGTGGGAGAATGTTGGGTATGTGTTATATTCTTTCCACGACTAGTCATGTGCCGGGGGGGGTGATAGACCCCCTTGTACATTGCGCCAGGTGTAGCAGGGGGGTAACAGGGGGGGCGACAGCCCTCCTTGTTCAGGGTCTGGGGCAGCACCCCGAGAAAAAAAATTTGGACCTTATTTTTCGGTGGGTGGACCCGCCCATGGTTTTGTGCATGGGTTTGCACATGGTTTTGGGGCATTATAGTTTTAGGCCCCTAGTATTTTGTAGATCTGGTCAAGGGAACTACGATTATGTTCTAATCCAGGGTTAATGGATTAGGGTTTATGTATGCTTCCGCATGTATATATATGTGTTGTAACACTAAAAGGAATATAATGAAAAATCAAGCTCGTCGTCCCAATTTGGGATCCAAGGGAAAATCTCTGTGTATATTTGTTTTATGTTTATGCTCTCGCTATTGTTTATTTTCTATTTTTAAGATTCGTTTGCAGATAATTTCTGTACAGGGTTAAAACCTACACAACTGATTGGATTATGGACATAAAGATCAAGAACACCTACCAGGAGAGGATCCAGCTATATCGAGTTGTCAAAGTAGGTCAACTCCTTCACGAGGGAAAGTGGCTTACCAGGGACCAAGTTCAACAAAAGTTTCTTCATCTCATGGAGGAAGTCAACACAATGGGGACCATTGCTTCCTAAGGGGGAGGAATGACCCAAGTGGATATTGGTGGCCACCCGCCTATTCCACTTGGACCCCCATCACTATTTCTTTCATTTTTTCAGTTTCCTTAATTGTATCACAATTTACTATTTTTAGCAGTTTTTTGGGCCCTGAACTTCCAGAGCCGTTTTGAGGCCCTAAACGACGTTTTTTGGGCATGAAACCTTCAACAAAGATGAGTCTGTCCCAGACTTGAAATTCATGATCAATAGTTTTAGTCCTCGGATAGATAGTTCTAACGATATATCATGTGCGTGAAACAGAGATAATATGCCAAAGTTATGACCCCGGGAAATTGATGTACCAATTTACCCCAGCGAGGCCCATAGTCTGGCGTTTCATCTCCTAGGGTTAGATTTTTGGGTGTTTAGGGTTTTCCATTGTTTCTCAATAATATATAGGCCTTTGAGCCTCATTGTAACATACAGTTCAGAGGCCTATAGCCACCACATTTCTTCTTAGAGATAAGCTAACAACGCCCTAGCTAGTTTATTTTCATTTTGTATGTAAACAAATTTCAGTTCTTTCATATTAATAAAAAGAAGTGTTATTTCCATTAGATATTTGTATTTATTTTTATATGTGTATTATGTTGCATAAATTAAAATCATATATGGGGTTATCCACATATGGAATTTGAAGAAGATTCTAGAACATCCAAAGTTGTAACTCTAATTAAGGGTTAAGGAAGTAAAATAAATACCCCTAGATGGCTATTGTGCAATGTTAAATACCAAGAAACCATTGGGGGGGAGAAGGGGTTCCATTCTATATCATTGTATTTGTTCCATAGTTGAGTAGAGCTTCTAGGATATGGAAGTTAGAGAACATAAGGGGATAAGATTTGTAGTGGCCTTATAAGTCACGATTCTTAGGTAACTCCATAGAGATTGCCTCTTTCTTTGTATATTCATATTTCCATATTAGAGAAAAAAAAAACATAGAAAACTTATCCTATAACTATATTTTAGCTCATACAGGTTTCGTAAAGTAAAGCTTGTGTTTATTTATGGATGGTGTTCATTTATTTTCCTATTCTCTATTTTTTTATTTAATCTATTTCATACATTTAAGCATAAAACTACTAATTAAAGAATCTGAGATATGAAAGAAATTAAGCTTCACAACAAGTATTTCAATATTTTATTAGATATGTTGTATTGTTTGTCAGGGAAATATCCATTTGCGACCTACGACCCCTGGTATGAGAGCAATTTTTTGGGGGGTATTTTGTGGGGATTTTTAGGGATCTAGGAATCAATTTAGGAAGAAATTCACAAATTCCTATCCATGGATGACAATTCTATTCATAATAACCCTCAATATCTAGAAGAAGAGAGATTTGCAAGGTTGGAAGAACAAGTTTTTGACATCAATTTTGAATATGGACCTCCTCTAGGTAACTCTAAGAAGCAATATTGGACCATTTGAAGAGGCTAGAAGTTCTAACTCATAGATCATATCATGAGGGAAGTTGGGAGATAATGAATACCTAGACAAGAAGTTGACAAAATAATCTAAGAAAGGGAATCCAAGTTTGAGTGTTGTTAAACCTTCATAATATTATTTAATATGGAAGTGAAAGTGGACATAAGGAATAAAGTTAGCAACTTAACATTAACTATGACCTCAAAATGAGAGTTCTAGCCCTAAAAAACTATATTTTTGTGCAAAAAACATGAAAATAAAAATCCTAAAATGTAAAAGTGGTGATGCAACATAACCCATTTTTTAAGAGTTAAAATTTAAACATTTTTCAACCTTGACATTGAAAACCAAATATCATGACGCCAAAATTTAACATGAAAAAAGACCCCCAAATGAAAAAGTGGTGATGCACCATTGCCATCTTTTAGGGTTAAAATATCAACCTTTTTCAACAATGGTATTAAAGCCCAAATGTCATGACTACAAAAACCTTAAAAATCAGCACCTAAATTAGAGAGTGGATCTACCATGAGAAATTTATTTTTTCTTAAGGTTAAATTATAGCTCATTAGAAATCTCAACCTCAGACAACTTGATCCCCTTTTCAATGGTACTTTGAAATTGAAACATTTTTTTACCTATGGTCTATAAAATCAACATTAGTGTAACAAAATCATAAAAAATACCCATTTAAAAAAATTGACCACATAACATATATTTTCTTTTTTTTAATAAAAAACTAAAAATAAATATTCAAAAACACATGTAAAAAAAAGGAAAATAAAAATTATTAAAAAAAAAATTTTGAAAGCAATTTATAAAGGAAAAAAATAACCCAAGAAAACCCCTAAAATTAAATAAATAAACCCAAAAAAAATAATTAAAAAAATTACATTAAAAAATAAAACTATATCATCATCATCATAAAAATAAAAACAAAAAAAAATGAACATTTCCTAAGGGTTTATTGATCCCTAATGTTGTCTCCTAGAGAAAGAGGATCAAGGGTCTTTCTTTCTTAACCAAACTTATAACTTCTACCATTCTCTTTTTTTTTAATCCTAATCCTCTAGAGTTCTAGGAGAAAAAATTCATTATTTACTTATAGTGGATTTAGAGCCCCCTTTCCTCAAAGAAAAACCACTTCCTTTTCTGGTTTTCTTAGGGACCTACTAAAATGAAATCTCCAATGAAATTTAAGGTCCCAATTCTTTATCTTTCTTTTCATGTACACTTCTTACATTCCTATTGGTGGGACATCCTACTTTCCTATGTGGTTTCCTATTATTTCTCATCTCCTAATTTTTCATCTATTGAACTAAATGTAATAGATCCATGATGATTTCATAAATTTATAGGCTAATGAAATACCTCTTCATCCATTGATTCTCCTTCCTCTTATGTTTCCACTAGATCCAATATGGGGATGTCCTCTAACAACAACATGTCAACATTCTGGCCCTCCTAGCTTGTTCGCATGGGAATTTTAGGGGGATTTTGATGGAGCTTTGGATTCAAAAGTTACACTTCAGTCACTTAATTTAGAATTTCATATTTATTTCCCCAGTCTCCTAAACCTTTAATATTACTAAAAGAGGATTATTCACCCCTATTGACACCTTTCTTGGGTGAAGCATGGAATTTGGGCCCTAATCCATTACCTTAATGGGGTTTTGCAATTCTGTTTTGTCAAGGTGTGCCCTTATTTTTAGTTGCTACCATTGATCCTCTTCTTCAATAGTTTTTTGAACTTCTTCCACTTTTGGGCATCTTTGAAAAAATTCCCATACCCATTAAAAATATTGCATTTAAATGGAAGCTACTGATTATCCACTTGCTGGCAATGTGACCAATTCTCAAGATGAATATTTATAGTTGTTGACCAACCCTTATTTAGATCCACTTATACACAAATTCGACCACATTATTGCATGTCATATTATGGTTTATCCTAATTGACGTAACAACCTAAAGCATTACCAATATTCCAAAAGGTCTCTACATTCCAATAGTGGAAGGGGAAATGTGTAAATTTCACCCATAATGGTTGTTTTTATGGGAACGTCATTTTTTGGATTGAAATTAGGGCTCCAATGATCAAAGTAAAGATCCAAAGCCCCCATGAAGTAAGTCCCAATACAAAAAAAAAATACTAGGAATAGATATTTTTTTCAAACAAGGAAGTAAAGAATCCCTTGCCACATAAGGAGGAAAAGATCCACCATTCTATGTGGAGTTTCCAATTTTTCTCCACCCATGAATTAAAATAGTGAGGTGATGGCTAGAGACTCGAAAATTGGCTGATGAGGCCATGGTTGGAAATTCTAAGAGCCATTGCACATATTTGATTGGCATGAACAACATTTTTGGGTACATCATCTAGATTTTTTATGAAGTGAGCAGGATTAAAGTGTTGGAATCTTGGACCACCTGCAACCAAGGAATTGAAAGTAGTAATATATCGAACTAGTGGCGGGGGCAGAGGGGAAATCCCCCCTGAGGCTAGAACCATCAGAAATAATATGTACATCTAAGGTTTGGCTTAGAAAACTCAGAGTTCCAAGAATGCACCATCAAAAATCAATAACAAGGCTCATCATGCCACTTATAGGAATTGAAACTGGGTGGAGAGGATAACACAAATTCATCCAAACCACTCGACATAAACCCAATAAACACATATCAACTCTATCTTATGCATGGAAGGAATTGTACATATCCTTTGGATTGTGTTGTAATAGCACCAACATAGATACATGTTAACACCATATCTATCAAGTGACGTGAGGGATGAGGTAGAGTGCAAAACTTGAAGAAATGTTTTCACCTAGAGAGGTTTGATCACTCTCTAAGATTGATAGATCGAGGGTTAACACGGATATATATATATATATATATAAAGAGAGAGAGAGAGAGAGAGTATATTATATCAAGTGAAGAAGATGTGTAATTACTTTCATGCTTAGCATGGAATTGAAACATGGAATATATACATGGCATATGTGAATCCATGCTAAGCATGGAAGTAATTACACATCTCCTTTAGTTGCTTGATATAATATATAGTCTCTCTCTCTCTCTCTCTCTCTCTCTCTCTCTCTCTCTATATATATATATATATATATATATATATATATACACACACACACACACACAAACACACACATTGAATTTATTGTTATTAATATATATTTTTTAATTATTTTTTTTGTTATTAATATAATTTTTTTAAATACCACATGCCAGATGTTGAAAAATGGTAGCAAGAAAATCATGTTTTAATTTTCCCTTGAATTAAGTTAGGAGAAAATCAAAATTCCACATCACAAGACAACTTAAATGAGTTAAATGTGTTGGTATCACTCAATTATATTAGTTAATTCAAGCTGAGGACCTAACTTGAGTCATGTAGAGTGGTTCCTAAATTTTAGGAGCCTAGGTTGAGTTTAATTTGAGTTGTAATAATTTAATTCAGTTAAATTGAGTTAAAGTCAATTAAACTAGTTCCAACTTTTGGAGGAACTAGTAGGAGGTCTAGCAGTGGGGTGCAACTTTAGTGTTCAACCAGTTAAATAATAAATCAACCATAATTAACTCATGCATGCATAAAATACAAGTTTCCTGGTTGATATTGGAGTTCAAGGGTAGTGTACTGTAAATTCTATAATTAATCAAGTTGTACAGGTGGTGCATGCAGTCGGAGAATGACCTATAGGGATTTCACAATTCTGGATGGGGATTTCCCTAATTAATAGGGTGATAATTCCTTGAGAAAAAATGCAAGGAAATAGGAGCTTGGAAGGAAGCATAATTGGCTAAGTGTTGGCCATAGTCAGCTTATGAGGCAGTGAGATAGATTATACTTGTGCAGAGATTGTTCATGCTTGAAAAAAAATTATATTTCTTCTCTATTTTCTAACAAATCCAATACAGATAGGAAGGACTTTTGAGCATTTTATTTCCTTATATATATCCTTGTGTATGTGTGTTGAATCATGATGCATGATTTTGATATTTCTTCTCAATCGTGAATTTCTTTCCACAAATGAGTAGACTATATTTGAGTCTTATGATTTAGAACATTACATGAGCAGTATTGAATCTACAATCAATTTCTACATGGAACCAAAGTGAGAATCACAATAGATAAGAGGATTTGAAGATTGTGCAGGAGGTTCAAATTTCAAGATCAGCGTTGTGGGATTTCTCTAGGACTAAGAAGATGACTTCCACCGGACTCAGGCTCGAGTATTCTCTAGAAGAAACCACAATTTTTCTGGCATGGAAGATCTGTATGGAGGCAGTATTAGATGATAATGAGCTACTAGACTACATCCAGAAAAATGTAGTAAAACCCCCAACAACTCATGCCCAAGATATTTTTTTGTGGAAGAAGGTTGTAGCTAAAGCAAGGAGGGTCATATTGGAGGGAGTTTAATATCATATTGTCTCGAATCTCCACGGGAAAGAAACTCCATTTTCAATGTGGAAAATACTGACCGACTTGTTTGAGAACAAAAATGATCACAGGAAGTTGGAATTGAAGGACAAGATTTGTGGCATCAAAATGCAGAAGGCTAAATCAATTCCACTCTTCCTGAGAAAATTCACACAGTCTCATGATGAACTTGGAAGGGTCAATGTGACTATTCCAGATCAATATTTGGTAGCTCTATCTCTATTGGGTCTTCTCAAGAGCAGGAACAATTATCAGGATTATGTGAATGGTAGAGGAAAACTACCAAGTTAGGAGTGGTTATGGTATGAGCTCGTGCAGGAATAGATCAGGCGGAGCAACATATATGGGACCTCATCCAAGGTTGGGGATGAGGAGAATAGTGCCTTGGATGGAAAGGTAAAGAAAGGGAAAGGGAATAAATCCTAATTGAAAGGAGATTCTAGTAAGGTAGGAAAGAAGAAGGATCCTTAGAATATTAAACACTTTCACTGCCATGAGCTGGGAACTATACCACAAAGTGTACACAGAAGAAGGCCAACAACAAGTCCTCAGGAGGAGCAGTAGGTGAGGCTCTAGATTCACAATTTGAGTTGGATTTCACCCTCATTTCATGCATGGTGACATCAGTGATGGGTAGTGTGTGGTATCTGGATAGTGGAGCCTCATTCCATATGACAAGAAACAAATAATTTTTCAGTGACTTGGAGGGGCAGGACCTACAGAAGCACATCGATATGGGAGATGATGGAAGGTATAGTGTAACTGGCATCGATATAGTTACTTTCAGAGGGAGTCTGGCTCCCCTCTCACATAAAAATATTTCATGTATGTTCCAATTCTAAAGAACATTTTATTTTCAATTTCTATGTTGGATGAATATGGCTACAATATGATATTTAGAAAAGTAAAGGCTTTCCTTAGACACGCTGCCATGGGACAAGTGAAGCGGATCGGGTTTCGAGTGAAGAACCTCTACAATTTGGGTGTAGAAGACCATGTTGCTTTGAGCACGAAAGAAAAGAAGGCACAAAGACGAGACATCGATGAATTATGGCATAGGAGATTTTCCATTTGCACCATGGAGCTTTTAATATCATGCAATATATTTCTACAGGACTTCCCAAGGGTGCACTAGAGTAGCGAGATACATTCAAAGGGTGTACATTGGTTAATTACATAAAAACCACCTTTCATGATAAGGACAATAGAGCGCAAGTAGTCCTCGAAAGAGTTCACTTAGATGTATGTGGAAATTTATCGATAGCCTCCATGACCAAGCACAGGAATTTTGTTATATTTGTAGATGATTTCTCATGTAAGTTGTGGATTTTCTTCATGCAGAAGAAAGACCAGACATTCTCCAAAAAAATTTTATTTAAAGAACTTGTTGAGAAAGGAACTACCAGGAAATTGAAGGCTCACATGAGTGATAATGATGGTGAATATGTGGCAAATGAGTTCAAGAACCTCTATGCAAAAGAAGTAGTTCAATAGGAGTTAATAACACCCCATAACCAACAACATAATGGAGTGGCTGAAAGGAAGAAAAAAATTATTGTGGGAGCTACACGAGTGATGTTGCATGATCAATGTTGATTTATGGTAGCATCATATGTGATCTACGTCTCAAATTTTACAGGGAGGATTAGACACATGTATTCCAAAATACCCAGAAAACATTTTGGGAAATTCCACCCTGATGGGGTTTTATTAAAATAATTAATTATTTTTAATGGGAGCCTAAGTATAAACTTAGGAAATTAAAATAATTAAAGTATATTAATATACCTAGGTGTGAATCTTATAGAAAAAGATGAAGACAAGTCAATTTAATCTTATCCCTTGATTATCTTTTGATCTGGGCCGTTTATTTCTCAATGAGAAAGTTATAAGAGAAGGCTTGATGGGCATTTGGAAATGACATAAGAGAGAGTCTAGATATCAATTTATTAAGTGAGAAGCAAAGAGAAACCAGAGAGATCGTCGATTTGGTTCTACGCAATGAGGGGCAGAGATAATTCTGGTTGGAGATTTTTCCTGAGTCGAGAATATATCGCAGAGAAGGTAAAGAAGAAGACGCAGAAGAGGCAGTGTAGGGGCTACGGTGGGAAACGTAGAGCCACATAGAGGCAGCATTGAGCCTCTCAAGAGATCGATTATTTTGCTGAGGATCAGTCATATCCAATGTTGGAGAGCCGAGGTGTGAGACCAGAAAGGTAGAAGAACAACATCCAACCAGCAGAAATACGAACTGAAGGAAGTGACGCAGTCCCCAACCAGATTGATGTAGATCTGCGTAAATACTATGCAGAGGCAACATAGAGGCAGAGTGGGGCTTGTCGATTCAAGAGTGGGTCAGTGTCGTATCTGCAGTCTTAGTATGAGGTCATTTTCTCACTAACTGTATGTTAGCTATTTTTTTTGTAAGTATGGCCAGTAAGGCATCCTAGATTGTATTTAGAACTACTTCTTAATAATACAAACCCTCAACTATTGCATCGGTTTTACCGCATTGGGTTTTTCCAGGGAAATTTCTCCAAAAATAATGGTGTCATTTGTGTGTTTGATTTCCTTCTCGCACAATTCTTGTTTCAACATTTTATTTATGTAGTGAAGGTTGTAGTGTGATGTATTCAATATTTTTCGTAGAACGACTGTAAATAAATTGCTAAGTAATGAATAACAATTAGGTGAATATTTTTGAGTTGTTTCCATTAGGAATTTTCACATGTTATCAGAGCAGTGCAGGTGAAGAAAAAGAGCAGATCGGAAGAAGTCAATGTTGAAGTGAAAGAGGGAGATCGAATAGTTGCATAGGCAGTAGATTGAATCCATAAGGGATTGCATAATCCAAGCCAGAAAGGGAAATATTTTTGAGGAAGTATCTCTCTGAGTGAGTCTAGAGAAAGGTAGAAATTTCCAGTTCTTTATTTTTTAGTGGCAAAGGGAGAAACACAACAGTAGAATCGACATAAGTAGTTTTATGTGGGACGCATTTTTTCTGCAGCATTTGTTGGGGAAGAAAAGCATCATAGGAAGGAAGAAGAAACATTTTGAGGGAATTTATTCCTCAATGAAGCCAAGGAATTTTATTTCTGATTTGCATAGCAACTATAGCAAGGAGTAGATCTACATAGTCCAGTAGGGAGTGCATAGGCCAGTGTAGTAGCTACGCAGAGGAGAGAGGGAGAAGTCCGATTTTTTTTTTTTATTGGAAGAAATGGAAGATAATGGGCTGAGAGATCCATATCGGTTGGAGGGTGCCTCTAAATATGTGATATGGAAGGCAAGGATCACTTGTATGTTAGATGAGCATGATCTCAAAGCCTTTATTGAGAATGTGGTAGTTGTCACTGTAGATGCAAATCCATTGAAAGCCTACAAGAAGAATATGGCGAAGGCTAAGCAGTTTATCCTCGATGAAGTGAGGGATTATGTAGTATGTCACATAGCTAGCAAAGGGACTACCAAGGAGATGTGGGATACCTTAGTGGCGGTGTATCAAGGATCTTCCGAGAAGTGGAAGATGTACTTGCAGGAAAATATGTGATCTATGAGGATGAAAAATGGAGAACGTATTGATCCATTCCTTACAAAGCTTCAGGAAAAATAAGATCAATTGGTATTTTTCATGTCAACACCTCAGGCCACGAAGATTTTTATATTATCTCTAAACTTAGTCTCAGAAGAATGGAAAGACTTTTTCTATAGCATCCTGGGTAGAGAAAGGTTGCCTAATTGGGAATCGATGTGGGCCACTCTTCAGAAAGAATAGATGGGTGAGATATGATCAAGTGTAAACTTGATGGTAGCAGCAACAATGGGATGAAACCCAAGAAGGAGGAAGAGAATGAATCCATTGCATCCAAGGAGCAGCAGGAGAAGTAGAGGCAGAAAAAGGACATCTCAAAGATCAAGTATTTCTGGTGTGGTGAGATGGGTCACTACGCTACACAATGTCCTCTCAAGAAGAAGGACAAGGATGAGAAACATGATATGTAGGCTGTAACTACAAGGATCGAGGAGGAACATTTCACCATGATTGCTAACATACCTCTATGGGAGAGGTGGTGTGATCTAGTACTATATTTCAAGAAATCTGCAGTTGGATAGGATCCTCGAGGATTCCACCTTTTTTATAAATACCTTGCTACGGGAGACCATATAAAAATTAGCAGGATGGAATAGTATTATTTGGTACAGAGGAACGCCATATTCTGAGCACCATAGAGAAGATTTGGCAGTAGTGAAGTAAGGCACAACGCAGAGTCAGCGGCAATGCAACAACTTCAGAGGGAAGTGCAAAGACTAGCAGCAGTCAAATATTCAATATCATATGCATCATGTTGAACACTTAGCTCAATATTTTGGATTTTTTTCTGCTGCAATAGCAACAGAGTTGTAGCGCAGATGTAGTTGGAAGTAGTATGCAGCGTCAACAACAACATAGATGCAGTAACGCAGTATTTGGTGGAAAACAAAGTCAAGCATCAGCATCACATAGGGATATGTTACAAAATCAGTGCAATGCTTCAACAAGATGCATTACTAAAGCACATTCCTCACTAAGATGGAGTGTTTATTTCTGGTAGCATCAGATGCACTGTAAGTCTCAAATTTTGCAGGGAGGCTTAGACACATGTATTCCAAAATACCAAAAAATCATTTTGGGAAATTCCACCCGGATGGGGTTTTATTAAAATAATTAATTATTTTTAATGGGATCCTAAGTCAAAACTTAGGAAATTAAAATAATTAAAGTATATTATTAGAATTGGGTGTGAATCTTCTAGAAAAATATGAAGATCAAGTCAAGTTAATATTGTCCCCTGATTATGTTTTAATTTGGGCCATTGATTTCTCAACGAGAAGGTTATAAGAGAAGGCTTGATGGGAATTCAGAAATGACATCAGAGAGAGTCTAGAGATCGATTTCTCATGTGAGCAGCGGAAGAGATCATCAAGTTGGTTCCACCTAGTGATGGGCAAAGATAGTTCTGGTTGGAGATTTTTTCTGAGCCAGGAATACATTACAAAGAAGGAAGAGAAGAGGACACAGAAGAGGCAGCGTAGGGCCTATGTTGGACAACGTAGAGCCACGTAGAGGCAATCTGAAGCCTTTGATTCAATACTCTTTTTAGGATCAGTCAAATCCAATGCCGGAGATCCGGGGTGTGAGACCGGAAGGGTAGAAGATAGGCATCCAGCCAACAAAAATACCAACCGAAGGAAATGACAGAGTCCCCAGCCAGAGTGACGCATATTGACGTAGAGATTGGTAGAGGCAGCGTGGGGCCTTTCAGTTCAGGGTTGGGTCAATGTCAGATCTCCAGTGTTGGTGTGCAGTCATTTTATCACTAACTCTTTGTCAGTTATTTTCTCCACAAGGATGGTCAGTAAAGCATCCTAGATTGTATTAAGAACTACTTCTTAATAATACAAACCCTTATTTTTTGCACCGATTTTCCCACATTGGGTTTTTCCGTGGACATTTGTCCAAAAACAATGGTGTCATATGTGTGTTTGATTTCCTTCTTCCTCAATTCTTGTTTTAAAATTTTATTTATGTAGTGAAGGTTTCCATGTGATGCATTCTTTGTTTGTCATAGAACGACTGCAAATAATTGTTAAGTAATGAATAAAAATTAGGTGAATATTTTCCTGATGCTATAATAGGATTCCGGATTTAAGATTTTTCACAATCAGGGCCTACCGTTTCACTTGTAGGTTGAAGCATGCAACACAACGGTATATGTGAAGAACATGATTTCTCGTTGGATTCTTGGGATGAGTATGTTAGGTCTCTATAATTTACAAGATTGGAAAATACAAATTGAAAATCCTACATATGAACCACTTTGGGATTCTAGGATCTAGCCCTCCTAAATCCAAAGAGGGATCTCTCTATAAGTGTGTTTAAAGATGTGATCTTTAAGGCTTTTAGTGTGATATTAGGCTAGTTATTAAGAACAAGGGTTTTGTTTGGTTTTGGTTGGGCAAGGATATAATGAAGGTGAAGGAAGTCTAAATGAAGGGTGAAGGTGTATGAAAGTGAAGGAATGATTCAGCTAATAAGATACGCAGGGAGTAGCTTCAATCCATTGGGTTATGGAGTCATAAGAGGATTTAATTGAAACAGCAAGGTTCAAGAGTGGTCCATGGGGCAAGTCATCTATGTCAAAGTATTTCTTTAAGTTGATTTTATGGAATGGAACAATAAGAAATGGAAATCAAACAGATGAAGGAACAAAGGGAAGCCTAAGATCAAGTAAGTACTTTGAAACTATCCTGCTTTTTGCATGCACTTAAGGAAAGACATAAAAGTAATCTAAGATTAGGTAAGTACTTTTAAACTAGCCTGCTTTTGATATACTTTCAACAGAAAACATTTAAAACACATAGAATAGCTTAAGATCAAGTAAAGACTTTTAACTTAGCCTGCTTTCAGCATATTCCAAGGGAAAACATTCATGATAAACACAAAAAGTAGTCTAAGATTAGGTAAGTACTTTGAAACTGTCCTGCTTTCAACATACTCTTAAGGGAAACTTTCAGACAACCTTTGGAGATATAACTAGAAGATAGGGAAAACCATAAACTTTCCTAGTTCAACTCTACTTAGCATGTAATGAAAATATCATTCAAGAACAATGTTTAAATTTTAGACAGAAAGACGTGGGAACGCCAACATTCCTTGATTGTTTGGACTGTATTAAATCATTCTTAAATACACAATTGGATGAAAACATAAAGATAAATCTTATCAGTGAGAGTAGGGTACTTTTAAGAGTAAATCCTAACTCTATATTTGTTGTTCTTTATCAGAGAAAAATGTACAATCTAATGGAAACAAAAATAAAATAACAATTTACAATAAGAAACACATCACCATTGACATAGACCAGGATCCCATAAATCAGCTTGTATTTGATGTTCAAACCAGTTACAACCATCAAGTCCAGTGGGTCTCTACAGCTTCAAACTTCTCATCTCAGCTTAGGTATCTTCAATTACAAACAGTGCTACAGCAGCTTTAGAAAACTATTTACATGCAACAGATATTCAGAGACCAACACTTTACAATGAGCTCCTCAAGTAGATTTTATAAGAAAATGAGGAGGTGGGATCAAAGAAAAGATATTTAAGTTCAATTAATACAAGTTAATGCTTCTCGGCCTTTGAGGGGCTCAATAGAGAAGTTTTTTGATATTTTTCTGTATTAATTGGTTTTCATTAAGTTTTTTGGCTGCTTGGAAGATTTTGCTGACTTTAAAGCTCTTTAGGCAAGTTGGCAATAACTATAGCTGGTTTAAACAAAATATCACTGATTTAGGCAATAACTCTGCCTTCTTTTGATTTATGGAAGTCGCAGGTGGCTCTTTGGTAGCTGGAGAGGATTCAATTAGCCTCTAATGTGGCAGTGGAGGCCTTTCGAACTGATATATCTCTTTGTTTATTCTTAAAACACTTTTAATGTGCTTTTGATCGGCGTTTTAGGCTTAATTAGGCTTAATCTTCATTTATGGTCTTTATCTTTAAACAATTGTGGATTAGGCCTTTGATTCTCAAATTGGTGCCTTAATCCCTTTAAACTCTGTTTAAAATCATTAATCTTCACTTATGCACTGATCTTCACCTTTGACACTGATACTCTTTGTTTAATTGATGTTTTATTGTGTTTTGCAGTTTTGCAGGCACGCGGAAGGTTTACATGATATCACCGGTGCTCATGAGGCATGGGTAGAATCATAGTTGAACCCTGTAGATTCCATTTCTTCTTGAATAGTGGCCTGTGGATCGTCATCCTTGGCTTTAGCATTATTTTAAAATTATGGGAAAAACTTTTATAACCTGCAAAAAACAAACAAGAGTTATAAAAATCCTGCGAGGATAGGTTTAAACTGCTTTAGAGGTTTTGGGCGCGGGGGCGAACAGGAGCCGTAGGATTAGAATAATCAACGGTCGAGATCATTTGGTGAAACACTTGGGAGAAAATATGGAGGGCGAAATGAATTGGTGGTGAGATTAAATCGGAACCGTCTGATCTCAGAGATCGACGGCTGGGATTGCTCGGTGAAATGTTTTGGGAGCAAAGGTGAGGGGTAAACGAATGGGTCGCATTATAACATAAGCCATACGATCTTAACAATCAACGGCCAAGATTAAAAGTAAAAATAACATTGTGGAGGACGGTGGTTTGGCGAAAAACCGACAGCGGTTTTCGTGTCGTGTTTGGGTGGTAAGCAGTATTTAGCTTTTGGAACACGATATGGTATGTCGCTTGACACATGGATTTACAAAACCACCCATTTTGCGTAATTTTTTGGTGTTAACTTTTAGGCACAAAAATTAAGCGAAATGCGTTAGCGACCGTCGGATTGGAGGCTGCAGATCCAACGGTGCGGATCGCACGCAATGGATGAAGAGCTGCAAGGTAAAGTGAATGTGGGGTTCAAGGTGATGTCAACAAAATTGGAATGCAATGGATAGGCATAATAGGCCTTTGGATTAAGTCCCTATCATTTAATTTCTTTGATAAATGGTTGTAATTGAAAAAAGGAACGGATATGAAGAAATGCAGGGAAAGGGAAAAGGCGGAAGGATGGGGCCTGATGGCCTTTGATCTTGGTAGATCAACGGTCAGGATTGGTTTTAAACTATATTTGTCAGGAAACAAAAAATATAGCAAAGGTAAGGTTTCAAAAGAAATTGGCAGAGAAAAATTAGGAGAAGTGGGACCCACCTTTTTATAGAGGGCAGAAGGAAAGATGAATGGGAGTCGTTGGATGGTGAGGATCGACGATCGAGATTAAAGATGGTGGATGAATGAGAAGGGTGGGGTTTAAAAGGTGGAAGCATTGTGGTCCGTTTGATTTAAGAATGATCAATGTCGGAGATTTGATCACAGGATCGCATCGGCAGAGGAAAGGGGCAAAGTGGCGATGCTCCGATGTGATTGAGCGTAGACCGTTAGATCTAAGAGAGATCAAAGGTTAGGATTAAATCGGCAGGTTGATGTCGGAGGGATCATGAGATGAATGATTGCGATGCGATGAAGCACGGACCGTCGGATCTGGCGAAATGAACGGTCAGGATTTGATCGCATTGGAGAAAAGGAAGAGGCCAAAACACAGGGGTTTTTGATTTTGCGACGTGCGATTAAGCGCTGGCTGTTGGATCGGTTTTAGAGATCAATGGTGGAGATTTAATCGGTGGGTGCGATGGTGAAGGGCTTATGACAGAGCGTGATTGAATCTAGGACGTTCGTTCTTGTGGATTCAACGGCTGATATTTAATCACAGGATCGCATCGGTGGTAGGAAAAAGGGCAAAGGATAAAGGGAAAATTGTGATTGCCGATTTGCGATGGAGCGAGAGCCGTTGATCTGAAAACTAGATTGACGAACATGTTTTAATCATGAAGAAAAAGGCGGAAAGGCAGGTTTGGAATGGGGAGCGATATGGACCGTTAGATCTGGGCAAAAAATATCAGATCAACGGTGGAGAATTGATCACGGGATCGCATCGACGGAAGGCAAATAACCAAAAAAAAGGGTAAAATGAATATTTGCGATGCGATTTATACTTGCGATGCAATAAAAATTTTCGATGCGATAAGCGCTTAGCGCCTGGTCTCGACGTGGGTTATATGCAGAAAAGGGGCTGGGGTTTAAGGCCTTATATAAAAATGAAGGTTTTTTAGGATTTTTGAAGGTTTTTCAGAGGGTTTTGGAGGTTCTGATAAGGGTAAAGAAGGGGTTTTAAACCTTATAAAGGGATTTTACAAGGTTCTGAAGGGGAATTCGAGGGAATTGAGAGGTAAATGAAAGGGTTTATGGATGAAATGGAGAAGGAAAATGGAGAAGTGTAAATGAGGAAAAATGGAGTTTTTTAAGTAGTCTTTCTCTTGGTAAACAGCAGGTTCTTTAGGACTTATGAGGGAAACAACAGTGAATATCAACTCAAAGGGTAAAGATCTTCATAAGACTTTAAGAACTAACAATTTGAACATGAATTGTTTCTTAAAGGCTAAAAAATAATTTAGCCACTATTTGATATAACAAATTTTTATAGGTGGCTAACAGAGTACACCAGAAGAAGGTTTTTTTAGGGAAGAAACCAAATGTGTCACACTTCAGGATCTTTGGTTCATCAATTTATTGTCATGTTTCCAATGATGCAAGGAAAAATATAGAGCCTATATTTGAGTTGTGCATATTTTTGGGGTACATTAATACACCTCACAACTATTGGGTGTAGCTTCCATCTCATAGGATGACATTTTTTCGTAGAGATGTGAATTTCTATGAAGAGAAGGCCATGATATGTTCCCTTGATAGGGATATTCAGTTGCATGTAGATTAAGTGATTTTGGCCCCAAAGGAATAACCTCAAGATCTTGTGGAGCAACCACAAGTGGAAGAGCAGAGAGTGGAGGCACCCACTCATGGAGATACATCTAGACAAGGAAGGAAGTGCTTCACGAAAGTTGACAGATTATTGCATGATGGTAGATTCTAATATTCCTTTTTCAGTACTACTCAGGAATCATGCATTAAAAACGCATTCCCAACAAAATATGAAACAAAATAGTGAAATCATCACTTGGATCCCATAGATACATCCATTTAGCATCTAAATACAAGAGGATATCAGAAATAAATGAAACAAGGTGGGTTAAACAAACCTCCCACACTAGTGTAGCTGAAAATGACTAGAAACCCCAAAACTGCATTTTACCAGAGTTGCTGCATCAAGGACTACGCAGTCTTATGAGGGTATTAACTCATAAAATAAGAATAAAAATATATCTACTCATGTATTAGATAATCATTCTCATAAACTGAGATCTAGTCTCCTTATACAAAACACAAGATAACCCGGCAAGGGTTTCTTTGCAAACACTCTACATACAAGAATGTGATATTCAGTAATTTACTGAATCACCACTACAACACTGAAGCATATGAGTGTACAAGGCTGAAAATATGTCTGATCTGATGTAGATCCCTCAAAGGCTTCCTCCCATGAAAGGATGAACCTCTCAATCACAAGGAAACTCAGCAACGAAGCCACCAAACCATGCACTAAGCACTGCCTCCAAAATAACGCATTTCGTGCAGAAAAAATGCTGGGAATGTATGGGAAATGTGTGGTCTGATACCACAGATCTGAAATAAGCTCTGGATCCCTCCAAACAGATCTCTCAAGTGAAGGAAAGCTTCCTCCAATGAGAAACTAGCTCAGAAGCCAGGATTTCAATCCCTTCCACTGCTGCACCCAGCAACACTGCACAATCTCCGGAAACGCTGTACTGATGATGTAGGCTGAAGCTTGGCCTGAAAACCTGATGTGGAATGATGAAAAAAAAACCTCTCAATGAAGCTCCTCAAGGAGAGAGGTGGGATTCCCGCTCGGGAACACCCAATGCTAAACAACACTATAGCTTTGCTAAGCAGCAAAGCAGCAACAAGTCTTGGAAGACAAGAATAATAAGCTAGAACATGTAGAATAATGCTGCCATCCTATTCCTTATATAAGACATGATTTTTTTTTCCCTTGGCCCCACTCAGTTAGGTTACTTCTAACCCAAGTTGCATCTCCCTCCAAAATTGCGTTATTCATCCTTGGATTCCTCCTCCACTAAAACTGCGATGTTGACTTAGTCAAAGCAGCTTGAATTTAACCCTGTTCACACATGGAGGTGTCTTATTGAGCTAGAAAGAGTGTCCCCTTTCACATTTGGGGTATTTTATTCCTCCTTAGGAGACTTATGGGCTTTTCGTCCCATTTATTCACCGACTAGAGTTGCTGCTAACTCTAATGTTCCATATAGCTTGGAGGCTAAAATTTTGGAACATTACAGTCCCCCCCTCAAAAATATTTGCTTGCCCTCAAGCAAATGCATAAGGAGAACAAAATCCCTCCCCTCTTCCTCATGTGGCCTCCATCAATAACCTCCATCACTGAATCAAGAGAATCTTCAAATATACTGTCATCCAATGCTTCCTCCCAACTGTGCAAAACCAAAGTGTCTGCATCAATCAAAGGTGGAAAGTGTGAATGGAAACCTGCTAGATGTCCCATGGCCTCCAAAAATTAGGAGTGATTATCATCATGGTGAATGAGTTCCTCCCTCATCCATGCTATCATCCAAATGAAGTGAGTCACCCTCCAACATGGTAACTCATGGAAAATCTCCTCCACCTTGTTCTCCTGAAATGTAGGTGGGCTGAATGAATGTACGTGATAGGCAAGAGGACCTATCCCATGCTATCCTCCTCTCCACTCATGATAAGTGTAGAGGGCATGCTGATCTTGGGCTGAAACATGATGGCCCTCCACTAGCAAGAAGAAGATTGAGCCTCCAAGGACTCTTCCTCCAAAATCATGACACATGCCAGACCAAACCATTCCATTCAAGATGAATGGAACATCATTACCACATGGCATCTAAATAAAAAAATGCTTAAAGGTTATGTGCAAGTTTGGATGATACATATGGTCTCTCTGGTGGACACAACACAGTTCTTTCAACTGCTGATGTAGAGCATCAAGTGGCAAGATGCCCTTCAAAGAATTTGCAGCTATGTGTGTTAGCTCTACTATGAAGTAGTAAGCCACAATATATACCAGTTGTGCACAATCAAAGCAATACAAAACTTGCCCAAAGTCATGTAAATATGGGTCATCACCATCACAATATTTAGCCCTAAAGTGACCATGAAACCCATAAATAATCTTGCTCTCATGTGGAGCAATTCACTGTTTACTTATGGTGAGAAAGTACAAATACTCAATAGAGTAATCAACAAGCACATCAATGTCTTCCTTACCATGCATCATGTGGGAGCTGAAAGTGAGGTCCATGTATAAGTTCCCCCATGTGGATTCCCTCACAGAAATCTGCAAGAAGAAGGGACACACATACTCTTTGCAACACTCCATCAATAAGAACATACTCCCATGTGACAACGTTGTAGGCCTTAGGAATAAGGCTGCATGACTTCTCCCTTTGACATTCCACATGCCAAAGCCATCCACCATCATGCTGCTATGTGAGGAGATCATCTTCCGACATGGAAGTCTCTCATGATCCTCCGACACTGAAGGGTAGCCTCCTTGCACCATGAATGTGCCTATCTTCTCTTTAGAAACATCATGAAAAGTATGGGAAGAATTTTTCCCATACTCCCCCAAGTGCAACCATAGCAACAACAACTTTTGCTGCTGCCCCATCTCTCCCTCATACAAGCCATAGAGTAAGTTCCTAAAGGTCAACTTGTATGATGCCCCATACCAACAAGTCTTCTGCTACTATATCATATGGGTGCCATGCCATCCAATTGGTTTCTCTCCTCATACAAAGATTCCCTTGAACAAAAATACATCAACAATACATGGAAGCAAGATACAATAAAAACTGTAGAAATTTCAATAACTGATATATTATTCACCGAGATTCTCCTGATCACACACTATTTTAGCTTCATGCATAATACAAAATCTCTTCTACCATTGATCATCACATGCGGAAATAAAATCAATTGCATGCATACATTAAAACCACAAACAATCACACATATGAACACAGTATTTAATGGGAAAGCTTAAAGCTGAAAACCCCAACTATCTGTATATTATATGTCATGGAGATCATGTAACAACCATAGTAAAAAATCTCCTCACAAGCTCTCATGCACACCCTCAATCGCTACACACTATCAAGCTAGATCTAGCAAAACACATGCTCCAATATTTTTCCACTTGATAGCCAACCTCTATTGCGTAATTAATGCTATGGGATGGCTTCATTAAATAGATAAACCACTTGGCTTGAACTGCGCAATCCTCATGGGCTTCTCCACCTATCTGTGTGTTGCAAATAGCAACAGTATAGTCACAACTGATAGTTAACCTGCTCTTTCACCTATCTCTGCACTGGTCTCCACTGAAACTGTCCATGCACTGAAGTTAAATGATGCATTCTTTAGTTGATTAATGAGTTTATAATTAGTGAATTAATTAATAATTAATTCACACCACTCTCACTAATTGTATCAATTAGTTAAATTGGATACAAATAGCTCAACTATGTTTAGATTAGTTAAACTGAACACAACTCCATTAACTTCCTCAATCAACTCCACCAAACTCTGTCACATGAGTTCTAACTGAAGTATCCATGCAATAGCTCCACATAACCCTCAGGAATAGTGTAATTCCTTCTGTCAGCTCCTTTGCCACATCTGTGCACTTAACTGAAGTGCTCCAAGAGAATAAGATAATGTTTAGAGTCCAAATATTATTAAGAGCTAATAATATTCGACATTTCTATTTTTAGACTGGCAATCTAAAAATAGATTCCGCCCAATATGTCTAAAAATAGAAGTCCATCTATTTTTTTCCGACTTGACCAACCATCCACAAATAGCATCCTGCAACTCATAGAACATGATCCATATGTCTAAAAATAGACATAGTCTAAAAATAGACTTTGCGCCAAAAATAGCCTACGGGCCCACTTAGTGAAGGCGACTCCTTTCCACTAAGCTCATCATCTTGCTGCAATCTCAACACTCCCTCTCAACAAGATAAGGATTATCTGCAACCCCTATCCTGCCCCTATGGTATTCGAATTTCCTCCTGGTGATCGCCTTCGTCAAGATATCAGCATCCTGATCCTCCGTGGGAATGTATGAAAGTAACATGACCTTCCGCTGCACACAATCTCTGATATGATGATACCGGATGTCAATGTGTTTAGATCTATCATGAAATACTGGATTAACCGAGAATTTGATGCAACTCTAATTATCACAATAAATCACAGTAGGCTCTAAGTGTGAACCGAACAACCCGACCAGGATCTTCCTCATCCATATAGCCTCGCATGCAGCCAAACTCGCTGCCATATACTCGGCCTCTGCTGAACTGAGTGCCACGGATCTCTTCTTCCTATTGTACCAAGAAACCGTTGCGACCTCGATACTGGCAATCCCTACCCAATCCGCATCTCGTGAAGCCACACAAATACCACCTCATTCGATCGTTCTGACCATGATCCATATCCCGATGTATCTCTG
Organism: Pinus albicaulis; assembly: GCA_034641835.2. Lineage (NCBI taxonomy): Eukaryota > Viridiplantae > Streptophyta > Pinopsida > Pinales > Pinaceae > Pinus > Pinus albicaulis. The sequence goes on along the minus strand of CM076575.1, from coordinate 1,022,125,252 downwards.
AGATATGTGCCTCTGAGATATCTCACTACATGCTTGCCTACCTTCCAGAAGAGCTTGGTTGGCTTAACCATAGCTTGTGAAAGCTGGTTAACAGCATAGCATATGTCGGGTCGTGTATTGACCAGATACATAAGCGACCCCACCAACTGTCGATAAACAGTGGCATCCACTACCTCCGCCGAAGTAGCATCCTTCTTCCTCCATCCACCAGGAAGAGGAGTATCAACAGGCTTGCAGCCATGCATGTTGAACTTCTCCAGTATCTCCCGGGCATACTTGCCTTGAGAAACAAACAATCCATCACTGCGCTGCCAAATTTCCAATCCCAGGAAATAATGAAGGAGGCCCAAGTCCTTCATCTCAAACTCATTTGCAAGATCAGCCTTGCATGAGTGTATCAAAAGTTCATCACCTATCAAAATCAAATCATCTACATAAAGTACAATGATCAGCAACTTACCCTCCACCACAATCTGGTATAGGTTCGGATCCACCTCACTCTTGGAGAATCCAAGTCCAGTGAAATAACTGTCTATCCATGTGTACCAAGCACGAGGTGCTTGTTTCAACCCATACATCGCTCTCTTGAGCCTGCACACATGCGACTTGCTGCTGAAGATCTTTAAGCCTTCGGGCTGTTCTATGTACACCTCCTCCTCAATGACTCCATTGAGGAATGCAGTCTTCACATGCATCTGATGAATGTGCCACCCCATCTGCGCTGAGAGAGAAAGAATCGTCCGTATGGAAGAATACCTTGCGACAGGTGCAAAGGTCTCCTCATAATCGATCCCCTCTATCTGTGAAAAGCCTCGGGCAAAAAATATTGCCTTGTACTTCTCCACACTCCCGTCAGCTGCCTGCTTCACTTTGTAGATCCATCTCGAACCCACCACTGATTTCCCCTCCGGCCTCGGGACAATCTCCCATGCACTGTTTCTGACAATCGAATCATACTCTTCCACCATGGCATCTACCCATGCGGGATCCTCCACAGCTTCCTCGAAAGAGGATGGCTCTGTCACGATACACTTGCTCACAAGAGCCATGTATCCAGTATACCAGTCAGGTGACTGTCTCTGTCTGTGCTGTGATGTAGGTGCTCCTACAACCTTCTTTACATCTTGAGCTAGCCGCTCAACTTCTGTAGTGCGCTTCCGCCCTCTGATGGTTGGCGCTGCATGAGTGGTCTCTTCCACTCCATGAACCTCCTCTTGTGGCTGATCCACATCCCGAGGCTCATCCTTAGGAACTAATAGCTCCTCATCTGCATGCAAGTGTGGCTCCCTCTCAAGCGAACACTTCATGGCTTTCTCCTCCTAAAATTTGATATCCCGTCGCACAACAGTCTTGCGACTATCTGGAAAATACACATGATAGTTGTGGGGCATATCAGTGTACCCCACAAATATCCCAACCTCTGCGGTCGGCTCCAGCTTCTTCCTGGCATCCTTTGTCACATGAATGTAAACGGTGAACCAAAAATCCTCAAATGGGAAATATCAGGCCTCTTACCAGAAAACGCTTCCTTGGGTGTACTCATGCCAAGTATCTTGTGAGGACAACGGTTCTGCACATATACTGCAGTATTGCATGCCTTCGCCCACAAGTGTATGGGAAGGCCCTAATAATGCAACATCACCCGTGCAACACCCACGATTGTTCTGTTCTTCCTCGTCAAAGAACCTCGTTCCGTCGTGGGTTATGAGGTGCTATGAGCTCTTCGAATTCCTTCTCCGCTGCAAAAGTCCTTGAATTTGCCAGAGATGAATTCACCACCATTGTCGCTCCTAAGATTCTTCACCTGCTTCCCCGATTCTTTCTCAACTAGTGCCTTGAACTCACAGAACTTTGAGTATGTCTCGATTTTCTTCTGCATGAAGAAGATCCAACACGTAGAAAGGTCCACACGTCTCGTGTGAATTTCAAGGATCGTCGTCATGCTTACTATCCTCTCGTGAAAGGTGGCTTTCACAAATTTTCCCAAGGTACATCCTTAATCGATCCGACCACGCAAGAGTGCCTTTAGGAAGCCCAATATAAATCTGTTGCAGTATCTTCAAAGCTCCATGGTGAAGGTGGCCCAATCTCCGGTGCCACAACTCGCCATCATCCCAGCTCACCACTCCTTATGCCTTGCCTGCCATTGCTGCGCAGCCATCTACCTGTAATTGATAAGGTTCTTAACTCGAACCCCTATCCTCCGGGTCTCACCAGTTGCCTTACTGCGCATGAAAGACTTTCCCTCGCTAAAGACAACATCATATCCCTTGTCTTCTAACATCGCCACAGAGATAAGATTATTCTTCAATCTTGGAACATGCATCACTTCCTTCAATCAAGGGTTTACCGTAATCCTCTCAAAGCCTATGGCAATTGACACCACGCACTATATCTACCATCATCGCCCATCTCGATGTGCACTCCAATATCTTCTCATCCGCATCGCAACAATCTCATCTCCTCAATATGTGAAAAGACGCACCACTATCAAGAAACCACACCGATCCCATCACACTTAAGACCAAGCATGTGATGAGTGAAAATCCAATAAACCGTGAGGCTATGCTCCTCCAAACAGGTAAATTTAAAGAAATTCCTTACTTATTTTTCTTCTTCTGTGGACAGTTAGTGGCGAAATGTCCATGCTCGTGACAGTGAAAACACTTCACTTTGGACAAGTCCTGCTTCTTGCCTTTCGCACCGAATGTAGAAGCTTTCTTGCTCTTCCCCTCTTTGCTTTAAGTACCTAAAGAGGAAATTCTCTTCATCGTAGTTCTTTAGTTCTTGATGAAGATCCGTCCCGGTACTCCGCCTTATCTCCTCTGTAACAAGATCCGACCAAAGTCGCTTCCCATCCTGGCAATTCTCCCGAATTAATAAGAGTCCTAATAGTAATGCCAACTCTTCGGAAGCCCAAGGAGAGCCAAGCTCACCAAGTCCTCATCATCATCAGTCACCCCCACACTTCCCAGCTCATCCCTGCATTGGATGAACTTCGTGAGGTACTTGGGCATACTGTCGCCTTTCTCCATCTTTATGTTCTTGAGTTTATCCTTGAGCGCCAACTTCCTCTGGTTGCTCTTGCTTTGGAATAAATCTGTCAAAGCTTTCTACATCAAGAATGGAGAAGCCTTACCATGAAGGCTCGATAATATGTGATCCTTCGCACCTTCCAACAGAATCCTTCGACACTTTGTTGTCTTCTTTTTCCATGTGTCAAGCACGATAGCATCACTAGAAGTAGGCTTTGGAATTTCTGCATCTATGAACTCCTTCAATCCATTGTCATCCAGCACTGCCTCCATCCTATCCTTACATGCAATATAATTCGAGCTACCCTCAAGGGCATACTCCAATCGTAATTTTTTGAAAGACATCTCAACTTCGACACCAAGAAAACACTGCTGCAAATTCGAATTCCACCAGCTCAAAACTCAACCGCTTCAATGTTTTGCAATTGCTCCAATGATCAATATCGCTCTGATACCATGTAGAAATTTGAATAACCGATATATTATTCACCGAGATTCTCCTGATCACACACTATTTTAACTTCATGCACAACACAGAATCTCTTCTACCATTGATCATTAATTGCGGAAATAAAAACAATCGCATGCGCACATTAAAACCATAAACAATCACACATATGAAGACGGTATTTTATAGGAAAGCTTAAAACTGAAAACCCCAACTATTCCGTATATTATATGTCATGGAGATCATGTAACAATCATAGTACAAAACTCCTCACAAGCTCTCAGCACTACCTCCAATTGCTACACACTATCAAGGTAGATCTAGCAAAACACATGCTCCAATCTTTTTCCACTTGATAGACAGCCTCTATTGTGTTTTAAAGCTATGGGATGGCTTCATTAAATAGATAAACCACCTGGCTTGAACTGCGCAATCCTTATGGGCTACTCCACCTATCTGTGTGTTGAAAATAGCAACAGTATAGTCACAACTGATAGTTAACCTGCTCTTTCACCTATCTCTGCGCTGGTCTCCACTGAAATCGTCGCAGTGCAATGTCAGTTAATCGATGCATTCTTTAGTTGATTAATGAGTTTATAATTAGTGAATTAATTAATAATTAATTCACACCACTCTCACTAATTTTATCAATTAGTTAAACTGAATAAAAATAGCTCAACTATGTTTATATTAGCTAAAATGAATACAACTCCACTAACTTCCTCAATCAACTCCACCAAACTCTGTCACATGAGTTCTAACTGAAGTATCCACGTAATAGCTCCACTTAACCCTCATGAATAGCGTAATTCCTTCTGTCAGCTCCTGTGCCACATCTGTGCACTTAACTCAAGTGCTCCAAGAGAATAAGATAATGTTTAGAGTCTAAATATTATTAAGAGCTAATAATATTCGACATATCTATTTTTAGACTGGCAATCTAAAAATAGATTCCGCCAAGTATGTCTAAAAATAGAAGTCCAACTATTTTTTCCGACTTGACCAACCATCCACAAATAGCATCCTGCAACTCATAGAACATGATCCATATGTCTAAAAATAGACATAGTCTAAAAATAGACTTTGCGCCAAAAATAGCCTGCGGGCCCAGTTAGTGAAGGCGACTTCTTTCCACTAAGCTCATCATCTTGTTGCAATCTCAACAAAAACAAGTTGCCAAATGACAACTGGAGAGTGAATCATGGTCCCTCTCATGGAACCAGCGCAGTGCATCCTTGGCCTACATCAAGATAAGAAATAACAAGTGCTTTTCCAGCCACTTTTTTTCTGCCACAGTCATCTCATAAGATGAAAACATGAAGTTACAATATGGTGTTATTGGTGCACACCAAGAGACATATGGCTTCCCCCACAGCTCATCAAAAATATAGCCAAGATCAATGCTACAAGTAGCTACAAGTACATCATCATAAAATATGCAAGAAGAAGAAACTCCTCTTGATACATCATGCTGCTTAAATAAGGGAAAGAAGTACAATACAAACTGCAAAATGATACCTCCTGCATCATGTACTTGAGATCTTGAGCTGAAATGGCTCCACTGGAAATTTTCCCTCACTCCTAATGAGTAGGAAGGTGGTTGTGACATCCTCTCTATCACCATCCAGGCTATGCATATATCCATATGTTGATATTTTTCCCGCTGGATGCCCTCCCAAATGAACTCCTCCATCAAATGGAAATATGCATCAAAGTGCATAGAAGAGAAGTCCTCATGTGCTGCATGTAACAATTTCTCCTTGAGACTAGAAGCTCTAGTCAAGAAGACTCTGCCATGTAAATATATCACCACATCATCCACCATGTATCTATCATCTCCATCCGGGTCATCAAGAATCATGCATGCACCAAGATCCTTGGAGTACTCTACCAAAAGCTGAGACCTCCAATAAGGATCAATCTTCCTCAAAGGCAGTGCTGGTGATCTAGCATGTGAAGCTCTCCTCATGCTGTTGCATGCTACTTTGACATCCCCCATGCCAAATTCTTCCCCCAAACTCTCCACCTCTCCAAAATCCAAGAGTGGTGAACCCAAAGACAAGATATCTCTCATCAACTGTAGATCAGGTGGCCTCCCAGGTGGAATTCCTCCATGTAGTGAGACATCAATGTCAAGAGTAGACTGCTCATGTGGTTGGGAAACCTTGCCTTTGCTCTCACAGCGCAATATAGTCTGTCTCCTCTTTGCACTAGCTTTCTAAAATAGAGAAGGGTGTGTGCTCCTCATCAACTGGTGTTGCTCTTCCTCCCTACCTCCTCCTGCCAGCTGCGATGCTGCACAATCATGCTGCTCACTGATTGTGCTTGGACCTCTATGTATGAGATCTTGGGGAAATTCTTGTAAGGATACAAGAATCCCTCCTGTTGGAGCATGTGCTCCTCCCTCCTCTGCATGAGGCACTGGATGTGCTCTATATGTGACAGTGATGTTGCCCTCTTCTTCATCAATGTGTGTAGGCAACATCTCAACAATTGGATCCCTTTGCGAAAACGTGATCCCCATGCCCTCTTGTTCAAGAATATGAACTAGAGGTTTTGCTTCCGGTAATGTGTAATGCAAGACATCAGCTCCTCCCATGTTTTTATAAAATGGATTTTCCTCCATCACATGTAAGGGTTTTGTTTTCTCAAATTTTCCTTGCTCATGTGTCTTAGGAAGTTTTTCACCAAACCTCTCCATCAATGTTTTTATGAACCTTGTATAAGAGAAAGTGTTGGCATTATTTAAGGAATAAGATTCAAAAATCCACCATGCATGAGTCTTACCTCTGAAGTGCAGCGCTACAACTCTGATGGCTTCATCTTCGGAAATGTGGCGCAGCTGCAAATAGGAGTCTAGCTCCTTCACCCAAGCTCCAGTTGAACATGTAGGTGATCCGGAAAAAGTTGATAGGAGAAATCTATCTGTGTCCTTTTGATTTCTCTTCTCCATCTGAATCTTGCAAAACTCCTGGAAATCAGTATGATCTCTAAACCTCTCAGTTTGAGATTCATACTCATGCAACAAATCACTATGAGTTCTCCTCTTAGGCATTTTTTCTCCTCCCATCCATCTCAAGATAGCTCTGGGCACTTGACTGTGCTATGCATCATGGAGTGTAGCTGCATACTCACACTAACCATGTGAAAATCTAGATTCAGCTCTAGATTCAACCTCCTTTGAAGATCCCATCTCCAATCTCATATTCTTCAGCTCTCCTTGAAAGCTCTGCATAGATTTTGGAAGAAGCTTTGTGAGATTGTCTTCCTTTTTTCCTTCACACACTGAATATTTCTAGCTTCTTTCCATCTCTCCTTCCTCTGATAGCTAGATCTCACAATCTGAGCCATAGATCATGCTCTGATACCACTGTAATATTCCTTTTTCAGGACTACTCATGAATCATGCATTAAAAACACATTCCCAGCAAAATATGCAACAAAACAGTGAAATCATCACTTGGATCCCATAGATACATCCATATATCATCTAAATACAAGAGGATATTAGAAAGAAATGAAACTAGGTGGGTTAAACAGACCTCCCACACTAGTGTAGCTGAAAATGACTAGAGACCCTAAAACTGCATTTTACCGGAGTTTCTGCATCAAGGATTGTGCAGTCTTATGAGGGTATTAACTCAAAAAATAAGAAGACAAATAGATTTACTGATGTATTAGATAATAATTCTCAATAAACTGAGATCTAGTCTCCTTATACAAAACACAAGATAACCCGGCAAGGGTTTCTTGTCAAACACTCTACATACAAGAATGTGATATTCAATAATTTACTGAATCACCACTACAACACTGAAGAATATGAGTGTAAAAGTCTGAAAATATGTCTTATCTGATGTATATCCCTCAAAGGCTTCCTCCCATGAAAGGATGAACCTCTCAATCACAAGGAAACTCAGCAACTAAGCCACCAAACCATGCACTAAGCATTGCCTCCAAAATAACGCATTCCCTGGCAGAAACATCACTGGGAATGTATGGGAAATGTGTGTTCTAATACCACATATCTGAAATAAGCTCTGGAGCCCTCCTAACGTATCTCTAAAGTGAATGAAAGCTTCCTCCAATGAGAAACTAGCTCAGAAGCCGGGATTCCAATCCCTTCCACTACTGCACCCAGCAACACTGCACAATCTCTGGCAAAGCTGTACTGATGATGTAAGCTGAAGCTTGGCCTAAAAACCTGATGTGGAATGATGAATACAAACCCTCTCAATGAATCTCCTCAAGGAGAGAGGTGGGATTCCCGCTTGGGAACACCCAGTGCTAAACAGCACAACAGCTTTGCTAAGCAGAAAAGCAGCAACAAGTCTTGGCAGACAAGAATAATAAGCTAGAACATGTAAAATAATGTTTCCATCCTCTTCCTTATATAAGACATGATTTTTCTTGCCCTTGGCCCCACTCATTTAGGTTACTTCTAACCCAAGTTGCATCTCCCTCCAAAATTGCGTTATTCATCCTTGGATTCCTCCTCCACTAAAACTGCGTTGTTGAATTAGTCAAAGTAGCTTGAATTTAACCCTATTCACACATGGAGGTGTCTTATTGAGCTAGAAAGAGTGTCCCCTTTCACATTTGGAGTATTTTGTTCCTCCTTAGGAGACTTATGGGCTTTTCTTCCCATTTATTCACCGACTTGAGCTGCTGCTAACTCTAATGTTCCATATAGCTTGGAGGCTAAAATTTTGGAACATTAAATAGATAGAATGTGGGAGCACCGACATCAAAATGTAGGAAGAGGATGTCACTAGATCGGTACACTAGGTATATGGCTCTTATGAGTGAGCTAGTTGAGACAGAAGCATCCTCATTCAAGGAAACAATGTAGAAGCTAGTATGTGTTGATGCCATGGTGGAGGAATATGATTCCATAGTCAGAAATTGTGTTTGGGAAGTGGTCCCAAGACCAGAGAACAAGTCAGTGGTATTTTCGAGGTGGATCTACAAGGTGAAGTAAGAAGCAGACAGAAGCATCGAGAAACATAAGGCTAGATTTGTGGCCAATGGGTTCTCTCAGGTGGAGGGGATTTATTATGAGGATACTTTTGCTATAGTAGCAAGGTATTCTTCTATCAGATAAATTATAACTCTTGCAGCGTAGATGTGATGAAAGATCCATCACATGGATGTGAGGAAAACACTCCTCAGTGGAATGATTTAGGAGGAGGTGTACATTGAAAAATAAGAAGGATTTGATACCTTTGACAGAGAGTCGCATGTGCACAAACTCAAGCGAGTTTTGTATGGATTGAAACAAGCACCCTGTGCTTGGTACACTAGGATCGAAAAATATTTCACCAGGTTGGGATTCACCATAATTGAAGCAGATGAAAACCTTTACCATAATGTTTTCGAAGGTAAATTTTTTATTATAGTATTATATGTCGATGATATGATTTTAACCGGTGATGAAAAGTTGATAAAATTTTGCAAAGAGGATCTTGCAAGAGAATTCGAGATGAAGGACATGGAACTCATGAATTATTTCCTTGGTTTGGAAGTATGGCAAGGAGATGGGGAAATTTTTGACTCTTAGGGAAATTATACCAACTAGATACTGCAGAAGTTCCACATGGAGAGTAGCAAACCCATGGGCACTCCTCTAGCAGGAATTTGGAGGAAATAGGATGCCTCTTTAAGTGAGCAGGTGGAGGCCACTATTTACAGGAAACTTGTGGGTTCACTTATGTACTTGGTGAACACACGACCAAACATGTGTTATGCAGTTAACCATATTATTCAATCAATGGTTAATCCAACCAAACTATATTGGAAGGCAGTCAAAAATGTGTTGAGATAACTCAGAGTAAATACTCAGTATGGTCTATGGTACAAACAAACAAAGGAAGTGGAGCTTCAAGGCTTCATAGATGAAGATTGGGGGAGCAGTCCATCATATTGTAAGAGAACTTCGGGAGAAGTATTCAATATTGGGTCAGCAATAGATGAAGATTGGGGGAGCAGTCCATCATATTGTAAGATAACTTCGGGAGAAGTATTCAATATTGGGTCAGAAAAAATTTCTTGGTACAATAGGAACAAATGTTAGTCACAGTCAGTTTAGCAGAAGCAAAGTACATGGCTGCTAGTCAAGCAACTTGTGAAGCTATCTAGATGAGGAAAATTATTGTTGGGTTTTTTGGTCAAGTGATGGACCCAAATGTGATTTACTGTGAAAATCAGAGTTGTATCAAACTCTCTAAAAATCCAATTTGTCATTATCAGTCTATGCATATCGACAACCGATATTTCCATCTACGAGATTGTGTGCAAAGGCAGATGATGTTGTTGGAATACATTCTTACAAAGGAACAAGATGTGGATATTTTGAGAAAGTATTTTTCAAGAGGAAAATTCCAGTTCCATAGAGACAGGATTTGGGTATCTGATAATCCCTTTCTTTTTGAGAGGGAGTGTTCAAAAATGGTAGCAAGAAATTCTTGATTTAATTTTCCTTTGAATTAAATTAGGAGAAAATCAAAATTCTACATCACAAGACAACTTGGATGAGTTAATTGAGTTGTTATCACTCAGTTAGCTTATTTAATTTGAGTTGAGGGCCTGATTTGAGTCATGTAGAGTGATTCCTAAATTTTAGGAGCCTAGGTTGAGTTTAGTTTGAGTTGTAATAATTTAATTTAGTTAAATTGAGTTAAAGTTAGTTAAACTAGTTCTAACTATTGGAGAAAATAGTAGGAGGTTTAGTAGTGGGGTGCAACTTCAATGTTTAACTAGTTGAATTATAAATCGATCATAATTAACTCATGCATGCATGAAATACAAGTTACCCAAATGATATTGGAGTTCTAGGGCAGTGTACTATCAGTGGTATAATTATCCAAGTTGAATTGATGGTGCATGCAGTCAGAGGACCTATATAGATTGCACAGTTCTGGTTGGGGATTTCTGTAATTAATAGGAGGCTAATTATGTGAGAAACATCACATAGGAGCTTGGAAGGAAAAAAATTGGCTAAGTGTTGGCCAGAGTCAACTTGTGAGGTAGTGAGATAGATTATACTTTTGCAGAGATTGTTTAGGCTTGAACAAGCATTGTATTTCTTCTCTATTTTTTGACTAATGCTATGCAAATAGGAAGGGGTTTTGAGCAGTTTCTTTCCCCTAGATATATCCTCATGTGTGTGTGTTGAATCATGATGCATGCTTTTGATATTGCTTTTCAATCATGAATTGCTTTCTGCATATGCGTAGAGTAGATTTGAGTCTTATGTTTTAGAACATTACATGAGCAGTATTTAATATAGAATTAATTTATACATCAACTGATCTCAAAATGAATTACACATATCCTTCACATTAAGCTAAAATATCAATATTATTTTAAAATGCTACATGTCAACTTCATATTGAGTAATGAATGAATTGCACATTTCCCTCAGACTAAAAAGTAAACGAATTTATAAATTTTTATTTTCAATTACTTTATCTCTCTATATAAATTTAATGCAAAATAAAGGTGGAAATTGAAGTATTTTATCTATGGCCAACATTGAAATATTTTTTGTTCATTGCTACCTTTTAATTTGTTAATGTAATTTATAATTATTGCACACACAAAATATGTATTTCATTATTTTCACAATATCATATATTTATACAATAATTTAGGCATGAAGGTAGATTGACTATCTTAGTCAAACAATCTAATTAGTTGAGTGAACATCTAAACTAAACACTAAAACTAGGAGCTAAATCCAACTAATTAACAATCATTATACAATGATGAATATCATACAATAAGCACAAGACAATTTTGAATTAATATCTACAACATCCTCAACAAATACTTTTCTTGATCTCTGTTTGATAAATTCTTCATGAGCATCCCTAGTCATTTGAAATATGGTAGACTAAAATCCATCAAGATGTCTCATAACCCTCATAAATATGTAGTTCCCAAGTTGAAATCCCGAGTCCCAAATTCCCATGAAAACTCCAAGATCACAGATCTCCTAAATTTAATCACTAAATAAAATTCCACTAATTGTCTCATAAGCATACTAGAAAATTTCAATCCACATGCATATCTCTACAACTAAAGGGATATCCTTCCCTAGATCCACAACTTTTGAACTAATTGGATTACCATTCATAATAACTTGCATTTCCACTTAATCCATTGAGGATACAATTTCTTCAAACTATTAATTTGTTGTTGTTGTTTGTAATGATTGAGCTACAATCCATTCTATTGACAAACTTCCATTTGCTAAGATACATAAGTGTCATACGATGTACTTGTCAGTTATCTAGGAAATTAATATAGATATTAAATGCACCTAAGTCAATCTTACAATATGACCTCTTTATTTGAATTTAAATATTCATCATGATTTATTTTACAAAAAAATACAAATATAATACAAAATCTCTAAAATATTAATATAAATATACCACCAAAGCTACTAATCAACCTGAAAACACTTCGAATAAAACACAGGTTTCTCAAAAAATTGGTTCACCTTTAAATAATTCAATGAGAACCAACATCATGAGGCCCACCAAAGAAAACCAACCAACTTGTGAGGCCCTTCGACATCCCAAATTCAACAACTTCTAACATACAAAAATATGCAAGTTGTGTCAACCATGACCCACATAAATTCCTAACCATATCCAACGATGAGTTGTTGGTTCGAATGGAAATCAACTTAACATATAAATCAATAAATCCCATGATGAAAAAACCAATCATCATTTGTAATGCTACTCTGCTAAATTCTTTAAAGTGTTGAAATTTCCTTAAAGCATTGAGCTTGTAGTGCATCTACTTGCTAGAAAAAATGATCACCATGGCTTCTTTGAATGGATTAACATCATGTGATATGGAATGATAGCATTCATTGATGAGCACCAAGCCACAATCATCAAGTTCACCATTCAATAAGGAAAAAATGGCATCACAAAGTACACCATTCCATGAAGAATGATTGATTGCAAGAAATCCCCTAGAAAAAATAAAATATATTACATAATAGGTTTCCTTTAAAACTTTACATGCAACTCTCCATGATTTACACAAAAGCTTGTATATACACAAATCCATGTGTAGTTGCCAACCAAGTATGGAAGTTTCTCACACTTCAGGAAACCCACCACACAAGCACATAAAACTCTTCACATAGTTAAGCTAATGTAATATACAGCTACAGTAGATTAATCTCACATCTTTATCATATTCCTAGGCCCTAAGGGAGTGACACCAATTTAGAATTATTGCACCTTATCTCCAAAAATGTAAGTATTATTTTCTATCTTTAAATGTAACGTTAAGGGACAACATCTCCCCCATATTGGACCTTATATCATCTCTCTATGCAACAAGAGGTTGTTCGTATTGGATTATAATATCAAGAATAGAGTGAGCAGAATGATGTTTTATAATATTTTGACTAAAAACAACCTAGTTTTATCTTAACTCTGAATCTATCAATGGGCGATAGGGATCAAATTTCTCAAAGTGCAAAACCCTTCTTTGAATGCAGAACTTGAGGAAAGGTTTGCACCTTGAGAGCTTTTGATCCATCGGGGATCTTGATAAATCCATAGTGATCCCTCTAGGAAATTGATAGATCCATAGTTAAGATGGATCTAGGCTGGTTTAATTATTAATTGCAAATTTTTATTTTGTTTTATTTTTTTAATTTTAATTTTATATTTATGTAATTTCACTGAGTGAAAATGTTTTAATTATTAATGATAATTAATATTTTTATTTTTATTTTTATGTAATTAAAACATCTCTTCCATCAGATGCTTAGAGTGTCTCTCCATGCAAAATGTAAAATAAATAAATTAAAAAAAATTACTTATAAAATATTTTGATTGTGAAATGAAAGATGAATTTTGGGCATGTGGTATTGATGACTCGTGCTATTGGCACATGGTATTGTAACAAATCCTATTTACAAATTAATAATATCCATGGTAAAGTGGGTGTGAATATTCATGGTCAAAAATATCGTTATATTGTAGCATTAAGTGTTTATGTGCTTATTAATGAAATTTAAATATGGTTACAAAAATATTATTTTAATTTATATGGTAAAATTGATTTTAATTTCAAGCTTCTATTTATATTTTATATATTTTAATGTGTTAGAGGGTTTATCAAAAGTAATGATAATTTTTTATTTTTTTTTGTAAATCAATGTTCTATTCATTCATCAGAAAATAAGTACATCATTAGAAAAATGTAGGTAGTCTCACCCCGACCAAGTTTTTTGACTACCGCGAGCATCATGTGACAGAGAAACATAAAGAAAACTAAAGACACCGTCCACAACCTTTGAGGCCAAAATCACCAAAAAGTGACATAAAACAAGGCGAACACCTGTAAGCATCCTAGTCGTATGACGTAATTGAAGCTGGGTTGCCCACGGTTGTTCCAGGAGGAGGAGGAGGGTGGAAATAGCATTGGACATGCACTTCAAAGTGTGCCATCTAGGACTCTTAATTCTCCAACTTCTCAGTTAGCAGGTTTTGTCCGCTTTAGATCATCACAACCCATTCTCGGACATTGCACTGGAAGTAGTGCATTTTATTTAGAGTGGCTATGAGTTCAACATGTTCTTCCCATCGAATCCATTCTGTTGTTTCCATCCACTCCAACGTTGACTGGATCAATTCCCTCCAATTATCTAAACAACACTGACGAAATTCCCCCAGATAATGCACCACACGCTTTGCCTCCCCTCATTAGCTCGTGTAACCATGTCGCAAAACCCCACCTTGTTGTTAAGGTTTCAGAGGGTGAACCCCATGCCCACCCATCGAGCCACCATGACCACGACCGCCGCGAAATTCGGGTGCCACCCACCTCGAGTAACCGAATGTCTTGTCACCCCAACCAACCCTAATTTTCTCCACTTCCATTACCATCATGTGCAATTTAGGCTCCCAGTCCCCTTGTCCAATTGAGCTAGGCTTTGTTGGGGAGGAGGACCGTTCGTGATGAGGATTTAGGTGCATACTTACAGAACCGATACTAGTTTGAGGAGGTCTCACAAAGACATTGACGGGGATACAAACTGCAACTGCAGCCACCAAGGTTCACCCTTCCCCGCCAACGAGACTACACATAACCAGACCCATAATTTCTAGCCAACATGATGAGGTTGAGCCCACAATCTACCACCCTCGCTTCATTGCTAGATGTCAATAAGCCAATCTACCCAAAAGCCTTGCCACAAAAACCCCTAATGCAAAGACCGTTAAAGTTTATAAAATATCGGAAAGGAGATGCATAGTTGGGAAATCCAAATGTCATGCAAACACAGAGATGAATCCTCCCACACACACCAAGACCACTGTATAACCTTAACCCCCAGAGGTTTCGCACCGCTCGCGCACAAGGATGCTGAATGCCACACACCAAAGAAGAAAGCTTCCAATTTACAGACCCAGAAGCCAGGGAGGGAGCGCTGCCAACTTTCATAGACAATCAACCTTCGCCTCTTACTACTCATCCGCGCAGAATACCAATGACACATGATGAGTTGAGACCATGTCCAAATACATACACCACCCACCATAATCTGTCATCGATCTTCGCCTCCTACTCGAGTCAAGCCTGATAAAATTTTCACACGAATCACCATAATTCCTCTCGTACATAGGTAAATGTGAGAGGACGGGGAGGCTGGTCCTTGTACCTATATCCAAGTGGTAACTAACATCTCCCATGCGTTGCCTCCTACGTCTGATTCATCTCCCCCATCGGGGAGTATTGATAAAAAAAATTGATTGTGAAATGAGAGATGATTTTTTGACATGTGTTATTTATGAGCCATTGTATTGGCTTGTGATATTGTAACAATGAATATTCACAAGTTAATAATATCTATGATAAAATGGACATGAATATCCATGGTTAAGAATATTTTTATATTGTAAGTTTATTGTAATATGCTTATTACTTAAATTTTATCACTTTTTACTTTTTATTGATAAGCATATCCACATTGGGCTTTGTATTACTTTTAACCTTTTATTATTATTCTGCCCCCTATGGTTTTGAACATATGACCTATTAGGAGGAAACACATGCTCTTAACCATTAGACCCACTCAAGATGTATTAATATAAATTCAACATATTGAGGGCACATGTAAAAACATTTACATAATTTCTTACATCACATCTACAAATATCCCCTACATTGAGCTATAGAGCACCTCTCACCTCAATTAACTAAATATGTATATTTATTTTTTGTTTCTAATTAAAGTGGACATTTTTTTTTAACACATGTCAACTCCACAATAAGCATGATACATATCACACCCAAAATATTTTAAAATAAACATAAAAATTAACTAAATTATAACTTTATTTTAAATTATTATTATTATTATTGTCAAAGAATAATAGCTTGAGTGGAAGAGAGTTGGTTTAATTCCTCCTCCACTCTCGTTCTATTCTTATGTGGAAAAAATTTGTACAAGTTGAACATTCATGTTGAGAAAATAATCCTATGAGCCCAAAAAGGTATAGAATACATAAAATATTATTAATATTATTATTTTGTAAAAAAACTAATTTCATTAGAAACTGAAGAAAATTTAGAGGATGGAGAAAATGTACATATTTGTCTATCATACTCATCCACTAGGGAAACCCCACCAGTGGCAAACCATAGATTTTAAACCATCCAAAAAAATTTATGTAAATAAAAAATATTACATGACCTAGGCCCGCTAAAGGAAGCATATCCAAAGAACTATAGAAACTATCATAAAAGTAAATATTAAGGACATATGCATAAACCACCAACCCACTTTTCGAGATTCTGATTCCTTGAAAACAATGAGTTCTTTGCTTCTCCCTGGTGACTCTGAAATACATTTGAAAGAATTCATCAACTCGCTTTTGGAGATTTAAATCACTTGAAAAAAATGGGTTCGAAGGAAGGCCTAGGAGCTCGTCGAACATCATCAAGATCTTGTGGGGAGTTTCATTTATGTCGATTAGAACTCTCCCCAACAACATTTTCGTGTACTAATAAATATAAATCATGTGAATGTACTCATTACTTTATCATTTAGTGTGCCCAATGTTTAGTATCCACTTAGAAAATTCACTAGAAAGCTTAATATCCAATAAAAATTCCCTCTCCATAGATATGTCATATTATTCCTTAGCTATCTCATCCTCAATTTGAGGTGGGTGTGATCTCTATTTGGTTGAGCATAATCCTCTGCTCTTTATCGAGTATGAGAGTTAATTTCTTGAGAATAAGAAACTCCCTAATGCCACCTGGTGTGTTGTCCAGGCATACTAGGTTTCAACCAAATTCCGGGATCAAAGTTGAGTTTTAGAGAGGTTGTAATTGGATGTGAGACAAAGGTTGTAGTTTATATATATATATAACAAGATTCTTAACAATGATGATCCACCCCCACTTTACCATAGAGTTTATTAACCTTTAAATAGGCTTTGTTACAATATCATGGGTTGATACCATGGCTGATCTAAATATGGGAAAACTAGTTATTGCTATGATAGCTCCTTCATCAGTATTAAAAAAGCGTGATTAAAATCGTCTCAAGTTAACCAATTGTAAAGGGGTTTATGTGTCAAGTTTTATGTGGCTTTGATAATCAAATTATGAGTTAATTAACTTTTAAAAAATCATGTACAACAAATGTAATGCGATATAATAACCCACAGAAATCACATAACACAATGGATGATAATGGATTTCACCCCTCCTGGGCTACATCTCCATGGACCTACTTTAACTAGCTAGGCCTCTTAGGATTAAGAGTAAAATGTCTGATTACAATCACCTAGATTGCTCCAATGGATTTGTAGCTTGTACCATTGGCTTAAAAGTACTCAAATACCCCAAAAATGATTATTCAATCTCTGAATTTCGTTCACAGTTGATCTAGGATTGAACCCCATCTTGGTGGCCATGGGCTTGTTTAACCTCCAAAGTGACAAAAGCACCTTCATATGTGACCCAATGCATCTGAAAACTATACCATTGTGTTCAGAACATCAAATACATCTAAAAATGACTGTTCATTCACTCCATTTGACCTTCAACTGATCTTGGCATGGCCTTCCCTCTTGGTGGCCCTGAGCTTCAAAATTCTTCAAGGTGACAAAAACCTCTGTATAATTTCTCTGCTGCCTCTCCAAGTTGTTCCAATGGATTCATAGCATGAAAATCTACCAGGAATGACTACTCCTGAGCCAAATTGGTCGAAAATTTCTAAAGATAGGCATCATTAAATTTTCCCCTAGATTCTGCCTCTAAATATGGAGAAGTTCTAGTTAGCTTCGCTAAACTTGGAAAATCCACCAAAACTAGGGTAATCCACTAAAAATATGTCGAATTAAGCTAAGGATTAATTAATGGATAAGTTGGGTTTAAGTGCAGATTAATGCACACTAAGCACAGTTAAACTTGGGCACTCGGTCACGGTCATGAAGCGCAGTCACGTGGGAGGAAGGCTGTCTCGCGGGGCTGGCCCCTCCTTCCCACCATCGAAGAATGAAATGTTTGTTAACTATTTCTTGGGTGAAAATAATTTCAAGTAACACATGAATGGCATATTGGTAAGGCGCTTGGAGCGGTTCGAGGGAGGTCACAGGGTCAAACCCCGACCTCTGCCCCTATACATATGTTTTTGGCCAACCAAATATTTGTGCCCATATACCTTTGGAAATGTTAAACTTGGACCATATGTTATAAACCTTTGTATTTCACCATTTTTAAATATGTCTCCAACCATAATGTTTTCCCACCATATAGTTTAAATTTTGGAACTTTTGTTATAACGAATTTGTTAATTTTGGACAAATAGGTCCAAACTCCATGTTGTGATGCTCAGATGAAATGCCAATATTTTTATTGGATTCCTCTTTCGAAGAGGTGCAAGATCGATCTAAAGATCATCTTGATCCAATGAGAAGAACATTTATTTTAAATTTATTCAAAACATGTGTAGGTCAGCCTGAAATAAAATGTAGGCTTTGAAGCCCCAGCAATTTTGACACACCCTCACTGATGGATATAAATAGGTCAACGTTGGAGGTCATTTTCACTCATCCATCATCACACATTGTCTCTCCTCATCTGATTGGTTCGATCATCACTTGGAGTCTCTTCTTCTCCACACGTGGGAAAATTGCAGCAAGGAGAATGTCTATTTTCGACCTAATGTTTTCAGCGCAGAGTTGACCAGTGTTGACTTTGGTCAATGCATGGTCAAACTGACCCCAATCTTGGTCAAAATTCAAATTTCTGCTGTCTGCATTTTTTGGCACAATAATCGAGGTTGACCATTGACTTTGACCGACATGCGTTGACTTTTTGTTGTTGTTTTGTGTTGACCATTGACTGTGACAGTGTTTAGTTTCATTGAATTTGGGTTGACTCATATTACTGTCTGAGAGGGTTTTGTGACACTTCTGGTTGGCTGACCGTATTGAGACTTTCCTGGTTGAAGCATCCTGTTGACCGTCATAACACACCAACACATATATATATTTTTGGCTTGTCTTCTGTCGACCTACTGGTATGTTCTATCAACATTTTAATTTCTTGTTTACGTGATTTTTGTTTGATATTGGGGGTAAAAAGTAAAGTTGCATCAAGCATAGAACATCTACAAAATTTACATGGTATCGGAGCTGAGGTGAAGGCAAAGCCCAAGTTTGTAGCAATCACCAAAGAAGATCATCGGTACCTCAAACTACAAAGGCTTTAAAGATGATGACAAATTGACTGGGAAGGTAGACTTCCATGCCTAGAAGATGACTTTGGATTTTATGTTGGAAAACCAATATTTCATAGACTATGTGAAGGGTAAAATCCAAGAACCTCCATCCATTGCACCTGTTGCCACCAAGTCAAAGTATAAGAAGGGGGAAATAAAGTCAAAGTATAAGAAGGGGGAAATAAAATAAAAGTTGATGATCAGGGACTCAATTCATAAGAGTCTGGTTGCCTACATCTCTAAGCTGGGCACATCCAAGGAGATGTATGATAAGTTGGTCAACATTTTCAAGACCAACAATGCAAATCAAGTCCTTTTCTTCAAGAACCAACTGAATAATCTGAATAAAGGCAAGGATGAATCCGTTCAATCATGTTTTCTGAAGTTGACCAAAATCAGAAATAATCTTCTAGCTATTGGGGAGACAATAGTTGATCGAGAAATGGCTCTCACCACACTTGGAGGTATTTCATCCGAATGGCATGTATTCAATACTACCATTCTCAATAACAATGTGATACCTAATTTAGATGAAGTACTATCAAGATGAGTACAATAAGAGACAAGGATGAAGGAATATGAAAATGAAGGAAATGTTGCCTTCATTGCTCATGCTAAGAAGAATAAATTTGGTGGTCCGAGGAACAAAGGAAGAGCAGGGGCCCAAGGGAAGAAAGGTAAATGTTACACATGTCACAAGATCGGCCACTATGCAAGAGAATTCCCTTTAAATAAGGATTATCCTAATGATGATGACAACAACAAAAACTGGAGGAATGACAACCAAAGGAACAATGGGTTCAAAGTAAAAGGGAAGGCTCCCTCTGGTGGAAATGGGAAACCTTACAAAAGGTTGAGAAATTCCAAGTATGAGGAATCTAATGTTGTTCATGACAAAAGAAATGAATTCATTCATGTATCTGCCCTCTCTGTTGCATCTCCACCCGACACTATGGATTTCTGGTTGATAGATAGTGGTGCCTCAAGGCACATCACTAGGTTCAAGGAAGCACTTTCTGACACGGTTGAGAAGGATGTTAATCTAAAAATTATCCTTGGAGATAATGCCACATATCCCGTGAAAGGGATAGGGACTATGACCCTCCACTTGTCTCAAGTTCAAGTCCTCCACCTACAAGATGTACTATACGTACCTGATTTGAAGAAGAACCTTGTGTCTATTTCAGCCATGGAAGATAAAGGTTTCAATGTGGCATTCATTGATGGGAAGGTGCGTATCAGAAAGAAGAGCTTCAGGGAAGCTATCACGATTGGGTTTAGAGTTGATATACTCTACCAGTTTGGAGGAAGTCCACTGGGAGTGATGACATGTGATACTATCCGACAGACTGAACTATGGCACCGGAGGTTTGGAAACCTTCACTAAAAATCCCTTCCCAAAGCAAGGAAGGTGGTGACAGGGATGCATGAGTTCACAAATGATCATGAAGGTGTATGTCAGGGCTATGCCGAAGAAGATCATACAAGGGGATCTTTCCCCTCAAGTGTCACAAAGACATCTAATGTCTTGCAACTGATACATTATAATTTGTTTGGTATGCTACCCGTGACATCCTTGGGAGGATGTTCTTATTATATGACATTCATATATGACCTCTCTTGAAAAACCTTTGACAAATATGCTTCCCTGAGGAAAGTAATCAATCTTCCAAGATCTGAGGAGGAGATCATGAAGCAAGGTCTGGAAATCAAGAAGAACTGAAGGATGAGACGATGCCTAAAGTTGAAGGACCGATGAACCCTATTGATCCACCTCCTTCAATAAGGAAAATACCATCATGGCTCAGGGACACTCTCGAGGATTCCGAGAATCATATGGCCCCAAGGGGGACATTCTGTGAAAGAAAGAAGCCGAATAGATACCAAGGGTATCTAGCAGCCATGAGTACAATCGTACAATCTGAGCTTGGATATTTTGAAGAATTTGTAAAGCATCAAGTCTAGAAGGATGATATGTACAAATAATATGAGTCCATTATGAAGAATGATGTCTGGGATGTGGTTCCAAGACTGGAGGACAATGTATTTGTCACCTCGAAATGGATCTATAAGATCAAGCATGGATCTGATGGTAGTGCTGAAAATTTCAAGGCAAGAATCGTTGCCCATGGCTTCTCTAAAAAGGAATGCATAGACTATGATGATATATTTGCACCTGTGGCTCGATATACCACCATATGATCTATCATATCCCTTATTGCTATGCAAGGATTGAATCTTCATCAAATGGATGTGAAGACTGCATTTCTGCATGGTGCGATAAAGGAAGAGGTGTATGTGGAGCAACCTCTGGGGTTCCAAGTCCAGGATCGGGACACCCATGTTTGCAGGTTGAAGAAATCCCTCTATGGGTTGAAGCAAGCACCCAGAGCCTAGTACGAGAGGATAGATAGCTACCTGATGAAGTTGGGCTTCACTCGTAGTAATGCTTATCCGAACCTTTACTTCAAGGTTGATAGGGAAAAGCCTCTAATTCTGGTGTTGTATGAGGATGACCTCTTCCTGACAAGTGTTGACCCTCTCATTCATCAGTGTATGAGGGAGCTCGCTGTTGCGTTCAAGATGAAGGAACTAGGACTGATGCATTACTTCCTAGGCCTAGAGGTTTGACATAAACCTGGCGAGATTTTCCTTTCTCAAGGAAAATATATTGTGAAGCTTCTGGAAAGATTTGGAATGGTGGACTATAAGTCCGTGTTGACACCGATGGAGCTCAACTTTAAGAAGTTGAGTGGCAACGTTGCTGGGCCTGTGCTAGCAAATCCTACTGAGTATCGTCAACTCGTAGGGGCCCTGATGTTCTTAGTGAACACATATCTGGACGTATGTTTTGCAGTGAGCACTTTGAGTCAACATATGGTTGAACCTCATTAAAGTCACTAGGTTGGTGCCAAGAATATATTGAGATATCTTCGGGGCATGATAAACCATGGGCTGAGATACACTGCCGGGAGCATGACACTCCATGGATATACTGATGTCGATTGGGCTGGCACTATGGTGGATCATAAGAGCACATCGAGATGTTGCTTCACACTTGGGTCTACTTCGATATTATGGATGAGTAGGAAGCAGAATTCAATGGATTTAAGGTAGCCGAATACATTGCAGTGAGTATGGCCTATTGTGAAGTAGATTTGTTGTGAAAGCTCTTCAGTGAGCTATTCAAGCATGTGCTAGATACCATTGTGATACTCTGTGATAACCAGAGTGGGATTCGGTTGTCCGAGAATCCCATGTTTCACGATCGATCCAAGCATATTGATATAAGGTACCACATTATCCGAGATATGGTACATCTAGGTGTCGTAAGGATTGATCATATAGGAATTGATGAGCGAGTCGTGGAAATTCTCACAAATTCGCTGGGGAAGGTCAAGTTCCTAACCTTCTGTGAGAATATTGGAATCATGGAACGACCCTATGCTGAGGGTCCTGTTGGACGATGGGCTCTTGGAGCTCTAGGGGCTTTGGGGATAGCTTCTCAGAGCTATAAACACACACAGGGCTAGGGTTGTTGAACCTTGTGGTGCTTCTGCCCCACCGTTATGATGTTGAGTTGGTTCACCTCTCATGATCTGTGCCCCATATGCATCCTACCCATTGAGTCTGAGACTCATGGGAAGTACCTCTCATTTGTCCATTAAGGTGGTAAAAGGTAGAGACCCGTAGTAAAGACTGCTAGATGCATCAGATATTGTCGTACTCTCTATGTCTAGATGGCATGTGTCTAACCACTTGATCTGGGATCAAGTCTAGTGAGGTTTCGGACCTCCAACTGACTTCGAGTCAGGTAAACCAACTTCGTGTTGGTATGTGAATCTTTTGAGTCCTATAGAGGTTTCAAACCTCTGGGCTGAATTTGTCAGTCGGGAATGATGTCTTTGTGACTGACCCACTTTTGTTTTGAAATAAAGAATCCAGCAAAGCAAGTTACGACGGGATGACGCATGATGTTTGGATGGCACAAGTGGATGGAGTTCTCCCTAGTTGAGAGGGAGTGGTAATTTTGGAAAACTAGGTCCAAAATTCATGTTGTGATGCCCAGATGAAGAGGCCAATAATTTTATTGGATTCCTCTTTCGGAGAGGTGCAAGATCAATCTAAAGAGAATCTTGATCCGATGATCATAACATTTATTTTGAATTTATTCAAAATATGTGCAGGCCGGCCTTAAATGAAATGTAGGCTTGAAGCCCCAGCAGTTGTGTCACACACCCTCACTCATGGATATAAATAAGTCAACGTTGGAGGTCATTTTCACTCATCCATCATCACACATTCTCTCTCCTAATTTGATTGGGTCGATCATCACTTGGAGTCTCTTCGTCTGCACACGTGGGAAAATTGTAGCAAGGAGAATTTGTGTTTTCAACCTAGGGTTTTCAGTGCAGATTTGATGAGCAATGACTTTGGTCAACGCATGGTCAAATTAACCCCAATCTTGGTCAAAATTTCGATTTCTACAGTCCTCATTTTCTGGCACATAAATCGAGGTTGATTGTTGACTTTGACCATGATGCGTTGACTTTTTGTCGCTACTGTTTTGTGTTGACCTTTGAATGTGACAATGTTGATTTTCATTGACCTTGGGTTGACTGATATTGTTGTCTGAGAGGGTTGTGTGACACTTCTGGTTGGCTGACCGTATTGAGACTTTGTTGGTTGAAGCATCTTGTTGATCGTCGTAACGCACCGGCACACATTTATATTTTTGGCTTGTCTTCTGTCGATCTACTGGTATGTTCTATAAGCATTTTACTTTCTTGTTTATGTGATTGTTGTTTGATATTGGGGATAAAAAGTAAAGTTGCATCAAGCATAGAACATCTACAAAAATTTACAAGATTGCAAATTTTGGAAATATTAATATGCAGATTTAATAATTAAGGTTTGAAATTAATAATATATATATATATATATCCAATCTTATTAAAAAATAATTTCCAACACATAAATATTCATGAACCCAAATTCAACCTTGGAGGACATTGGACAAATTTCACCTTCACAAACCAAACTGGCGAATCAAATTGTGACACTTTTCATAGTCCCATTAGAAAAAAACTGAAGAAGATTCCCTACATGCTAACTAGGCTACCATGTCATCAATGTATACCTATTCTGCAATTTAAAAAAAAAAATGCATGTTCTGAACGACAATCAACAGACCACAACTTCTTCATTCGAACTCAGTTTTCGACGAAACGAGTTGCGCTGGATTCCTGGCAACGGGTCAGTCGCTTTTGTTCTAGTTTGGTGTAATTCTGAGCACTTTTAATTTTGAGCTAATTTTTGCCACTGATCCAGATTTTGATCACTCCTTCCCACTGACATGCTTTTGGACCCACAAAAGCTAGTTATCTCATAAGAGTTGAATACTCTTTTGTTTCCCAAGTTCTATCATCTTATTTCTACTTGGAAAAATTACCATGACAACCCTTCGGTTCACTGACATGCCTTGCCTTGAAAATGGCTTGTCTCTTCAACCATTGTTCTCCTTTTGTTGCTGACCCAATCTAACACTTGTTGGCTGCTTGCCAACTAACATAACAATTTGTTGTACCAAATCGATTCCTCAGTGCTTGGAAAACTAACTGATTGCCTTCCCACTGAGAATCATGTTCCTCCTTTGCACAAACATGCATTCAATGCAAGCTTCTCCTTGGAAACCACTTTTCCAAATTAAGCCCATCTGAGTGAACTACATCAATGAGTTACAACATTAGTAAAAAAAAAAAAAAATGACCATTATTTTACCTCCATGGTTCGAAATTCCACATATGGAAGAATGCATTCTCCATCTCCTTCTCTTCTTGGCATCAACATCTAAAATGGTCTACAATGGCTGCAAACTTCTTTTTTGACATCTTATCACAAACACAGCATATTTAGATTGATGGTTGTTTTTTGTATCTGAAAAACACATCATGCAAGAAACATAATTTGATGACATATCCTCTTGCTCAAAAGAAATAAATTTCACATCATGTGAACATTGCCACATACTCTTACATCTTGGTGTCAAACTATCGACAAAACACAAGTCGACAAAAAATTCCTCTCAAATAACTGACTCTCAAGTCAAGCTTAAGCATGTTTAATAATTTGATGATTATTTTCCCAAACAAAAATAATTTCACATTTCATGAAACACTTCGTCAACATCTCCTTTTCATATTTGGAGACAAAATCAACTCTTCCAAGTCTATATGACATGCATGTAACACACAATCAATCAACACAAGTCGACACTCATGAATGTGCAAATGATCAACACTCTCAATTTGACAACATACATGTTGAACAAAGTAATCGACCAACACAAGTCAATTACTCATGCATGTTCAAGCACAATGAAATCATCAAAATTCCACTGTTCAAACACACAAACTATCATGCATGTATATAATTCTTCTACTCTCTTAGTGGTGCAATCATAAGTACAAGAACCCCATTCATATGTACATGTACTCAAAGATGAAATGAACAAATTTTGTTGCAATAAAGTGAGTCAAAATACCCCACTTTCAATCACCTTCTTTGAGTAAACATGCAACATGCATTTAATTGGCAAAGAATGCATCAACATCAAAAGACATGCAAAGCCTTAATTGGATAAGAAATCTAACTATTTATTACCAAACCAATTCAATGGCACTTATTTTAGCTGCACATCATCATCATGTGAATCATATTGACCCACATCAATTATGAAATCTTCTTTTCCATCCTTGCCATTCTCTTTCTCCACCTTTTTCAAATGTTGTGGATGAATTGTTGGATACAAAGTACAACACTTGTCTACAAGATGACCTTGCTGAGTGCAAAACAATTGCATCTTCTTTTCAGCATGGTTTTCTTTATCCAATGGACCTTTGGCTTCCTATCTCCTTTGCTTTAAAAGTTACTTGTGCATGGCTATCTTGTTCCAACACCTAGAAACATTATGATTATTCAAATCACAAAAGGAACATGCAACTTTTCTCCAAATATTATGTGAGAATTTTCCATGTTTATCATAATCAAAAGTAACTTGATTAAAAACAGATTTATACCTTGAACATTCACCTTTGTCGCCTTCTTGATGAGGTGAATTTGATGAGGTAGTGGCTCTCTTTGGAATACCAACAATGCATTCAAATACTTTAGAGCTTTCAACATCCTCTTGTTTGCTATTCTCATTAGTTGCATGCTTATGAGCACCTTCTTGAAAAGTGGGTGTAAAATATTTGCATTCTTCATGAAGACAAACTTCACAAGATGGAGGTAATGAACATGAAATGAAAGTCCTTCTTGGAACACCTTCATGTGCCTTCATGGATTTAGAGCTTTCTCCATTATGTTATCCATAAACAAGGCCCAAATACTTAGGCCTTTCCTCAACAACAATTGGCTCAACTATGCCTTGTGTATGTTTGCCCAATTCTTTACCTTCATAGCCCATCTTCATCAATAATTTGGACCCTATTCCTCTAGATGTATTTCAAAAGAACCTACACATTCATTATGAGAGGAAAATGAATTGAAACTTGAATTACATACCTCTTTCTCAAGCACGTACTTAGCTAAGGCTTCCTTGGCATCATGGAGTTGAGTCTCCATCTCATGCATTCTTGCTAGGTTCTCATTTGCAATATGGAGTTGAGTCTCCATCCCATGCATATTTTCAAAAAGCTCTTGCTTATCCTCCTTCACGGCAATCAACTGCTCTTGAAATTTAATGCTCTTCCTCTTATCTCCATACTTCTCTTGCATCATATCAATCATGATGTAGAGCTTCTGCAACATCTCTTTATTAAAGAGTTTTTCTAAGGAAAATGGATTAGAAACATTGCTTAATGAAGTTTCCATCACACATGCAATGTATACAGAGTTTCTTTGTTGTGATTTGAGAATTCAGTTCTCAATTTTGATCTTCTCCTTCACACATAAACTTGCAAATTCACCGTGTACAAGTTCACATTTAAATTCTCCTTGAACAAATTCAAAAAACAATAGCTAATTCTTCTAGCTAACCTTGGCTAAAATGAGCTAAAATTTTTCTCTGATACCAACTTGATCTGAATATGGGCAAACTAGTTATTGATATGCTATCTCCCTCATCAATATTAAAAAGTGTGATTAGGATCATCTGAAGCTAATCACTCATGAAAGGGGTTTATGTGTCAAGTTTTATGTGTCTTTGATAATAAAATTATGAGTTAATTAACTTTTAAAAACTCATGTACAACAAATTAAATGCAGTAAAATAACTCACATCAATCACATAACACAATGTATGATAATGGAGTTCACCCCTCCTAGGCTACATCTCTATGGGCCTACTTTAACTAGCTAGGCCCTATTGGGACTAAGAGTCAAATATATAATTAAAGCATCTGTATTAATCCAATGGATTTTTAGCCTGTTCCATTGGCTTCAGATCTAGGCTTGACCCCCCATCCTAGTGACCATGGGCTTGTTTAATCTCCAAAGTGACAAAAGCACCTTCATATGTGCTCAAACGCCTATGAAAATTGTACCATTGTTTTCAGAACATCAAATATATCTGAAAACAGTTGTTCATTCACTTCATTTAGCCTTCAGCTGATTTGGGCATGATCTTCCCTCTTGGTGGCCCTAAGCTTCAAAATTATTCAAGGTGATAAAAATTGTTGTATAATTGCTCCTTTGCCTCTCCAAGTTGTTCCAATGGATTCAGAGCATGCTAATCTACTAGGAATGACTATTCGTGAGCTAAAATTGGTCGAAAATTGCTCAAAATAGGCTTCATTAAATTTTCCCCTAGATTTTGTCTCTAAATCTAGAGAAGTTCATGTTAGCTCTGTCAAACTTAGCAAATCCACCGAAACTGGGGTAGTCCACTAAAAATCTGCCAAATTAAACTGAGGATTAATTAATTGATAAGTTGGGTTTAAGTGCATATTAATGTGCACTAAGTGCAGTTAGAGTTGGGTGCTTGGTCAAGATCATGAAGCGCAATCACGTGGGAGGAGGGTTGGCCTGCGGGGCTGGCCCCCTCCTTCCTGCCATCAGAGAACAAAATGTTATTTAATTAGCAGTTGGAAAGCAAGCTTTTCAAGTAACACATGAATGGCCTATTGGTAAGGCGCTTGGAGTTGTTGGGGGGAGGTCACGGGGTTCATTAGCAGAATTTTGAAGTCTAAAATGGGTCTCCTAAGGAAATAATAAAATAATAGCTTAACCAACAAAATAATATTTATAAATTTGCAATTCACTTTTTGCACCAAAATCCATGTAACCATGGTTAAATTCAATTCAAAAGTCGTACCAAAATAAAATTAATAAAAAAATTGTATTCATGTAACTATAGATAAGAATGAGCTTTTCAAAGAAAAAGTAATTATCATTCCACAACTAATGTATTTATCCTTTGTACTTAAATAACTTAAAATAAAATATAAATCTAAATTCATAAATTCTTAATTATAGAATATAATATTAATTAAAATTTATATTATTTAAATTATACAATAGCATGTAATTAATATACTATATAAAAATAAATATAATATAAATGTTTTATGTATGAATTTTATATTACATAATGAATTGATTTGATTTATAACATAAGAAGAAATAATATATATATATATATAACATTTAGATTATTTTTCATAATATTATATATTAATATATAATATTAATATAATCATAATGGAATTAATTGAGTTTTATTTAAAATTAAAGAAATAAATATTGAAATAAATTAAATTTATATTTATAAGTGTAATATAAGATTTATATACATTGAAATTTAGTATTTTTTTGCCCCAAAATATGTTGAACCTAATATATCTTTTTTTAACATACAAAACTAATATACTTTTTTCCATCTTACAAAATCAAAATGTTTTTTTTATTTAATTTTAATATGTTTGTATTTCTATTGATATAATAATGATATTATTTATAGATTTGATTTATCTTACATTTTTATTTATTTTTATTTCATATGTATAATATATATGTATAGATATTAACTTCTAATTAATTTGAAATTGTAGAATTAAAGAAAATGAGATGAATATATAATTTAAAAATAACTATTTGAAAATATACACAAATAATATTTATTGAAAAGTGTATATATACATGACGATTGTGTAGCGATATGCATTGCTTATTTCAAAAAATATGAAATAAAAATAATAATATTTTATTCAAAAAATGTGAAATAACATTTATTATGAGTACTTTACCTTATGACTTTAAAAGTACTTAAAGCACTACCATGATTAACCATGAGTTTTTATCCACAGTTGAGAATGTGACAAGTAAGTACCTTTAACTCAAGCAGTGGCACCTCAACCATTAAGGATAATGTCATCTCCTAAAATGTGATTGGTTCTCATAAAGTGAATTTTGATTATACATTTTCCTTAGGAGGTCCATTTTAGACCTCAAAATTCCCCTAATTCGAAACATTGACCTCTGCCCCTATACATATGCTTTTGGCCAACCAAATATTTGCGCCCATATAGGAAATGTTAAACTCAGACCATAGGTTATAAATCTTTGTATCGCACCGTATTTAAATATGCCTCCAACCATAATGTTTTTCCACCGTATATTTTAAACCTTGGAACTTTGGTTATAACGGATTGCAAACTTTGGAAATATTAATATGCGGATTTAATAATTAAGGTTTGAAATTAATAATATATATTAATATAAATATAATAATATAATATAATGTATGATAATTAAACCATATATATATATATATATATATATATATATATATATATATATATATATATATATATATATATATATATATATCCAATCTTACTAAAAAATAATTTCCAACGCATAAATATTTGTGAACCCAAATGTAACCGGGCAAATTTCACATTTATAAACCAAACTGACGAATCCAATTGTGACACTTGTC
Source organism: Pinus albicaulis (assembly GCA_034641835.2). Classification (NCBI taxonomy): domain Eukaryota; kingdom Viridiplantae; phylum Streptophyta; class Pinopsida; order Pinales; family Pinaceae; genus Pinus; species Pinus albicaulis. The sequence goes on along the minus strand of CM076575.1, from coordinate 1,022,095,052 downwards.
ACAGTCCTATTGGATAAAAAATCAAGAAGATTCCCAGCATGCTGACTGGGCTGCCATGTCATCAACATGTACCTGTTCTACAATTTGTTTTAAAAAAAATTGTGTGTTATGTGTTGAGATTCAACAAGATGATGAGCTTAGTGAAAAGCGTCGCCTTCACTAAGTGGGCCCCGCAGGCTATTTTTGGCGCAAAGTCTATTTTTAGACTATGTCTATTTTTAGACATGTCGATCATATTCTATGAGTTGCAGGATGCTATTTGTGGATGGTTGGTCAAGATGGAAAAATAAATGGACTTCTATTTTTAGACATTTGGGGCGAAGTCTATTTTAAGACTGCCAGTCTAAAAATAGACATGTCAGATATTATTAGCTCTTAATAATATTTGGACTCTAAACATTATCTTATTCTCTTGAAGCATTGAAATTCAGTTAACATATTTTTCAGATCATCTAGCTGAAGGAATTACGCAATTCCTAGAGCTAATGGTGGTTCATGCACGGAGGACTTCAGTTAGAACTCAAGTGGCAGAGTTTGGTGGAGTTGGAGAAGTAGTTGGTGGAGTTGGTTTCTATTTTAACTACACTTGTGGAGTGAAACTCAGTTGAACTGATTGTGTCTATTTCTAACTAATTGATACTTTCAGTGGAGTTGAGTGAATTAATTAGTTAAATTAATTCACTAAATAATGACTCATTATTTAACTGGACAAAGACAATAGTTAACTACAGTGCAGAACAAATCAGTGGAGACTCAGTGGAGAGATTGGTGAAAGAGCAAGTGTGACTATCAGTTGTGACTATAGTGTTGCATTGTATGCACCACACATTCATTGGAGATGCCAATGAGGATTGCATGAGCAAGGCTGGATCAATTCGAACTCATCCAGAGCCATTCTTCAGCAGAGATTGTGCAATAGAGGCAGGTTATCAGGAGGGCAAAAATCAGTGCAGATTTTTGCTGATTGTTCTTGATTAGTGTGTAGCGATTGTATTGTACTGAGAGCTTGATATGATCATCTTTGTATGAGGATTGTTACATGATCTCTATGACATATATATTATATATATATATATAGTTGGGGTTTTCAAGTTCAGGCTTTCTCGTTAAACAACTGTGTTAATGTGTGTGAATTTGTATTGTTTAATCTTGATTTAATTTCCGCAAATGATCAATGGTGGAATAGATTTTGTATTTTGCATGAAGTTAAAATAGTGTGAGAGCGGGAGAATCTTGGACATATAACACATAAGTTATATAATTTCTACATGGTATCAGAGGTGTGTTGATCATTGGAGGAGATCGCAATTATTGAAGTGGTTGAGTTTTGTGCTGGTGGAATTCGAATTTTCTGCAGTGTTTTCTTGGTGTCGAAGTTGAGCATTCATTGAAATGTCTTTCCACGGATTGCGATTGGAGTATGCCCTTGAGGGCAGCTCAAATTACATAGCATGGAAGGATAGGGTGGAGGCGGTGCTGGATGATAATGGGTTGAAGGAATTCATAGATGTTGATATTCCAAAGCTTGGTTCTAGCAATGCAACCGCACTTGACGCATGGAAAAATAAGGTAGCAAAGTGTCGAATAATTATGTTGGAAGGTGTGAAGGACCACATTGTGTCCAGAATTCATGGTAAAGCCACTCCATTGTTAATGTGGATGGCTTTGATAGACTTGTTCCAAAGCAGAGGCGACCAGAGGAAGTTGGCGCTTAAAGACAAGCTTAGGGAAATAAAAATGGAGAAAGGCGACAGTATACCAAAATACCTCACGAAGTTTGTCCACCGTGCTGATGAGTCGTGTGGGGTCGTTGATGAAGAAGACTTGGTTAGCTTGGCTCTCCTTGGGCTTCCGAATATTTTTCATAGCTATGAAGACTCTGTCAATGGACAGGAGAAATTGCCAGGATGGGAGCGACTTTGGTCGGATCTTGTGCAAGAGGAGATAAGGCGAAGTACCAGGGACAGATCTTCATCAAAGAACTCTGATGAAGAGAATTTTTCTTTGGCTGCCAAAGCAAAGAAGGGGAAGAGCAAGAAAGCTTCTCATTCCGGTGCGAAAGGCAAGAAGCAGGACATGTCCAAGGTGAAGTGCTTTCACTGTCACCAACACGGACATTACACCACTAATTGTCCACAGAAGAAGAAAAATAAGTAGGCTATTGGATCTGCAGTTGGAGAGGCCTTAGCCTCGCAGTTTGAGCTGGAATTTTCGCTGATCGCATGCTTGGTCTCAAGTGTGATGGGATCAATGTGGTTTCTTGACAGTGGTGCGTCTTTCCATATGACCAGAGACAAAGATTTGTTTACTGATCTAGATGAGAAGGATCTTGGAGTGCACATCGATATGGGCGATGATGGTAGATACAATGAAACTGGTATCAAGACCATTTCCTTTGAGAGGGAGTCTGGAAAACCTTTCATCTTGAAGGATGTAATGCATGTTCCAGGATTGAAGAAGAATTTGATCTCTGTGGCGATCTTGGAAGACAAGGGTTATCATGTTGTTTTTAGCAATGGAAAAGCTTTCCTGCACCACAAAAAAACTGTTCAAACTAGGAGGATAGGGATTCAAGTTAAGAATATTTATCAATTGCAGGTAGATGGCTGCACAACAATGGCAGGCAAAGCAGAAGGAGTGGTGAGCCGGGATGAGGGCGAATTGTGGCACAGGAGATTGGGCCATCTTCACCATGGTGCTTTGAAAATTTTGCAGCAGATTTCTACCGAGCTTCCCAAGGGTACACTTGCGCAGTCAGATCAGTGCAAGGGATGTACTTTTGGAAAATTTGTGAAGACCACTTTTCATGAGAAGGATAGTCGCGCCACGACGATCCTTGAGAGAATTCACACAGATGTGTGTGGACCTTTCTCAGTAGCTTCAACAGCAAAGCACAAGTATTATGTGATATTTTTTGATGACTTTTTTCGTAAGTGTTGGATCTTCTTCATGCAGAAGAAGAGCGAGACATCCTCAAAGTTCTGTGAGTTCAAGGCGCTGGTTGAGAAAGAGTCGGCATTAGGGGAATTTTGAGGTCTAAAATGGGCCTCCTAAGGAAAATGTACAATCAAAATTCACTTTATGAGAACCAATCACATTTTAGGGGATGACATCATCCCTAATGGTTGAGGTGGTATTGATTGAGTTAAAGGTACTTACTTGTCATATTCTCAATGGTGGATAAAAACTCATGGTTAACCATGATAGTGCTCCAAGTACTTTTAAAGTCAAAGTAAAGTACTCACAATAAATGTCATTTCACACTTTTCGAATAAAAATATATTATTGTCATTTCATATTTTTTGAAAGAAACAATGCATATCCCTATACATTTATTATATTATATTGTATTGTATTATTTTTATATATTATATTAATTACATGTTATTATACAATTTAAATAATATAAATTTTAATTAATATCATATAATAATTAAGAATTTAAGAATTTATATTTATATTTTATTTTAAGTTATTTAAGTACAAAGGACAAATGCATTAGTTGTGCAATGATAATGACTTTTTCTTGAAAAGCTCATTCTTATTTATAGTCACATCAATGCAATTTTTTATTAATTTTGTTTTGGTACAACTTTTGAATTGAATTTAACTATGGTTACATGGATTTTGGTGCAAAAAATGAATTTCAAATTAATAAATATTATTTTATTAGTTTAGCTATTATTTTATTATTTCCTTAGGAGGCCCATTTTAGACCTCAAAATTCCCCTAATGAAAGTTGAGTGAAGCTCTCCAGAGGATAATGGTGGTGAGTACATCTCTAATGAATTCAATAACTTCTATAGAAAAGAATGAATTTGAAGAGAACTGATAGTGCCTCATAACCCATAGTAGAATGGGGTCACTGAAAGAAAGATCAGAACGATTGTGGGTGCAGCAAGAGAAATGTTGCATGATCAGGGCCTTCAAGTACACTTGTGGGCTAAGGCATGCAATACTACAGTTTATGTGCAAAATCGTTGTCCTCATAGAGTACTTGGCATGAGTACACCCAAAGAGGAATTTTCTGGTAAGAAGCCTAATATTTCTCATTTGAAGATTTTTGGCTCACCTGTTTACATTCATGTGACGAAGGATGCCAAGAAGAAGCTGGAGCCGACGACAGAGGTTGGGATATTTTTGGGGTACAGAAAAACACCCCACAATTATCGTGTGTATTTTCTAGACAGTCGGATGACTGTTGTGTGATGGGATATCAAATTTCATGAGGAGAAAGCCATGAAGTTGTCACTTGAGAGGGAGCTACACTTGCATGCAGATGAGGAGCTACTTGTTCCTAAATATGAGCCTCTGGATGTGGATCACCCACAAGAGGAGGTTCATGGAGTGGAAGAAACCACTCATGCAGCGCCAAACATCATAGGGCGGAAGTGCACTACAGAAGCTAAGCGACTGAATCTTGATGCAGTGCAGAATGTAGGAGTTCCTACATCACAGCGCAGATAGAGACAATGACCTGACCAATTTACTGGATACATGGCTCTGATGAGCAAGTGTATCATGACGGAGCCATCCTCTTTCGAGGAAGTTTTGGAGGATCCTGCATGGGTAGATGCCATGGTGGAAGAGTATGATTCGATTGTCAGAAACAGTGCATGGGAGATTGTCCCAAGGCCGGAAGGGAAATCAGTGGTAGGTTCGAGATGGATCTTCAAAGTGAAGCAAGTCGTCGACGGTAGCGTCGAGGAAGTATAAGGCAAGATTTTTTTGTCCAAAGGCTTCTACGTATCAAGGGGATCAACCATGAAGAAACCTTTGCACTGTCGTAAGGTATTCTTCCATACGTGCGATTCTTGCTCTCTCAGCGCAGATGGGTTGGCACATTCATCAGATGGATGTGAAGACTGCGTTCCTTAATGGAATCATTGAGGAGGAGGTGTACATTGAACAGCCTGAAGGATTAGAAATATTCAGCAGCGAGTCGCATGTGTGCAGGCTCAAAAGAGCGTTGTATGGGCTGAAACAAGCACCTCGTGCTTGGTACACACAGATAGATAGTTATTTCACCGGACTTGGTTTCTCCAAGAGTGAGGTGGATTCAAACCTATACCAGATTGTGGTGGAGGGTAAGATTTTGATCATTGTGCTTTATGTAGATGATTTAATACTAATGGGTGATGAACTATTGATACACTCATGCAAGGCAGATCTTGCAAAGGAGTTCAAGATGAAGGACTTGGGCCTCCTTCATTATTTCCTGGGATTGGAAATTTGGCAACGGAAAGGTGAACTGTTTGTGTCTCAAGGCAAGTACACCCGGGAGATACTAGAGAAGTTTCACATGCAAGGCTACAAGCCTATCGACACTCCTCTTCCTGGTGGTTGGAGGAAGGAGGATGCTACATTGGCAGAGGTAGTGGATGCCAATGTTTATCAACAGTTGGTTGGTTCACTCATTTATTTAGTAAATACATGACCGGACATATGCTATGCTGTGAACCAACTTTCACAAGCGATGGTGAAGCCTACCAAGCTCTTTTGGAAGGAAGGCAAGCATGTCCTAAGGTATCTCAGGGGCACATCTGAGTATGGATTGTGGTACAGACAGTCGAATGAGGTGAAGCTGCATGGCTTCACAGATGTAGATTGGGCAGGAAGCCCAACGGACAGAAATAACACATCTGGAGGGATTTTCAGTATCGAATCTACATCAATTTCTTGGTACAACAGGAAACAAAGATCCGTGGCACTCAGTTCAGTGGAGGCCGAGTACATGGCAGCAAGTTTGGCTACATGCGAGGCTATATGGATGAGAAAGATCCTGGTTGGTTTGTTCGGTTCTCATTTAGATCCTACTGTGATATATTGTGATAATCATAGTTGCATTAAACTCTCGGCTAATCCAGTATTTCATGATAGATCTAAACATATTGACATCTGGTACCATCATATCAGAGATTGTGTGCAACGGAGGATCATGTTTCTTTCTTACATTCCTACGGAAGATCAGGATGCAGATATTCTGACGAAGGCGCTCACTAGGAGCAAATTCGAATACCATAAAGATAGGATCGGGGTGGCAGATAATCCCTATATTGTTGAGAGGGAGTGTTGAGATTCAACAAGATGATGAGCTTAGTGAAAAGAGTCGCCTTCACTAAGTGGGCCCCGCAGGCTATTTTTGGCACAAAGTCTATTTTTAGACTATGTTTATTTTTATACATGACGATCATATTCTATGAGTTGCAGGATGCTATTTTTGGATGGTTGGTAAAGTTGGAAAAATAGATGGACTTCTATTTTTAGACATTTTGGGCGAAGTCTATTTTTAGACTACCAGTCTAAAAACAAACATGTCGGATATTATTAGCTCTTAATAATATTTGGACTCTAAACATTATCTTATTCTCTTGGAGCACTGACATTCAGTTAACAGATTGTTCAGATCAGCTAGTTGAAGGAATTACGCAATTCCTAGAGCTACTGGTGGTTCATGCATGGAGGACTTCAATTAGAACTCAAGTGGCAGAGTTTGGTGCAGTTGGAGAAGTAGTTGGTGGAGTTGGTTTCTAATTTAACTACACTTGTGGATTTAAACTCAGTTGAACTGATTGTGTCTATTTCTAACTTATTGATACTTTCAGTGAAGTTGAGTGAATTAATTAGTAAAATTAATTCACTAAATAATAACTCATTATTTAACTGGACAGAGACAACAGCTAACCACAGTGCAGAACAGATCAGTGGAGAATCAGTGGAGAGATTGGTGAAAGAGCAAGTGTGACTATCAGTTGTGACTATAGTGTTGCATTGTACCACACATTCATTGGAGATGCCAATGAGGATTGCGTGAGAAAGGCTGGAGCAATTCGAACTCATCCAGATCCATTCTTCAGCAGGGATTGCATAGTAGAGGTAGGCTATCAGGAGGGCAAAAATCAGTGCAGATTTTTGCTGATTGTTCTTGATTAGTGTGTAGCGATTGTATTGTACTAAGAGCTTGATATGATCATATTTTTATGAGGATTGTTACATGATCTCTATGACATATATTATATACATATAGTTGGGGTTTTTAGCTTCAGGCTTTCCCGTTAAACAACTATGTTAATGTGTGTGATTTTTTATTGTTTCATGTGTGCATTGCAATCTTGATTTAATTTCCAGAAATGATCAATGGTGGAATAGATTTTGTATTTTGCATGAAGTTAAAATAGTGTGATATCAGGAGAATATTGGACATATAACACATAAGTTATATAATTTCTACATGGTATCAGAGGTGTGTTGATCATTGGAGGATATTGCAATTATTGAAGCGGTTGAGTTTTGAGCTGGTGGAATTCGAATTTGCTGCAGTGTTTTCTTGGTGTCAAAGTTGAGAATTCATTGAAATGTCTTTCAACAGATTGCGATTGGAGTACGCCCTTGAGGGCAGCTCAAATTACATAGCATGGAAGGACAGGATGGAGGCAGTGCTGGATGATAATGGGTTGAAGGAGTTCATAGATGTTGATATTCTGAAGCCTGCTTCTAGCGATGCAGCCACACTTGATGCATGGAAAAAGAAGTTAGCAAAGTGTCGAAGGATTCTGTAGGAAGGTATGAAGGACTACATTGTGTCTAGCCCTCATAGGAAAGCCACTCCATTCTTAATGTGGAAGGCTTTGACAAAATTGTTCCAAAGCAGAAGTGACTAGAGGAAGTTGGCGCTTAAAGACAAGCTTAGAAAAATAAAAATGGAGAAAGGCGATAGTATTCCAAAATACCTCACGAAGTTTGTCCACTACAAGGATGAGCTGGGAAGTGTGGGGGTTACTGTTGATGAATAAGACTTGGTGAGCTTGGCTCTCCTTGGGCTTCCGAAGAGTTGGCATAGCTACGAAGACTCTGTCAATGGATGGGAGAAACTGCCAGGATGGGAGCGACTTTGGTCGGATCTTGTGCAGGAGGAGATAAGGCGGGGTACCAGGGATGGATCTTCATCGAAGAATGAAGATGAAGAGAATTTCACTTTGGCTTCCAAAGTAAGGAAAGGGAAGGGGAATAAAAATCCTTCTAAATCTGGTGCGAAAGGCAAGAAGTAGGATTTGTCCAAAGTGAAGTGTTTTCACTGTCACGAGCATGGGCATTTCGCCACTAATTGCCCACAGAAGAAGAAGAATAAGAGTGCTACTGGTTCTGCAGCAGGAGAGGCCTTAGCCTTGCAGTTTGAGCTCTACTTTTCTTTGATCGCATGCTTGGTTTCAAGTGTGATGGGATCGGTGTGGTTTCTTGATAGTGGTGCGTCTTTCCATATGACTGGAGACAAAGATTTGTTTAGTGATCTGGAGGAAAAGGATCTTGGAGTGCACATCAAGATGGGAAATGATGGTAGATACAGTGCGACTGGTATCGAGACCATTTCCTTTGAGAGGGAGTCCGGTAAACCTTTCATCTTGAAGGATGTTATGCATGTTCCAAGATTGAAGAAGAATTTGATCTCCGTGGCGATGTTGGAAGACAAGGGTTATGATGTTGTTTTTAGCGAGGGAAAATCTTTCCTGTGCCTTAAAACAACTGGTCAAACTAGGAGGATAGGGATTCGAGTTAAGAATATTTATAAATTGCAGTTTGATGGCTGCGCTGCAATGGCAGGCAAAGCAGAAGGAGTGGTGAGCCGAGATGAGGGAAAATTGTGGCACAGGAGATTGGGCCATCTTCACCACGGCACTTTGAAAATTTTGCAACAGATTTATACCGAGCTTCCCAAAGGTACACTTGTGCAGTCAGATCAGTGCAAGGGATGTACTTTGGGAAAATTTGTGAAGACCACTTTTCATTAGAAGGATAGTCGTGCTTCGACAATCCTTGAGAGAATTCACACAGATGTGTGTGGACCTTTCTCAGTTGCTTCAACAGCAAAGCATAGGTATTATGTGATATTTGTTTATGACTTTTCTCGTAAGTGCTGGATCTTCTTCATGCAGAAGAAGAGCGAGACATACTCAAAGTTCTGTGAGTTCAAGGCGCTAGTTGAGAAAGATTTGGGGAAGCAAGTGAAAGCTCTCTGAAGCGATAATGGTGGTGAATACATATCTGGAAAATTCAAAGACTTCTATAGCAAAGAAGGAATTAGAAGAGAACTCATAGCGCCTCATAACCCACAGCAAAATGGGGTCGCTGAGAGGAAGATCAGAACGATCGTGGGTGCTACATGGGTGATGTTGCATGATCAGGGCCTTCCCATACACTTGTGGGCTGAGGCATGCAACACTACGGTTTATGTGCAAAGCCGTTGTCCTCATAGAGTACTTGGCATGAGTACACCCGAAGAGGCGTTTTCTGGTAAGAAGCCTGATATTTCTCATATGAAGATTTTTGGCTCACCTGTTTACATTCATGTGACGAAGGATGCCAGGAAGAAGCTAGAGCTGACCACAGAGGTTGGAATATTTGTGGGGTACACAGAAACACCCCACAATTATTGTGTGTATTTGACAAATAGTTGGATGACTGTTGTGCTACGGGATATCAAATTTCATGAGGAGAAAGCCATGAAGTTGTCGCTTGAGAGGAAGCTACACTTGCATGCAGAGGAGGAGCTACTTGTTCCTAAAGATGAGCCTCAAGATGTGGATCAGCCACAAGAGGAGGTTCATGGAGTGGAAGAAACCACTCATGCAGCGCCAAACATCAGAGGGCGGAAGCGCACTACAGAAGTTGAGCGACTGAATCTTGATGCAGTGCAGAATGTAGGAGTTCCTACATCACAATGCAGAAAGAGACAGTCACCTGACCGATTTACTGGATACATGGCTCTGATGAGCAAGTGTATCGTGACGGAGCCATCCTCTTTCAAGGAAGCTATGGAGGATCTCGCATGGGTAGATGCCAGGTGGAAGAGTATGATTCAATTGTCAGAAACAGTGCATGGGAGATTGTCCCAAGGCCGGAAGGGAAATCAGTGGTAGGTTCGAGATGGATCTACAAAGTGAAGCAAGCTGCTGATGGGAGCGTTGAGAAGTATAAGGCAATATTTTTTTCCCAGGGCTTCTCATAGATCGAGGGGATCGACTATGAAGAAACCTTTGCACCTGTCGCAAGGTATTCTTCCATACGAACCATCCTTGCTCTCTCAGCACATATGGGTTGGTACATTCATCAGATGGATGTGAAGATTGCGTTCTTCAACGGAATCATTGAGGAGGAGGTGTACATTGAAAAACCTGAAGGATTCGAAATCTTCAACAGCGAGTCGAATGTGTGCAGGCTCAAAAGAGCGTTGTATGGGCTGAAACAAGCTCCTCATGCTTGGTACACACGGATAGATAGTTATTTCACTGGACTTGATTTCGCCAAGAGTGAGGCGGATCCAAACCTATACCAGATTGTGGTGGAGGGTAAGCTTTTGATCATTTTGCTTTATGTATATAATTTAATACTAATGGGTGATGAACTGTTGATACACTTATGCAAGGCAGATCTTGCAAAGGAGTTCGAGATGAAGGACTTGGGCCTCCTTCATTATTTCTTGGGATTGGAAATTTGGCAGTGGAAAGGTGAACTGTTTGTGTCTCAAATCAAGTACGCCTGGGAGATAATGGAGAAGTTTCACATGCAAGGCTGCAAGCCTATCGACACTCCTCTTCCTGGTGGTTGGAGGAAGGAGGATGCTACATCGGCAGAGGTAGTGGATGCCATTGTTTATCGAAAGTTGGTTGGTTCGCTCATGTATTTAGTCAATACATGACCGAACATATGATATGCTGTTAACCAGCTTTCACAAGCGATGGTGAAGCCTACCAAGCTCTTTTGGAAGGCAAGCAAGCATGTCCTGAGGTATCTCAGGGGCACATTTGAGTATGGATTATGGTATAGACAATCGAATGAGGTGAAGCTGCATGGCTTCACGGATGCAGATTGAGCAAGAAGCCCAATTTACAGAAAGAGCACATCTGGAGGGATTTTCAGTATCAGATCTACAACAGTTTCTTGGTATAGCAGGAAACAAAGAACCGTGGCACTCAGTTTAGCGGAGGCCGAGTACATGGCAACAAGTTTGGCTGCATGCGAGGCTATATGGATGAGGAAGATCCTGGTCGGTTTGTTCGGTTCTCATTTAGATCCTACTGTGATATATTGTGATAATCAGAGTTGCATTAAACTCTCGGTTAATCCAGTATTTTATGATAGATCTAAAAATATTGACATCCAGTACCATCATATCATAGATTGTGTGTAGCAGAGGATCATGTTGCTTTCTTACATTCCTACGGAAGATCAGGATGCAGATATTCTAACAAAGGCGCTCACTAGGAGCAAATTCGAATACCATAGAGACAGGATCGAGGTGGTAGATAATCCCTATCTTGTTGAGAGGGAGTGTTGAGATTCAACAAGATGATGAGCTTAGTGAAAAGAGTCGCCTTCACTAAGTGGGCCCCGCAGGCTATTTTTGGCGCAAAGTCTATTTTTAGACTGTCTATTTTTAGACATGTCGATCATATTCTATGAGTTGTAGGATGCTATTTTTGGATGGTTGGTCAAGTTGGGAAAATAGATGGACTTCTATTTTTAGACATTTTGGGTGAAGTCTATTTTTAGACTGCCAGTCTAAAAATAGACATGTTGGATATTATTAGCTCTTAATAATATTTGGACTCTAAACATTATCTTATTCTCTTGGAGCACTGACATTCAGTTAACAGATTTTTCAGATTAGATAGTTGAAGGAATGACGCAATTCCTAGAGCTACTGGTGGTTCATGCATGGAGGACTTCAGTTAGAACTCAAGTGACAGAGTTTGGTGGAGTTGGAGAAGTAGTTGGTGGAGTTGGTTTCTAGTTTAACTACACTTGTGGAGTTAAACTCAGTTGAACTGATTGTGTCTATTTCTAACTTATTGATACTTTCAATGGAGTTGAGTGAATTAATTAGTTAAATTAATTCACTAAATAATAACTCATTATTTAACTGGACAGAGACAACAGTTAACTACAATGCAGAACAGATCAGTGGAGACTCAGTGGAGAGATTGGTGAAAGAGCAAGTGTGACCATCAGTTGTGACTATAGTGTTGCATTGTATTCACCACACATTCATTGAAGATGCCAATGAGGATTGTGTGAGCAAGGCTGGAGCAATTCGAACTCATCCAGAGCCATTCTTCAACAGGGATTGCACAGTAGAGGCGAGCTATCAGGAGGGCAAAAATCAGTGCAGATTTTTGTTGATTGTTCTTGATTAGTGTGTAGTGATTGTATTGTACTGAGAGCTTGATATGATCAGCTTTGTATGAGGATTGTTACATGATCTCTATGACATATATTATATACAGATAGTTGGGGTTTTCAGCTTCAGGCTTTCTCATTAAACAACTATATTAATGTGTGTAAATTTTTATTGTTTCATGTGTGCATTGCAATCTTGATATAATTTCCGCAAATGATCAATGGTGGAATAGATTATGTATTTTGCATGAAGTTAAAATAGTGTGAGATCAAGAGAATCTTGGACATATAACACATAAGTTATATAATTTCTACATTCTGAACAACGATCAGCAGACCATAACTTCTTCATCCAAACTCGATTTTCAACGAAACGAATTGTGTTGGATTCTTGGCGATGGGCCGGTCACTATCATTCTATTTTATGCAATTTTGAGCACTTTGAATTTGGAGCTATTGTTTGCCCCTGATCAAGATTCCGATCAATAGCTTATCAATACTAGAAGCCCAAAAAACCATAACTCGTTTCATATGACACTTGTTCACATGCCATTTTCTTTTAATTATATAATTTAATTAAAAATGTAGAAACAACATAACTACTTTTAGATAGTTCTCAACCTTTGATTTATGACTACTATTAAGAATATTCTAGAATATTTCATGGAGGTTAAATCCCTACCATATACCTAATAATTATGGATGATAAAATTAAAATTCTAGAAGCCCTAATCCAAAATAAACACCTATATTGACATAATTATAAATTAAAATTTTGAAAGCTTTATTACAAAATAAAAAAGTCTAATTCTAGAAGCCCTATTCCAAAATAAACACCTATATTGACATAATTATTGATCATTAAATACAAATTTTGAAAACCTTATTCCAAAATAAACAATCTTATCAACTTAATTACAACTACTACAACCACATTAAAAATATTAATGTGGTTGAAATAGTCTAATGCTTCATAAATATAAAAAAAAAAACTATTGAAACAAAAAAAAACTATTGCAACACGAAGAATGTCTTACCAATGCACACATTTACTTCATTAACAGTATATTAAAATGTTAAGGGTCAACATTAACTTGAGAAAAAAAAGGAATTACACATATTATTCTAATATGGACCATTTTGCCTAATGAAATTTGCTTATATATAAATGAATCTTATAAATAATAATGAAGAACTTATCATGGAGGAACATGTTAGAATTGGAATAATCTCAATTCTAACATGTTCTCAAATCTCAAATCCCTAAGAAATTGGTGGGTCCACAAATCTAATTTTTTTAAATTTATTAAAAGTAGTGGACTATTTTGCTAAATAAAAATTGTTTATATATAAATGAATGTTATAAATAATAATGATGAACTTATCATAGAAGAATTTATTAGAATTAGATTTTCTCAAATCACTAAGAAATAAAAAAATTTCAACAATAACATGTGCTTTAATATAAATTAGAAATATTAAAATACTTTATAACAAAATTTAAGCTTTTAGATTTAAATTGTGTTAAAAAAAAAATTCTAAATCTATCACATTGAAAATTATCAATGTAATGGATAAGAAAATAAGCTCAAAACTTTGCAACAATTATATAATAAAAATTATAAATGCGGTATCAAGAATCATAAAATAAAGAAAAAAAAAAATGATGTAAAAATTGTATATCAAGTATCAAGAAACATAAAATATATATATATAAAATGTTGGAAAAAAAAAATTATTAAAAATAAAATATTTCTGATAATCACCATTTAAATAAATTTTAATTATTGAAATTATATATATATATATATATATAAACTAATATTTATTTTTGATTTTTCAAAATAATCCTATTAAGATCGTGTAAATTTAGTCAACGTTTTTATCAAAACATTATAATGGCCACAGTTAACTTCTGCCCTCAATTCCTCATCGTAAAATTTAGACTGAAAAAACCTCACACAAACAAAGTCAATATTATTTTAAATTAAATTATAACATAGAAAAAACCATAAATACATCCTCTTCCCATAGAATATACGTGTAAGCCGTAACAACAGCGGATAAAGGAGACTTGTTCTTACAAAGTTGATTCCCCGAAAATAATGTTTAGAGTTTTCGCAGGACACATTGCCTACTTGTCGAGATATCCACCCTGTAAAGTTAAAACAGTGGGTAACAAAACATAGAGGCGAATTAGTGGGTAACCACAGTTTTTGCCCCTACAACGTCACGAAACAGAGGATGAGCCCACCGGTTTAAAATAAACCGAGGCGTCTTATAACTTTCCAAAAAAACCAACCTTGAATACAGGTGGCGGAATCATGTAAATTCCAGCTGGATCCCCAAATAAAAGATCTAAAAATTCCCCAAAACGCAGAAATATCTATTTTCCAAAATAGATAATAGGATTACCTCCTTCATCTATATATATTCCCGGCTATCCCTTCATAACTTCCAATATTCCTGGGCCTGTTTCTCTTTGTTTCCAAAACCGCCAATACATCTGCTGAAATCTGCAGTCTGTTTTTCTTGAGCAGTTCACCTCGTTCATGGCTCCCACGGTGTCAATGTTGTCTGTGCTGTATTTCCGTCCAAGGAAACCCAGAGCATTTTCCACGAGCTCGGTCTTGTCCTCCATTACAGCAGAAGCAGGAAATGAAGTCTCCAAAATTGAAGCAATCGGCCAATCTTCTCGGCCCTGCATGCAGACTGGGAACAAATTTTCATCTCAGAGCAGTTGCGATGACAAAGAAACCAGTGAAGCGGAGAAGCAATTTGAGAACGCCCTGCTTCTCAGCTGTTGGTCCTTGTAATCATTACTTCTTCTGTAAAATCAATGGCGTTCTGTCGATTTTTTGTTGGGTGCCGAACGGGCGGATCATTCAATGAAATGTATTTTATTAAGTTATTGTGGAAAAGTTTGTCTGCTAAATTCTGTATGTGGCTGTGAACAATTCACAGAATCTGTAACTTTCGAGTTCATTATAATTCGAGATGGCGTTCTTGTATATTTATCGGGAAAAAATCATTACAGCAAATTGTTTTCTTCCACAGAATATCTATTTTGTTTCAGGTCCAATTATTTGGGACTCCGGATTGTCTGTATGTTTTTATTTTTGGGTCCAGCCTTGGCAATACATAGAAATTTGTTTCTAATACCTATCATGGCTTATGAATCGGCTTGATAAACTTTCTGTTATTCTGCATCGAAATTTTTATTAGTTGCTTAGATCAAGTTCCGAGTCCAGAATATATAAAAATGTTTTATGTGGACTGGTAACTGGTTTTATTTGGAGGTAAGTGAATGTCAGATTATGTATTTTTTCAGTCAAACTGTGAGAAATTGTAGTGTTTCATCGTTGGGTTAATATTCCTAGGTTTGTTGGTAATGCTCGATTCATTAAATTTTACAGGAAATTCTTCATGACTAAGTTTCGATTTTGTGGTTTTATATCATTTTTATTTGCTGATTAGTTTTGTGATGTTTTTGGTTAATGGCTTTTTTTTAAAGAAAAAACTCTGGTTTATATATTCTTCATTTTCAAAAATAATCTTACATAGAAAAATATTCATACTAATGTTCCAGTTTGACAAATCTTTCAGTTTTACACCAAAATTTCTTCCAATTAAAGCATAGGCACAGTTGTACACCAAAATTTCCTACAGTTAAAAAGTAAGGACATCCTTACAGTAAAACCCTCTCCCAAAAAATTAGCTTTGTCACAATTTATATTAATTTCTTCCAGTTAAAACGTAAGCACAGTTGTACACCAAAATTTCCTCCAGTTAAAACCTAGGTACATCCTTACAGTAAATCTCCCAAAAAATCAACTGTCACCATTTATACAGCCATGTTGTAGGCGATAGTTCTCAAATCAACAAAATCCCAAAAAATTAACTTTGTCACAATTTATACAACCATGTTGTACGCGGTAGTTCTCAAAACAACAAAATTAAAGACATGATTATGATATAAAATGAACTTTTGTGTACCGGCTGTAGCTTCTCCACCAACTCCCATGAGCTTTCACCATGTTCTTCGTCCAATCCGCACCAAGCACAATAAGAAGCCATGAATAGTAATGACCAAAAACCAAGACTCGGCCATACCTTGAATCAAAAAGTGAGTCCACAGAAAACTCAGCACAACAAATGAGCTAGAGTTATGAGAATATCACTGAACCTGTTGCTCCTTCTCTTTCCGAATTCAAAAGCTCATAGTGAATTATACCAAAAGCGCTCATCAAACCTTTTTTTAAGTCTGTTTGTCTGAGTATTTTTCTCCGGAAATATGTGATTGAAATGTATTGTGGCAAATGTTTTCTTTAGTGCATATATGCGTTCCAACCAATTCACCAGATGTCCAGGGTGAGCTTAGTCCGCTTGTTTAAATGGTCTATGAGTACCTTTGAGTCCCCATACACCCATATGTTTTCAATACACAGGTGTGCAGTAAACCATAGTAATCCCCAGCAAACCAACACTTCTGCCCTCATGTTAGATCCTATACCACCGCGCTAATAGATCTTGTAGTGATAACTTGGAGACAACATCAACCAGGCATCGCATCCACAGCTGGAGTGTTGTGAAGCCCCATCAAAGAAACTCGCAGGGTAGTGTATCTCCACATGCCTCAATCTAACCGATAGGTCCATCGGTGGTTTATGACCAATTCTCAGATTTTCCCAGTTCTGTAATATGTGGTTAGCAGTCCCACAGGGTTACATGGCACCTCCTCAAAAATCCACTTATTCCAGCCACACCATATGTACCAATGAAATAGTGCTGGAATGTTCCTGTAATTTATGTTTTTTTTCTGCCACCATGTAATGAAATCATTGGTATTCTCAAGGGTAGGAATTTGCAACTTATGATTTTTACCAATCACCACTAGAACATCCTTAGTATAGCTGCAATGATAAAAAAATATGGTAGTTGTTCTCATCCTCCAGCACGCCGAGTCGGCAACACCTCGGACCAATCTTCCCTCTCCTTTTTAGGTTCTCCCACGTCAGATTTCTATCCATGTATACTAGCCACAGAAATAGTTTCATCTTTAAAGGTGCCGAGTTTTCCCATATGCCCTTCATGATACTAATATCAGAATCCTGCAGTATGTTTATGATTAACTTATTATATAAATCCTCAGCATTCAGCATACCATCTATAGTCAAACCATTCCAGGTCACTCTATCACCACCATGATCATAGAGCAGACATTTTCTTCTCAAATCCATTGTGTATGTGAGCCATTCAGCCTTCAACGGAGTTGGTAGCTGTAGATCTTCCTCCGATAGCCAAATGGGAATACCTCTATTGATCTCCTTTATGATTTGGCTCATGAAAAAAAGATCTCTACCATTTAAGTAATTGATAAGTTGATGACTGCAATGTAAAGTTGATTGCGCTCCGTAGATTCCACGCTATCCAATGAGGATTTTACCCCCGTATCTGAACTTTCAAACCAGATAGGAAGACATCATCAACCAACAGTGCTTAAACCCATTCCAAATGTAGGAACCCCCCTTTTTTTGGTTCCATCCCATAAGTAGTAGATCCTCCAGATCCTTCGAATGAAGGTATTTGAACCTAATGATATCACCCCAAATCCCATCCGACTTCAAACCTCTGCAAAGAGACTTCATGAGGAGGGCTTTCCCAAAAGTATTTAGTTTTTTAACCCCCAGCCATCACTTAATTTGGGTTTCATTAATATATCCCATCTAGCCAGATGACTCTTGTCCCTATCATTTTTTCTATTCAATAGGAAGTTAATCATGATGCTTCTAATACTATTAATAATCTTTTTGGAATGGCATAAATATGGACCCAATAGACCATAATTTTTTGTAGAACAACTTGAACCAAGATAAGTCTGCCCCCACTAGTCAGCCATTTAGAAGTCCATCCCCCTATTCTTTTTTCAACTTTTTCGACCATCCACCGTCAGTCCTGTATCCCATAATTATTTGGCTTTAATTGAAAGCCAAGGTACTTGAAACTCGATATCAGTGGCACCGTTTTGAAATTGAACATATGTGCTATCTCCAAAGCCAAATCCTTCCCATCCTCCTCAAAGTATATACAGGTTTTTCTTTGTTTGCCTCCATACCCGAAGCAAAACAAAATATATTGAAAATCACAAGTAAAACTTGCCACACAGATCTATAGAGCATACCAAACATTAAAACATCGTCTACAAAAAAATTATGAGTGATTTCCCTCCTAAAATACAACTTAATCCCCTTGAATTGACCAACAGTTACAACTCTACAAATTTTTGTACTCAAGGAATCCATAACAAAAATGAAGAGAAGTGGAGAAAGAGTGTACCCTTGTCTTAGCCCCTGCCCAGGCTCAAAGAAATTCGATGCTACACCATTGATGATGACTGCCAAGGAAGAGGTAGTCACACAACCCATTATCCAGTTTACAAAAACCCTGTCTAAACCAATCCTATATAATATCAGCCTTAAAAAACTCCAATCAAGCCGATCATACACCTTGCAAAGATCAATCTTCATGACCATAGCCTGTAGCTTCTTTGTGTGGATCGAATTGATCATCTCCTGAGTTGTGGCTACCACATCATGGATGCTTCTATTCTTTAAGAAACCAGATTGTTCTAGAGAAATGGATCGGGACATCACCCGTTTGAGCCTCTTAGCAATAGTCTTTGAAATGATCTTGTACATCGTGTTGCACAAAGAAATCGGTCTAAAATCATTGCATTTTGAGGCCCCATATTTCTTTGGAATGAGAACTAGGAAGGTAGAGTTTAAAGCCCCTCCCACCGTCCCGGATTTCCTAGCCTCCTCCGTCATCTCCGTGATGAGTGGAATGTATAGTTCAGAAAAATAGAGAAAAAAGTCTGGGGTCCAACCATCTGGCTGTAGAAATTATATGCACTACACATGCATATGTCCAAGATTCTCCTAATCACACACTATTTTAACTTCATGCACAATACAGAATCTATTCCACTATTGATCATCACATGCAAAAATTAAATCAATTGCAATACACACATGAAACAATAAAAATTCACACACATTAACACAGTTGTTTTAACGGGAAAGCCTGAAGCTAAAAACCCCAACTATCTGTATATAATATATGTCATAAAGATCATGGATTGTAACAATCCTCATACAAAGTTGATCATATCAAGCTCTCAGTACAATACAATCGCTACACACTAATCAGGCCCGATCTTGCAAATCCATGCACCGATCTTTGCCACCTGCTAGCCTACCTCTATTGCGCAATCCTTGCTGAAAAATGGCTATGAATGAACTCGAATCCACCCTATATTGACTGCACAATCCTCATTGGCATCTCCAATGAATGTGTGGTGCAAACAATGCAACACTATAGTCACAACTGATAGTCATCTTGCCCTTTCACCTATCTCTCCACTGGTCTCCACTGAAACTGTCCATGCACTGTAGTTAACTGATGTATTCTTCGGTTGATTAATAAGTTAATATTTAGTGAATTAATTATTAATTAATTCACACCACTCTCACTAGTGTATCAATCAGTTAGACTAGATACAACTAGCTCAATTGTGTCTAACTGAGTTAAACTGAACACAACTCCACCAACTACTTCTATAACTCCACCAAACTCTGTCACATGAGTTCTAACTAAAGTCCTCCATGCAATATCTCCAGTAAACCCTCAGGCATTAGGGGAATTTTGAGGTCTAAAATGGGCCTCTTAAGGAACTAATAAAATAATAGCTAAACCAATAAAATAATATTTATGAATTTGCAATTCAATTTTTGCACCACAATCCATGTAACCATAGTTAAATTCAATTCAAAAGTTGTACCAAAATAAAATTAATAAAAAAAATGTATTGATGTGACTATAAATAAGAATGAGTTTTTCAAGAAAAAATCATTATCATTGAACAACTAATGCATTTGTCCTTTGTATTTATATAACTTAAAATAAAATATAAATATAAATTTATAAATTCTTAATTATTATATTCTATTAATTAAAATTTATATTATTTAAATTGTATAATAACATGTAATTAATATACCATATAAAAATAATATAATATAATAAATGTATAGGGATATGCATTGTTTCTTTCAAGAAATATGAAATGACAATAATATATTTTTATTCAAAAAGTTTGAAATGACATTTATTATGAGTACTTTACTTTGACTTTAAAAGTACTTAGAGAACTACCATGGTAAACCATGAGTTTTTATCATCTCAATGCATTAGACACCATGCATGCGATCAATGAGAAGTCCAGCTCAAATTGCGAGGCAAGAGCCTCACCAGCTGAAGCTCCAGCAGCCTGCTTGTTCTTCTTCTTCTGTGGACAATGTGTGGCGAAATGCCCATGTTCATGACAGTGAAAACACTTCACTTTGGACATGTCACGCTCTTTTCCATCCGCAACGGATTGAGAAGGATTTTTCTTCCCCTTCCCTTTCCTTGCTTTGGCAGCCAAAGCGCAATCCTCTCCATCATCATTCTTTGATGAAGAGCCATCTATGGTACTCCACCTTATCTCCTCCTGCACAAGATCCGACCAAAGTCGCTCCCATCCTGGCAGTTTCTCCTGACCATTGACAAATTCCTCGTAGCTATGCCAACTCTTTGGAATCCCAAGGAGAGCCAAGCTCACCAAGTCTTCTTCATCCACACTAACTCCTACACTACCAAGCTCATCCTTGCAGTGGACAAACTTTGTCAAGTCTACCAGAATAGTGTCATTCTTCTCCATTTTTATTTTCCTGAGCTTGTCTTTAAACGCCAACTTCCTCTGGTCACTTCTGCTTTGGAACAATTCTGTCAAAGCCTTCCACATCAAGAATGGAGTGGCTTTACTGTGAAGGCTAGACATAATGTGATCCTTCACACCTTCCAACAAAATCCTTCGACACCTTGCTACCTTCTTTTTCCATGCGTCAAGTGCGGCTGCATCGCTAGAACCTAGTTTAGGAATATCATAATCTATGAACTCCTTCAACCCATTATCCTCCAGCACCGCCTCCATCCTATCCTTCCATGCAATATAATTCGAGTTTCCCTCAAGGGCATACTCCAATCGAAATCTGTTGAAAGACATTTCAATGAATGCTCAACTTCGACACCAAGAAAAACACTACAGCAAATTTGAATTCCACCAGCACAAAAATCAACTGCTTCAATAATTGCAATCTGCTCCAATGATTAACCGCTCTGATACCATGTAGAAATTATATGCACTACGCATGCATATGTCCAAGCTTCTCCTGATCACACACTATTTTAACTTCATGCACAATACAGAATCTATTCCACTATTGATCATGACATGCGAAAATTAAATCAATTGCAATACACACATGAAACCATAAAAATTCATACACATTAACACAATTGTTTTAACAGGAAAGCCTGAAGCTAAAAACCCCAACTATCTGTATATAATATGTGTCATAGAGATCATGTAACAATTCTCATACAAAGTTGATCATATCAAGCTCTCAGTACAATACAATTGCTACACACTAATCAGGCTCGATCTTGCAAATCCATGCACTGATCTTTGCCACCTGCTAGCCTACCTCTACTGCGTGATCCCTGCTAAATAATGGCTTTGAATGAACTCGAATCCACCCTATATTGACTGCGCAATCCTCATTGGCATCTCCAATGAATGTGTGATGCAAACAATGCAACACTATAGTCACACTTGCTCTTTCACCTATCTCTCCACTGGTCTGCACTGAAACTGTCCATGCACTGTAGTTAATTGATGTATTCTTCAGTTGATTAATGAGTTAATATTTAGTGAATTAATTAATAATTAATTCACACCACTCTCACTAGTGTGTCAATCAGTTAGACTAGATACAACTAGCTCAATTGTGTCTAATTGAGTTAAACTGAACACAATTCCACCAACTACTTCTATAACTCCACCAAACTCTGTCACATGAGTTCTAACTGAAGTCCTCCATGCAATAGCTCCAGTAAACCCTCGGGAATAGCATAATTCCTTCTGTTAGCTGCTATGCCACATCTGTGCACTTAACTGAAGTGCTCCAAGAGAATAAGATAATGTTTAGAGTCCAAATATTATTAAGAGCTAATAATATTCGACATATCTATTTTTAGACTGGCAATATAAAAATAGATTCCGCCCAATATGTATAAAAGTAAAAGTCCATCTATTTTTCCAACTTGATCAACCATCCACAAATAGCATCCTACAACTCATAGAATATGATCGACATGTCTAAAAATAGACTTTGCGCCAAAAATCACCTGTGTGGGCCCACCTAGTTTAGGTGATTATTTTCCAACTAGGATCATGAATGATGTTTCAGGATGCCTCCTTCACTGTTTCTTGTTGCAATCTTCAACAATGGCCCCAGACTTTTATCCGGCTGAAATTTTTTTAATACAGATAACGTCTCCTCTGTATCAATAGGTCTGTAGAATTCCGTCAGCTCCCCAAGATCAAACATAGTTGGAACATCATTGACAACCCACATTTTCTCACCCTGAGCATCCAACTCTCTTGCTTTAAACAGATTTTGAAAATGATTCACCGCCTCCTCTTTTATACTATCAGTGGTGTTATAAATAGTGCCATTTCCCTCTATCTTCCAAATGGAGTTAAGATTTTTTCTCCCATTATCATAAGCATGGAATAATTTCGTGTTCTTATCCCCAACATTGAGCCATAAAGCTTTGCTCTTAAGCCGCCATGATTGCTCCTCAATGAGCAATATCCTTCTTTTCTCGCTTTCCACCACCTTTAATCTTTCCCAAGTGCTAGCAATGGGAAAAGTGTTTTCCAGTTCCTTCAAAAGTGAAGCAGTCTCCCTCTCGAAAGCCATATAACGAACCTTTAAATTGAATTTTTGTCTTCTTTCCCACTTCTTCACTTCACATTTGAGCCCCCTTAATGTGTCCATAAGATATTTAGTCGCCGAGGTGTCCTTATCCCTTGGATTTTTAATCATGAAATCCTTCACCAAAAACTTAAAATCTGGTTCTTGCAGCCACACCCTATTAAACTTAAAAGGACGTCCTCCCTTTACCACTTCAAAGTCCCAAGATAGAATGATAGGCCGATGATCAGAGAGCAGAAAATCTCCAATGGAAGCGTTCCATCTTTCCATCCTGGCCAAAAGATGTGATTTGACAACCACCCGGCCAATCCTCTTACATAGCATATCACTACCTTGTCTACCATTGTACCACGTAGGTTTGTTGTCCCTGTGAACCCCAAATCTCCCCTTTATGTGGAGTAGTGTTAAAGTCCCTAGTAATGATCAAATTGTCCAGTAATAGAATACCACTACATCCCACTTTATTCCAGAAAGCAGGCTTATTCAAATATGATGCATACAAATTAATAAGATGAACTCTATGTTTAAATCCCCGAATATAACCGGACAGTATGATCCTGCCAAAGAATCCAAAATCTTTGAACGAGGCAAAAGCCGGATTCCACATGAAAAGCTCGCCCCCCGAAAGACCTGCAACATCCCGCGCCCCCATGTACCAATCTAGGAACATAGCGCGGAAAACAGAAATAGACTTATCAGTTGTATTCATCGTCTCTTGTATAAATATAATGAATGGATACTTCTTCTACAAATACTGGCGTAAAGGCAACAACTTTCCCCACCCCCCAGCCCTGAATATTCAAAGAAATCAGATTGATCATGGCACCCCTTTTGAAGGGTCAAGTATTAGTAGAGATTAGAGTTGTGATTATTTCTGGTTTACAAAAAGATGGTTTGAATGTTATAGGATACCTGAATAGGGATGAAATTAATAAAATGAAAAAAAATGGTAATTCTTAAGTACCGTTACTGGTGTTGTTGTTTATTATTTTATCAATTTCTTGAATTGGGTGTGCCAGGCTAAATCGTGTAGTGTAGGTGTAAAAGTAATATGTGAGAATTTTATTATTTAAAATCATCAACATGAAATGAAATGAGATTTTAAAGTTTACAAAATTAAAAATAGTCCATGGGATTACAAGTTCCTTGTTTTTAGCCTTATTCATTTTAGTATTTTTTTTATTAAATTGATGATGAACTGACCCAACCTTTCAACAATCTCATAGCTGAAAAGACAATGCCAAGAAACTGATACTAACATATTCCCATAACTTTCTGTGACCTCTTTGGATTCATCACATTTCAAAATGAAATGTTTTTCCAATTCCACTGCCCTAGACGTGCAAAATGTACACACTCGTTCGTCCCGAGCTTCTTTAGGCTTTTTCCACCACCTTGTTTCACACCTAAATTGATGAGAGTTGGTTCTTAATTGGGCAATAAGAACCTTTGCCCTCCACTGATTGTTAACTCCAATGTACTCTTTTTGTTGGAGATCATATTAGGGTTGAATTATTCAATATATTACTTCTTATTTCTACCCAACTCTTTTCCCCATACCTATTTACAAAACTTCTCCATAACAATTTTTTTTAGCTCTCTACTATTTGTGAGACAAACATTGAAATAAATATTCCATTACATAAAAGTTATTGATTTAAGAAATTATTGATTTAAGAGCGAGTAATGAAAATTATTGATATTAAAAATTGTCAATCTTAACATCAATGACCTCTTCAATCAATAGTTCTTCATCCACTTCTCTTATTAAACCGGGCAAAAGAAAAAGAAAGTAGGATTATCTAAAATCATTAATTTGAAAGTTACTGATTTGAGGGGTATTAAAAGTTATTGATTTCAAGAGTTCAAACTTTTCATGAGATAGAACATTTTAGTGTATTTTCACTTTCTATAGTTTATGCATAAATATTCTAATTGGACTTTGTAAATCCACTTCTCATTTCTTTTACATTAGCTTTCCAGAAATGTTCTTTGTTTTTATGCATTTCTTATTTTGGAATTTTAGATAAATGTTTTAATTTAATGTTTTGTTTAAAAATTTATATTTATTGACAATTTAGTGTAGGAGTGATGTGTATGTGTAAATATTTGTAAAATTTAACATTTATATGTCTACTGTGTCAAAAATAAAATGGAGTTTTAAATTAATTTGTTTATGGGCTTCTTCTTAAGAAGAGCAAAGAAAAAACCACAACCATTTGGGTATCATTATCCTTATCACAACCTTTGCCAAATAAAAAGAAAAGCACTTGAATCTCACTATTTATTAACTCTACCAAAACTTACATTTTTTCATCCTAGATGAATTTTTTTATACAAATTTTCATTTTATCTAATGTTTTCTACAAATTAATAATATATTTGAAAGCTATGTTTTTATTTTTATTTTTATCTTAGTTGAGTTGTTTCATTTAATTCAACCCTGGAATTCCACTTCACGCTACTTGAATTTTTTTTACTATCTTTCATTTTATTTAATGTTTTTTGCAAATTAATAATATATATTTTCTGTAGATATGGAACTCACAAAGCATCTAGAGTCATAAAGCAGTCTATTTAAAGTACACTATGGATTTCCAGTAAAGCCGAATTATAAAGTTGTTCCAATTTTTGTACAAATTATGCATTTAATTAGAGGATGGAAAGACATATAGTATATATACTAATATTATTTTAGTAAATGCTAATAATATATGTGAATAGGTATTATTTTTTTCAATGTGATATCTTATTTATTTTATTATGATGTTATTTGTTATTTGATAATTTATATGGAAATTTTATAATTGTATTATGTAAATGTGTAAAGGTAAATATAGATTTAGAGATGCAAGGTATTAATATTTGAACCTCCATCTATTAATATAAAAAATAAAAACATATAACATATATAATGCAAATTGAAGATGTATATTTTAATTACACCGGAATTAAGATGTATGATTAGGGTTAATACGCAAATTTTAATTTCTCTAGAATAAGTTTTTTTAAGAATGGTTTCGTTTTTAATTATTTTCTTAAAATTGTTTGTATTAAGAGGTGTTATACAATTTAGGTAGATATATGTCCATGTCAAATCTTAACCTGCAGATCTATTATTTTCTTAAAATGTTTTGTATTAAGAGGTGTTATACAATTTAGATAGATATATGTCCATGTCAAATCTTAACCTGCAGATCTATCAAGCCCCGAGAGGGATCAAATCTCTAGATGTGCAAACCTTTCCTCAAGTTTTGCATACAAAAAATTGGTTAATATTGCAACAAAATAGATGTTTATGTTTAGAAACCTTTTTTTTTTCACTTGAGAGATTTGATTTTTTTTGCACCTAAAGAGATTTCATCCCTCTATGGGCTTTATATATCCAAGTTTAAGATGGATCTAGGTTTGTTTTATTTGAAAAAATTTAAAACTTATAATTGGTATTAGATTAAGACTATTGGTTTTAGAAGGATGGTTTCATTGCTAAAGAACAATGGGTTTGATTTGTAAACTATTGAGGGTATTCCACCAGACCAATTCATCACAACATATCCTACAATATTTTGAAATCTCTTTCTTATTTAACACTACCTAGTTTATGAATTAAATATTCTAATAAATTAAATTGAAATGATAAAAACTAAGCAAATAACATATCATCCATACAATGAACAAAAAATATTCCTTGGGAAAGTCCAAAAATTCTAGGGAGAATCATAATCCTGTGCTTTTCTCTTTTCTTCTTAGTTATGAAATTATCCTATGCTTTGCTCTTTTCTTCTTAGTTGTGAAATTAAAATGGTTGCTACATGATTTTACATTTCCTCTATTATACTTCAATAACCCACTCTTAGATACTCAACTCCATTAAGAGAAAAAAAATGGTACAATAATAATAGAACCCCTTCTTAGATACTCTACTCAATTAAGAGAAAAAAAATGGTACAATAATAATAGAACCCCTTTCTATGGTAGTGGCCCAATTCTTGTCATGGATTGATAGTAGTATAGGATTAGGTTTAGGGTTTTTGCATGCCCTGTCTATCAATTGTAGTAAGGTTTTGGATAGTTTATAATCTACTTGAAATTACACACTTGAATAGCTCCATATTTCTAAGTAATGTGAGCTAACATAACATTCATTCAATATCATGGGTGTAATTAGATGATTTTCCAATTGTTGCTGATTTTCCAATTGAAAAATTCATTACAATTGATATTTATTTTGCTATAATATTTTATTATGTGGGTCTATTTCCTCAAATCTCAAATTTAATATCACTAGATTATTGTTCAAATTTATGAAAATAACTAAAATATGAAATTTTGAAAGAAAAAAAAAATGAACACAACATCCATACAAATAAACATAAAATGTATCTAAAATTTTGATATGCAGGAAAAATCAACCAAAATGTGAGGACTATGTTTGCTTTGTTTTCTTCAGTTATGATTCAATAGGTAAATACAAAGAAAGGGATACTCATTATTGCCCTAGAGATGCTCTACAACCCAGTTTGGGGGATATGTGTAGGTGTTAGGCGTAATGTAAGAAACAATGTATGTTAACATTTTTTAAATATTTTATTTTAATTTAATTTTATAACATTTTTTAAATTAAATCTAAAAGAAAAAAGGTATGGGGAGATGTAGTGGTGTAAAACCAGCCTAGATCCATCTTAACTCTGAATCTATCAAGCGCTGAGAGGGATCAAATATCTCAAGGTGCAAACCTCTTTTTTGAGTGCAAAACTTGAGGAAAGGTTTGCACCTTGATAGATTTGATCCCTCTCAGCGATTGATAGATCTGGAGTTAAGATGGATCTAGGTTGGTTTTGATCGTGTGCTGCGAAGGAAAATCTATCGAAGATATGATTAATTTTATCAATAACGTAAATTTATCAAATATTAATATAATCATTTTAAATATGCTAAATATTTCGGAGATTAACTTGGTCATTTTAATTTTAAATTTTCTTAGTTACCGCATTTTGTTGAGATGATAAATATTGTTAATAACTTTAATGATAAAAAAATGATGAAATAATTTTTTTGAATGCAAAGTGACAATAATAATGTTGAAAGATAGAAAATGTGAATAATAAGAATCTACTCATGTTACAAATAGTCTTCATTGTGATCAATCTCAAACTATTCTCTTCTACTATTCTTATTGTCACCCTTGTTAGTTTTGTCATCTTTTCATATCAATTATATGAAAAAGAAAATTTAAATCGTAAATCATTTAAATCTTTAGCTCGAGCTGTTGTAGTAAACATGATACCTTGTCTCTCTTGCTCTCCATTATTAATAGGTTAAATTACTATAACACAAAAATCAATGTGCATTGTCAATAACGTTTTGTGCTTACACTAAAATCAATGCATATTGTTAATCCAATCACTTTAAAATTAATGTACCATCATATATCCAATTACATCAAATCAGAAATCAAGTTCTACACTGAAATCAATGCATTTAATGCAAGCAATCAAATAAGATTAGAAAATAAATTCTACACTAAAATCAATGCATTTAGTGCAAACAATCAAATAGGATTAGAAATCATCTACATTGAAATCAATGCATCTAGTGAAAGAAATCAAATATAATTATAAATCAACATATACATTGAAATCAACACATCCAGTGCAAGCAATCAAAGAGTATTAGATGTCACCACCTACACTGAAATCAATGCATCTAGTGCAAGTAATCAAATATCATTAGAAATAAATATCTACACTAAAATCGATGAATCTAGTGCAAATAATCAAATAGGATTAGAAATCACCACCTCCACTTAAATCAATCTATCTAGTGCAAGAAATATTCTTCCCTCTCTCCACCCTCCATCCATATATATATCCCCCTCCATCTCTTATTTTTTGTCTCTCTATCTCACCCCCCTAAACACACATGCTCTTGCACTCCATATTTATCAATCCCTTTGTCACTCCCTCCCTCTCCCCATATATCTCTTCTTCCCTCGCTTCACCTTCCATATATATCTCTATCTTCCCCTTCTCTCCCTCTCCCCTGTTAATATCTCTCTTTCCTCCTTCTGTCCTCTCTCCCTCTCTCCATCTTCCTTATCTCTCTCTCTCTCTCTCTCTCCACCTTTATCTCCCTATGTCTTTCTTCTTACCTCCCTCTCTCTCCCCCTCCAAATCCATCTCTCTTCCCCTCCCTCTCTCTACTCCCTCACATCCTCTCTTTCCCTTTCTCTCCCATCTCTCTCTCTCTCTCTCTCTCTCTCTCTCTCTCTCTCTCTCTCTCTTCACCCACCAACTATGTTACTATATCCCTCCCTCTCTCCTTATCTCTCATTCTCTCCCCCATTATCTCCATCTCTCCTTATTTGTCTCTTTATCTCACCCCCAAACATACATGCTCTCCCTCTGTCTCTCCCTTGTCACTCCTCTCTCTCCACTTCTCACTCACTATATTTCTTATTTCCTACCTCTCTCCCCCTCCAACTCCATCTCTCTATTTATCCCTCTCTCCTCCTCTCTCTCATGTCTTCTCTCTCGTCCTTCCTCTCTCTCCCTTTCTCTCCTACCTCCCTCTCTCTCTCTCTCTCTATTGCTCTCTTTTCCCTCCAATACTCTCTCTTCCCTCATCATTCTCCTCCTATTTCTCATCCTTCCCCTCTCTCCCTTTCTCTCCTACCTCCCTCTCTCCTCTCTCTCTCTCTCTCTCTCTTTCTCTCATCCTTCCCCTCTCTCCCTTTCTCTCCTACATCCCTTTCTCTTCCCCATCTCTCTCTCTCTCTCTCCCTCCAAATACATTACTATATCCTTCCCTCTCTCCTTCTCTCCCCCCTTCTCTCCATACATCCTACTTTGCCACTTTATCTCACCCCTAAACATACACACTCTCTCTCAATCTCTCCCTTGCCACTCCCTCTCTCTCTCTCCACTTCTCTCTCTATATATTTCTTCTTCCCTCCCTCTCTCCCCTCCAACTTCATCTCTCTATCCCTCCCTCTCTCAAGCCCTCTCTCTGGGCCTTCCTATCTCTCCCTTTCTCTTTTACCTCCCTCTCTCTTCCATCATCTCTCTCTCTCTTTATCTATTACCCCCTTCTCTCTTCCGCCATATCTGTCTCCTCTAATCCTATCACTATCTCCCTCCCCCTCTCCTTCTCTCTCTACCCCCTCCATATTTGTGTCTCCCTCTCTTGCTCTTCATTCCTCCTCTCCCCTTTCCTTTAGTTTTTCTCCATCTCTCCCTTGTCAATCCCCTCTTATCTCCACCTCTATCACTCTATATCTTTGTTCTTCCCTTCCATATATATCTAGAGTTAATATATATCATGATACATTTATGTATATTATAATATAATAAATTTAATATTGTATTAATCGAAATTTATTAAATCTAATAATATTAATATTATAATATATTAATATGAGTATTAGATTTAATAATAATAATAATAATAATAATAATAATCTTTTAATATTATATTAGGGTTAATAATGTTTTTTTTCATGGTATTAATAATAATTGTATTTGGACCATAGGCTTCACCTAAATAAAACCTAACTTTTTAGTGTAAGTAAATATAAAGCAGATTATGGATTAAATATGAAAATAGATTTTATTTACTTACTATACCTCTCGTTTAATATGCCGTAAGTTATGTCGTAAGGCATTCCTATTGAAAACAACTCCCCTAGCTACCATTGTGTCCATGTCTAAGCCATTGGATCAAATGTTGGATGATTGAAATGTTTTAGGCCAATAGATCCACAAGTAAATAGTTATATATATATATATATATATATATATATATATATATATATATATATATATATATTTTTTTTTTTAAATAAGTTAGATTGAATTTAGGTTTTGGTAACTTTTAAGTTAAAATGTTGTTATTAAAAATTTGTTATATTTTTCAAAAAAAGGAGGAGAAATGGCGTATTAAATCAAGGAATTTATGGCTCCAAGCTGGCTACAAGAACACAAATTTTTTCATAAGAAAACCACAGTCCGCAAAGCTAAAAACAACATCAATTCCATCATTGACGAAGCTGTACATCTTCAAACAGACCAAGAGGCAATTAAAAGGGTTGCCACAATGCATTTTAAAGAGATCCTCACTGAGAATAGAATGCTAGAAGATTACTCGGACTTGTTACAACACCTCCCAACACTGATCATTGAAGAGATAAACCAATCACTCAACAAAGAAATTGGAGAAGAAGAGGTCCAAAACGCAATCTGGACTCTACATCTGGATAAAGTGCTGGGACCAGATGGGTTCTCGATTTCCTTCTATAGAACCTACTAGGATCTTATAAAAAAATATCTAATGAAAATGATACAGTGGACTCATCAGAAAAAGAAAATTGGAGGGTATACCAACTCTACATTTTTGGCCCTCATTCCCAAAGAAAATCGCCCCTCCTCCTTTTCTATATTTAGGCCCATCTCC
Source organism: Pinus albicaulis (assembly GCA_034641835.2). NCBI lineage: Eukaryota > Viridiplantae > Streptophyta > Pinopsida > Pinales > Pinaceae > Pinus > Pinus albicaulis. The sequence goes on along the minus strand of CM076575.1, from coordinate 1,022,063,544 downwards.
CTTTGTAACTCCTCCTATAAGCTCCTCACAAAATTCCTGGCCACTCGTCTTAAGCCCCATCTTCACAACCTCATCTCGAAAAATCAAGGAGGGTTTATATCCCAAAGACAAATCACTGATTCTATCCTCCTTGTTCAAGAAGCCATCTATTCCAGCATATCACGCAATGAAAAAGGCTTTATTCTTAAGCTTTATCTTGACAATGCTTTTGATAGGGTCAGGCACTCTTTTCTCCTTGTTTTGCTTCAAAAAATGGGTTTTGATCAAAATTTCCTTGCCCTAATCAGTTCCTGCATCTCTAGACCCTGGATATCTCCTCTTATCAATGGTAGACCAGCTCCTTATTCCAATCCACTAGAGGATTACGGCAGGGGTGCCCTCTCTCCCCCTACCTCTTCATTCTTATGGCGAAATCCTTCAGCAGATCTTTGGATCATATGAGACGGGTGGGTCTCATTACCAACATCAAATATGGAAATGGAGTTAAAGATATGAATCATTCCCAATTCACAGATGACACTCTGCTAATGGGAGGAGCATCCAACATTATAGCTCAGCGATTCAAAAATACATTGGAAAAATTCATGCTCTACTCTGGCAGCCTGATCAATAATCATAAAAGCTGCGTCTATGGCTGGAATGCGTCTAATCAAACCTTGCAAAATATTGCTAATATCCTTGGTGTTCCTTGCAAAATAAATTGGGATCATTTCACTTATTTAGACATGCCTGTAAGTATCAGCTCTTTGAAGGTGGTTGTCTGGAATGTTACAATTGATAAAATGAAGAGGAAAGTTAATCAATGGGGATCACCATGGCTCAACCCCGCAGGTTGTCTCATCCTCCTCAAATCTGGGCTCTCCTCCTTTCCTCTATATCACTTTACTCTCCTTCAAGCTCCAGCTAGCATTCATATCAAAATAGAAGTTATCATCAGGCATTTACTATGGCAAGGAGGAAAGAAAGATAAAAGGAAATACCATCTCATCAATTAGAGGCAAGTAATTCAAGATCAGGATCATGGAGGTATTGGTGTTTCCTCACCAAAACTCCTGAATAGATCCTTTGGCGGGAAGATCGTTTGGCGTCTTATTAATGGGGGCCAGGCTTGGTGGAAAAAATTCTTGGAAGTAAAGTATCTAAACTCTACAAGACAGTAGCTCCTTTATCACGATATTCCCAACAGGTCTTGCTCAAAAATATGGTCCTTAGGCAAAAAATCCATCCCCTTCCTTGCTCAAAACCTATCTAAAGTTCCCATGGGAGGTAACACTATCAACATAGGAACTGACCGGATTATGGGACAAATTCCCATTATGGATAGGCCTGGTGCACAGTGCATTCTCCTCTTCTTCAGCAACATGGGCCTTAACCTACTGAGCCATTTCTCCAAATGGGACACTCAAAAACAAATATGGACCGGATGGAACTTCCCTAAAGTCTCTTATCACCTTGAAGATGACCTAAAAAATCTCCAGTTCTACCTTCATGGCACTGCACCTATCAAAAAAGGTAGCATTGATGGTTTTCGTTTGGACCCCTCTGGTACTACTTTTAACCTTAAATCATCTTATCAGCATCTCTGTAGAGAACACTATACAATGCCAATCTGGCCATTATGGAAGACTATTTGGAAGTCAGAAGCTATTCCAAAGATCAAATTTTTTATTTGGCTTCTCCTAAAAAACAAAATTTTAACCTCAGAAAATCTCAAAAAAAGAGGTGTTATAGGACTGTCTATATGTCCAAATTGTCAAAATGAAGAAGAGATGATCCCCCATCTCTTCATCTGGTGCCCCTTCGCATCTAGTTGTTGGACTGAGCTCACCTTATTTTCTCAATCCTGCTGGATACAATATCGCACGGTTGTTGAGGTTCTAAAATCTTGGAAAAACGGCTTTCCATGGGGGAGAAAGAAGAATAAAATCTTGCAGCGGGTATGGAATACCCTTCCTTATGTAGTGCTGTGGAATATTTGGCTATCCAGGAATAATAAAATCTTCAGGGACAAAAAGTCATCCTTTAGGAAAGTGTGCAAAAAGTCTTAGAGCCTCACCCTTGAAGTAATCTATGCCAAAGGCAACTACATGATTGATCTCAATGAACTTTGTGTGGAGGAAAAGATATTCCTTGGAGATTTACTGAACAGAAACAATACTAACAATCACTCTACAAAAAAAAACCACAGATCTGAAGCACGCTGGAAAATCTGATTAAAAGAGAATGACCTCGCTGATTGGATAAAGAGCAGTCTCAGACCCTCTCTTTTCTTTGACGGGGCTTCAAAATCCAACCCGGGTATAGCAGGAGCAGGTGGTATCATAAGAAGTGAAAACGAAATCACTCTTACCACTTTTGAATGGGGACTTGGCACCCTATCAAACAATAGAGCAGAGGCTTTAGCACTTTTCCAAGGTTTACATCAACTGAAAAAGCTCAAAATAAAAAATTCCATGGTTTTTGGAGACTCGGCTATCATCATAAATCTAATGGTCCACGATTGTTCTGTTGCTAACATAGATCTTCAAAAAATCATCAGCATATGTCGTAATCTTTTGCAAGATATGAAAGAGGTATCCTTCTTCCACGTACTTCGAAATCATAATAAAGAGGAAGATCTGTATTCCAATAGAGTTTGAGCTCGTATTCCAGGACAACTGCTATGCAATGATATCTTAGATCTTATCCCTCTACCATAATTATGACTCTGGTATCCCTCAGATTTTATTTGATCCTCCCCTCTTGTCTATTAGAATTCATGTGCATCCTTGGTACTTTTATTCCCTCCTCACCCGTGATCCCTTCTCCTTGGTTATACCCCTGTGATGCTCTCTGCTCTCTGGGCTCATCTATTTATTTCTCTGTTCTGCCTTCTGAGATTCATCCCCCTCTCTTCTCCCCGTGTTCTGCCTTCTTATTTCCTCAACATAGTTCTACGCATTCGATGCCTTTTCCCCCTGTTAAAGCATAGGCACCTTCTTTGTGCGGTTTTGCCTCCTCTACCCTCCTCAGCAATCTCTGGTGGCGGTTTCTTCAGCCTCTTCATCCAGCTCGGTGCAAGTTCTTGGTTTTGTTGCAACTCCTCTACTTTCATCAATATCATGTCTCGCAGTGAAAACTGTATCCACTGTGCGGATCTACAGCGGGATCTTGAGAAAATCAAAGCCCATCAAAAGATCCTCGACACAAAGCTAAAAAATGAGGTTAAAATCTTGGATGACAAGCATGAAGCAGATGTAAAGGTCTTTCTTGCAAGGGTCTCCTCTCTCCAATATTAGTTTGACAATCTGTCAAATCAATGCGTACACGTTGAAGAATCAGTGAAAATTCTGAAATACATGCTTGAGAAGCTCTCATCTTCCAATTCCAGCTCCAAAAACTTAAGGAATGCAGGAAATAATGAAAACCCTGAGGATTCCACAGTGCACCACATCAACCACATCAATATCGACTAACCATTTTCAACATGTCTTTCAAATATGTTATGCTTCTTTTTCAGTTTGTCTGGATATATGCACCTACAATATTTCAGTTCTATTCGAATGCTAGAGTCAAAGGAAATGTAATTTTCAGCAGTAGTCATTTCCTCTACTGCTCCACAAGCAATTTAGCATGTAATCATGGAGTCTTAGCTCCTCTTTCTTTTTGGAATACAAAATATCAACCGATTGTGTTAAAAAAAAATTGTTATATTTTTATATGTAAATGTAAATAGTTAATATATATATATATATTATTTTTTTTCATTTTAATAAGTTAAATTGAATTTAGGTAATAAAATAAAATAATAATAAACTATAAAAATAGCCCATGGTATTCATGTGGAATATAGTTTATTTAAAGGGGGGAATTAAGATGGCCTAGATCAATCTTAACTCTGGATCTGTCAGAGGCCAAATGGGATCAAATGCCTTGATATTCAAACCTCTTTTAGAGTGAAAAGATAATTGATCCCTCTGATAAATAATATATATGTAAGCTAACTATTTAATAAAATTATTTTTAATTGTTCATAGCCATTATTTTTTTTAAATTTTACTTAATAAAATGTATCTAAATTTTTATACATCCAAATATACATAGTTTTTCTTGTTTTATATTATTTTTGTTACAACTATTTTATTATTCAAAAAATATGTGGTTTTTTTTTGTTATATATTATTTATGTTACAATTGTTTTATTATTCATGAGTATTATTTCTTAATATATAAAAAATTAAATTAATAATGAATATTTTTAAAATATGTGATTTTTTTTTTTTTAATTTCCAAATTATTTCACAAGACATAATTTATCTTGAGCAATAATGATGAATGTTCATAATTCTCATTTCTTAATTAACACTAAATTTACCTTTAATTACTTAATTGTAATAGTTTATAACTACATAAAAGTTTGTAACTACATACATACTCTTTCTATTTTTTTTGTTAATGAATATCAAAGTTTGTAACTTACATATTTTTTACTTTAATCATAAACGAATTTCACATTATATGATGTCAAACTTACTCAAGTTTTTATTCTGAAATTTTAAACAATTTTTTTCACTACATAATTTTAGCTTTTATAATTTTTTTTTGTTTTTCAATTCCAAAGAAAACTTACAAAAGAAAAAAACCCACTCAGTCCTTACTGTAGATTATAGTTTTACAAAATTGACACTATGTGATTAACAATAGAGTAAGTTGAGACAACCCTAAAGGATTTTTTGTACATGTTTTATCATAACATTTCCCTCCATCCAATATATATTGTAGAGTGTTCTGAAGAGAGAGTGTATTCTAGTTTATAACCTGGTCCACAATCAAAGAAAATGGCTAGGGATTTCACAAGTTATTAGTTTGTACCTTGATCCACAATCAAAGAAAATGGCTAGGGTTGTCACAAGTTATCATTCACACGGTGATTTATTGAAGTTATTAGCTGAAATGGATCCTATTAGATGCATTTTCGCGAGACGTTCCCTATATGGTGAGTAGTTCATGTAGCAATTGCATTACTTATAACAGATTTTTATATCCTTTGTATAAGCTATTGTATCTACAATTCTAACACATTTTCCCTAGGTGTTACCTATATGGTGACTGGGTGATGATGGCTTATTTAGAAACTTGATTAGTATTGTGGAAGAACTTGGAGTATATCATTAAGGATTGTGAGTAATTCATGTAGCAGTTGCATTGCTTATGAAATATTTTTATATCATTTGGATAAGTTATTATATATATAGTTATACTCTGATATGGATACACATTCACCCCCAAGCGTTACCATATCGTGATTATTGTCCAATTGCTGATATTTAGAGAAATATAATTAAGTGATTGATGGTTTTGGAACATCAAAGTTACTATGATGACCTTTTATCTTAGGATGACTCCTTAGTGTTGAGATTCGATTTGCATGACAAAGATACATAGATCGCTTCACAAGAAAACCCTTTTGCATATTAATAGTATGTGGTAGTTGTATGAATGGACTACTTATATTGTCCTCGCTATTATAAGATTCAGTGCGGTTTTTTTTTTATAAGTCTATATACAAGTTATACATATTATGTAGTAAGAAATTTTCTTTAATAACAGAAGTCACTGAAAGGGGAAATGATCCCAATACACCCCTCTAGATATACAATGTATCATGATATTCTTCTGATTTGGTGACACATGGAAATTCCAATACCAAAACTCTTTCACATTGTTGCTGACATTATACGAAAGTCTATCTTGATAAGGTTTCCTACATTTATTAGCCCAACATGCAAGTTCATCATTCTCATGTTATTGAATCCTAATTTTTTAATGCCTCCATAAAAATTTTCTTGATGTTTTGTACATTATTACTTTCATTGACATCAACCGATCCGATGTAGTTCTTTTTCCAATGACACTTGTCAATAATTCCCTACTAGCACTTATGCCATGATTGAGATTGATATTTTGCAATTTTTCCAAGGTTTGATGTCATATTTCTTGATACTAACCCATTTACCTTCACCTCATTGGAATTTCTAATGCCCAATAATTGAACTATATTTCTTAGATATTTCTGCTTTCAAATTATATTTAAGAGTTAAGCTTGTGCTATGATAGATATACCTTGAAAAAGGTTTTTGATCACCTAATTTACTTTATCTTGAACTGTTCATTCATGAATTAGTGGCCTCATTTCTTCAATTTTAGTTGATTCTATATTATCTAGAAAATTATCATCAAAGAAAATTTCTTGCAACTTCTTATTGTTGTAGGTAAGATGTTTTCCCTACATAAAAAATATATATTAATTTTTAATTTTTAATTTGAACTTACATTGAAAAAAATTAGAATATTAAAAGGGTGACTTGATTTGTGTGGCCAATATTCTGATTGAGAAGTTCCTCTACATCTCTCATTTCCTCATCATTTCCAGGTACATCCACATCTATTTCAAGCTCTCTATTTTGTACCTATACATCTCCTTCATGCTCCCTATTTTGTGCCTCAACATTCCTTTAGGCTCGCTGTTTTCCTTTGATGCTCTTCTATTTTATAGTAGATCATCATTTTTTTTTCATTTAAAATAAATACATTTTATAATATATTGTTTCACTAGTATATATATATATATATATATATATATATATATATTAACGACTAAAATTTTGAACTAAAAATTCCAAGTAGGCGCACTGCTTTTTATATTGATGCATCACACTATACTACATTTGGAGGTAAGGGCCACTAGTGCCCCCTTCACTTAATGTGCTCTAATGTGTCAAATCTCTATTCAATTCACCAAATCCATTTAGTTCCAACTTAGTATTATTTTCCCAAAAAAAATATTATTATCATCAAATAGATATCTTAAAAATACAATTGGCGCTAGGATATGTAGATGAACTTGGAGTAAACTCTATTTCTATTAATAAGAATTCCCTTTATTTACATCTATGCTAGATAGATTGTAATTGAATGTATTTAAAATATCTTATTTGAGTTACATGCTGATTTCATGTTTTCATGCTTATTTTGCAGGATTATTAATCACCAAAATATTTTCACCCCAATTTCCTATTTCAATATCTATAATTTTATATATATATATGTAAACAGATTATGTTGGTTTACATATATGTTTTCACTCACAATTTCCTCTTTCAATATCTATAACTAGTGATAACTCTTATAATCAATATCTTTGAAACCTCCATGACCTACTTCCATGGAAGCAAAATTTGCCTTTCATTCCTTCACGATGGCTCCTTATCTGCAACAACTTATTTCATTATGTTGTTTTACATATATGTTTTCACCCACAATTGTCTATTTCAATATATATAACAAAACTTTGTGGTTGATAACTCTTATAATCAATATCTTTGAAACCTCCATGACCTGCTTCCATGTAAGCAAAATTTGCCTAAATTTTCCTTTCATTCCTTCACGATGGCTCCTTCTCTGCAACAACTTATTTATTCTAGGCTACTTTTTCCCATGCTATTTCCTTACGGCATTTCTTTTGCAACATATGGTGCAATTGCTAGTTTATATTTTTATTTATTTACCATACCTCTTTTATTTATTATGGTATTTGGCCCATAGGCTTGTTATATAATTAGATTTTTATTTATAATCATATTTGATATATTTTTATTTATTTACCTTACATCTTTATACCTCTTTTATATTTATTTATTTACCATACCTCTTTGTACCTATTTTTTATTTATTTATTTATCACATCTCTTTATACTTTTTTTTGTATTTATTTATTTACCATACTTCTTTTATAAATATGGTATTTGGCACATGGTATTTAGCCCATGGTATCAATATTAATTTGTCCCATGGTATTCCTCCCATAGGGTTCATCTAAATAAAACCTCGTTTTTGAGTTTTTTTAAATATAAAAAGGTTTATGGAGTAAATATAAAAATAAGTTTTTATTCATAGCCCTGGAGTAAGTATAAAAATAACTTTGATTTAACAAATATTTAATTAAAAGAAATATTAAAAGATTTTGGATTTTGATTGTTTGTGTTGAAATAACTCTTTTCCTTTGATTTAGGAAATGGTATTGACTTTAGTAAAGAGAAGAGTAAAGATGTTTAAAATTTTACTTAATTTGGAAATTCAATGTGGTAATTTTTTTTGTTGAAGGTAAATTTATGATCTATCCAAATTCACGTATATAATAAAGCAATTATTAAATGGGTGAGATAATTTACTATCCATTCAAATTATATAAATAATACATAGTTGTATTTTAATAATTAATCTTAGCCCATTAATAAGTTAAAAAAGTTACATATAATCTAAATATCCAAGTTATATAAAATTAAAGATTAGGTTAATACATTGGTCGACATTAGCAAAAATAAAATTATTTTTTGAGCACGTGACATACTTAACATTGGGGTCATACTGGGCTGTAGATTGCACCTCTAGACGCAATAATGATAATGTAATCATACTTAAATTTAATTAATAAGCACATAAAAACTTAATGCTTATAATAAACTTCAAATATAACAAGATTCTTAACCATGGATATTCATCCTAGTTTTACCATGGATATTATTAATTTGTAAATAACTTTGTTA